>JADMNL010000026.1:325052500-325450000 GCA_016271365.2 Neoceratodus forsteri
ATTATTTTGGATTACCTCATGTATGTATGTTGTGTCTGCCTTCGACGAGGTACCTTTGTAAATGAGCCTCTGGCTCAAAGGTTTTTTAAACTGATGTTATAATAAATAAAAATAAAATAATAAAATAGGGGCAGACCTACGAAGAGGGGCACAAAAGTTGAACCTCACAGTGTAATGATCAGACCAACTGACTGGTTCCACCCTCAAGTCAGAGGCCTCAATCCCCAGGAGGAAAACCAAATCCAGAGAGTGACCATGATTATGGATAGCTGAAGAAACAATCTGTGTGAAGCCCAGTGATGTCATCAACTGAAGGAAGTGCTGACCAAAAGGCAAGAGTTCATCATCAACCCAGGCATTGAAGTCGCCCAGAACAATCAGTCTGGACAACTCCAGTGCCATGTCGGCGGTGAAATCTGCCACTTCCTGCAGGAATCGCTTTTCATCCCCTGGTGGATGATAGACAAGAGCTATCCTGCAGCCCACACCAGCTACCACAGTACACTCAAAGGATTTGGCTTCCTCTACTGGTACACCAGTGAGGCCCAACTCGGTCTTGAAACAGACCGCTACCACCCCCCCCCATGGTCCAATCTCGGGTGGTGTATCACCGAGTACCCGACTGGAATTGCTGCCTCCAAAATAGGGACAGTATTTTCATCCAGCCAGGTCTAGGTGATGCAAGCCAGATCAGCTGTTCCAACAGAATCTGCAATAATAGCAGTTTTGTTCTTAATAGATCTGGCATTGAATAACACTGCCCGAGTTGGACGGGGTTCTTGAGTCGTCCCGGCTAGATGCCCATCTAAAAAGATGGTGCCCTTGGGTATGGGGACTAGACATGGATCACCATGTTCCAGGCTTCATTTTGCCCCAGGGTGTCTCCTAGTCCTAACCACCCCTATGCGAGAGCTCCCCTCTTTCGACCTCCAATGTCCATGCCCCCACCATGCCCACTCCCATCCCTCCTACGTACAATGCCCAGTGCCCGACAGCGCTGGTAGATAGAAAAAAGCAGAGAGGGGGGAGAACGGGCAGAGGGCACGGAGAGAGGAGAATGAATAACGTAAGACCGGGGGAGCACACAGGCACATTCCACAATCAAATAACTACAACTAGAGCCAAACGCCAGAACAAAATCCTAGGTTCCTTTTGAATAACTACCCTAAAATAATTACAATATACCCAATAAAACTTCGGACTAAAGCCCACCCAAATCAAAAATTATGCTAAACAAACATAAACATGACATCAATAAATATAAAACAAAATAATAATAAAATAATAAAAATATATGCAGAAGGAGCCAACTGATCCAAGTCCTGATGGTACTCTCACAACCAGCAGGACTGATGAAAAATCCTCAGGAGCTCGCATCCCTGGGCAAATGAAATAAACAGTCTTTTGTCCAGTGATGGAACAGATAATCCTCAGGCCACTAATACTCTCACTATCAGGGCCTAAGGATATACTATTTATGGCACTCTCACTGCCACCAAGTAATGATGTGAAAATTGAACATCTTTCAGAAACAGAACTAAAAACAAGAATGTCAAGGCACTCTCACTGCCCGTCTGATCGTCACCAGGAATATGAAGAAAAAAAGAAACCAAAATCCAAAGTATTTTGATCCACCAACTCTGTCTCACAGAGTGGGGGGTAAAAGAATCTCGAAAAAATTATTTTTTTCTCCAAGAATCCAAAAGGTCTATAACTGCTCAAGGAGTGGTGCTACCAAGCGTTACGTATGGGCTCACCTCATTACATCAGGCCAGTGTATGCAGCCTATCCAAATGGAATGCTACCAACGCTGGCATGTCATTTTGCCTTATCCACTACCTGGCTGACTCACCATTGTACACTGTACTCCAACCTTGGCTGGCTATCCCCCTCCTCGCGTTGTCTCTATAACCTGGGCTGTGTTACTGATGATATTATAAGTTCAGCCAGACCTGAATCCCCCGCCGCTCTATTAACTCCTTCTGACCAAGCCTACTCCCTGCAATCCAATAATCTGTCACTCCTGACTGTCTCCACATGCTCCACAAAGTGGGCGAGCAAGCCTTTGCTATCATTGCACCAAGAGCATGGAACTTCTTCCTATCTAATCTTCAGACATCTCAATCCCACCCTAGTTTGGAGATAGCACTTCACACCTGATAAATGTTCCTTACCTGATAC
This sequence comes from Neoceratodus forsteri, assembly GCA_016271365.2. NCBI lineage: Eukaryota > Metazoa > Chordata > Ceratodontiformes > Ceratodontidae > Neoceratodus > Neoceratodus forsteri. The sequence continues at coordinate 325,054,682 of JADMNL010000026.1, forward strand.
TCTGTACTGTACTGATGATCTGACCACATACCATCACCAATGTACACACCATTTATGTTACTTGTGTTGTAATGATCCTGCCTGTATGCTGTTGTTTACTTTTGTTCACGTGGTATTTTATAACCCTCAGCTTCCAGTAAAGCATATGGTAATACAGTCCGCATTTCACAATGTACTCATGCTTGATTTATCTGTGCTTTCGTGCACTTTATCTGCCCATAAAACCTTGTTCACTCCTGCCACATGTTGTGTTTTATTGTTATTCTTCTGCATTATTAAATTATGTCGGTGAAGCTTTATGTAATTTTGACTGTTATTTTCTAATCTCAAGGCTCGTGCCTGAAAATAGGCATTTTCTTGTCTAGCGCACTTAACTAAATCTATAAATATCACTGGCCCTCCCCTGACAGTGGGCGCATTTGATGCATCTGTTCAATGGGCAGCTGATAGTATATTGCAAGACCTGAGTGCACCGTGATCATCCTACATGTGCCAGGTTTTCTTTTTCCTTGTTTCCACCCACTAAATTCACTGAGGACCAAAAACTCCCATCTTTTTGCGGGGGTGTTGACAGTAATACAGTAATGGCCCTGTGGCCTCAGTTAAGGACACAGCTCAGTGAGTTTACCTTGCTGTGCTTGCTTGTCTTAACCCAGTGATTGCAATTTACAAGGGGCCAAAACCTTGGGGGGGGGGGCAGATACAAGCACAGAGGGACACCACCAAGGTTGCTAGTCAATCGCAGAATCCTTTTTCATAGTAGTTGCTTTTTCATTTTTACGGTGGTGTGTTGAATACCTCTGATAACTGCTGGTCTTACTGTGGCATTCTGGTTTTCACCATTTCATCACTTTTCTAGCACACAATAATATTCCATCTTCATATTTCATCTTTCATTAAAGGTAAAGGCCATGGATCTGGTATTGTGGACTCATTTTTTCCAACAAAGTGCACATTGAACAGTACTACTGCAGCCAAATGTAGCAGAGGAGTCAGTGAACTGTATATGGCGCAGCTTGCAATGCGGACAAGTAATTGTCACGCTTTTTCCTGTTTTTCACCCTCTGCATGCAATCACACCCAAGTAAGAACAGTACATGCATGAGTGTGGACATCGATGTTTTGGAATGTGAATACTAGTGGACTGGAAACTTTTACATGAGTCAAGCAACATTTTACCTTCTTGTACAAAAAAGGAAAAAAAATCAACCCACAAATCATACGCCAGAACATAATAATGAGTTCAACTGTTCCCACTGATATATGTGTAACCGGGTCGCAGTGTAACTTACAGTTACCATCCCTGCCTTGTGGGCTCAACAAGGTTGAGGGGTCCTGGGCTCTGTTTTGGAAAAGGGGGGCTTCTTTCTCAGATATAAAATAAGTACTGTGGTGCCTCCACCCAAAATAAATTATAGTAGGCCAGTTGTCTGTATGGTACAACCCCCTTTTGATGCTGTACCTACACACCTCCCGTCGCAGTCACCCCACACATGTAAGACCATAAGCAAATATTGTCCTTTACTGTGCATGCAGATTGTCAGCTTGCACTAATAATATGCTCACAAGTCAAGCTTAAGTAAAAACAACAATAATTAACAGGGAAAAGGGAATGGGATGAACGAGAAATACAGTAAGTGGAATATTTGATGTAACTGGTAATAACAGCATCAACAACAAGCATTAACAGTGCCCACTACCAACAGGAACACCCCAACACATAAGCCTAGTTCCCCACTGGTACCAGTTTCCCCCAGTGTCAGTCTAGATACCCAGGTGGTGAAATAGGTGTCGACCTGAAATGGTGCAGCTAGTTGGCCGGCGTTGGGTAAACAGAAGTTTGTTGGCAAATTATTTGGAAAATCCCCAGACAGAGGAAAACCTACACAGTTCCTCATGGTCCTGGAGATACCAGACAATTTGGCTTCCAAATGCAAGATGAACCTTGCTCTGAACTGCAGCTCTAAGGGCTTCAAGCGGAATTGCAGGTCTCCTGTGCTGGGAAAACAGCTGGACCTGCAATCTGCAGCTTGTCACCTTCTTTCTTGGTTTCATCCGGGGTTACACAGATGAGTGCTGGGAACCAGGGCCACATGCCTCACCCCACATGTCCAGGCATCCAACCCTCAGGTGAAGACGATGAGTAATGCCTGGCTGTGACACTACCTGGCTGATTCCCCAGACCGTCCTCAGCTGACAGTGACTCTTTTTCTGGAGCTCAGGAGTCATGCTTTAAGTAGCTTTAGCCACACTGTAGGCTGGCAGCTGTGGCACTCACTTAGCTGGAACACAGTCTCTGGATCTCCTACCAGATGTTTAGCAGGAAACAGTCTCTCAGCTTCAAACTTTTAAACGCTCAGGCTCAAGAAGGAAACAGCTTTCACCTTCTCACTGACTTCCCAGTTATTGGAAAATTGATCAGGCACCCCTTGGTTGTTTGGCTGTAAAAGCCCCAGGTGAGGCTCCAAACAGACCTTCCTGTCCCTCTGGGAGCTTCCAGACAACTGCCTTGATGCTCTTCAGTAAAGACAACACTTTAATTCTGGTAACAGCTCCTTCCACATACCAGAGGGCAATGCAGAGCACCTCCTGAGCTGGTGCCTGTGGAAGCCCCAGGCAGGACTCCTCTTCTCTCAGGAACAACAATCTGAGCACCCGCACCCCCCAACCCAGGAGCTTCAAGCAGACTGAGTCAAGCTGAATCTAGCTCAGGGTTTGGCGAGATCAGGGCTGCATCTGATTGGTCAAACAGGCAGGCAGTCTGCAGAATTAATATGTATGAAGCCCATTCAATACCTGATTAGTTGCAGGAAAATGTGCCAATACATAGGCCTTGCCTCTTCCCAGAAGTCCCTTTGTTGTAATCTTGTAAGGATTCCGGCTTTCCATTAGCTGCAGAGCAGGTCACAGGGGGCAAGCATGGCTGCTATACAGTCTGGTAGTCCAGTTTGAACACAGTCCCAAGTTTAAAAGTACTTTGCAGGTAAACAACAAAACATGGCAAATAACTGCCCCCATGATTCAGTGACTGCCCCTCTGCCCCATCATTGGGTGGCTTTTGGCAAAGACATCCCCTGCCTGTTGCAAGTGCTGTAACACTGTCCCCCTAAGCAGCAGGCAGGGCTATTCATTTGCAAAGCAGCTAGGCTGCTTCTTAAAGATACATGCACCCCTCAATGTAATAACACTTTAAAACGCTTTCTCAAAGTTTTCTTTTTTTTTTCTCAACACCTCCCTGTGTACCACCGGACCCCACAATTGGTATTTCTGGGGCCCTAGGGGTTGGATCACACCAAGGGGACCACTGGAGAGTCACACAATCAGCTTTAGCATTGAGCTCCATAGCACTTGCAGACTAGAGTAAATGCAAGCCACCTGCCAGCTCTCATATTCAAGCAGCAGCCAGCTCAAACATGCTCACATTGAGCTGTGCAGCACTTGCCAAGCTGATTTACCACTGTGCTGGCAGTTTCAGCTTATAACTTTTGTTCCTCCAGTCCCCCATGGCAAGACAAACACACAAAGGATAGCAGTAGCAACAGTGGCACCAAAACTGACTGGGACTGGTGGCCAGGAGGCAAATTAAGATAAGCCTCACGTGTGTGTGTGTGGGGGGGGTACATATGACTGGCCATTGCACTGTGGAGACTAGCAACCAACAATGACTACTGGACAACTATTCGCTTGTTCAGGGTTGCCAGGACTGCTGTCTGCATAGTTGTGCATAGTGTCTGGCAAGCCTTGCAGTCCACCTTTAAGTACCTTATCCCAATACCAACAGTCACTCGGCTGCAAGCAATCATTGATGGGCTCTGAAAATAGTTTGCCTTTCCACAAATGGCCAGAGCAGTCAACAGGACAAACATCCCAATTCTGGCACCTTTGCAAGATGCTGCCACTACTACAACCATAAAAACTGGCACTCCACCACGATGCAGACTGTGGCGGACCATCAGTACTACTCCTGGGATATAAATGTCAGATGCCAGGAAATGTCTATTATGTGAGTATTCTAGTAAACAGCGAACTTTATGAGAATGACATGGGCAGACAATTATTTTCCAGTCTAATCTGTAACATTATAAATGTGAACCTGCCCATTTTGTTACTTGGGGACCCCACTGACCGTTTGATGTCGTGACTAATGAAGCCTTTTCCGCACACAGGGAAACAGAAAGTAGAACAGAAAACCTTTAACCACCATTCAAGTGCATGAATGGTAGTGGAGAATATATTTGGCTGACTGAAGGACAGATAGAGATGCTTTATTAAAAGACTTGATATAGACATACACTTTGTTCCCAGCGTCATGTATACGTGCTGCATTTTGCACAGCCTTTGTGAGCACGAAAGAGAGCTGTTCAGTTCTGAATGGATGCTAGAGGATGGCATGAAGTGTTCTCCACAGCTTATGTTGACAGCAACAGAGGTAGCAGAAAATGGTCCGGCAGGGGACCGAGGCAGCATAATCCACCAGGCTCTTATGCAGTATCTTATTACATACAGCAATGGCTCTGGACAGAAGTAACCCAGCCATATTTGTCTTTTGTTTTAATAAATCTGCATAAGGCTTTTCTACACAGGTACTGTCTGGTGTATTTCTATTTACCAATTCAACATTGTCATTATGCAGTTGCTTGGTGTGGTGGTGACATCGCATGGCAGGAATTGGTACCCGACACCGCACCAGGAATCCAGTTTAGAAAATGTATATGTACCTGCATCCCCATGTCTACTCCTCCACCAGTCCCACAGCTGCTGACCCACAGCCATTGTTAGAGGTCACAATAGTCCCTGTGTGTCAACATCTCCCCCCCCAGTGGAGGAGAATAGCTCGATGGACACTCAATCTACTTCCTCCACGGCATACCCTCCAATGACCTGGGCTATCCTGGTAGGCTATGCTGTCAACCCATTATTTTAGCCAGCCCACCAGCACTGAAGACTTGGGTTCAGAAGAGAATTGAGGGCTGACAAGGGGGGGGACCCAGCATCCATAAGACTGTTCTGCTCCTCCGGGGGGGGGAGAGGGGTTGGTAGAGACTAGCCTGGCCCCTTGCAGAAGTCAGGAGAAAGGTAGACTGAGCCAAGAACATCTGGAGGGGTGTGACAGATGTCAATGCACATCACAGGGGAGTGCATAATGTGTGTCCTGATGTCACTGCACATCGTACGCCTCAGGGTCCAAAAAAGAAAAATGCCAGTGGCAGGATGGTGCTGTGCTCTCTCTCAGGCCCCACACCTGACTAGTGGGGCTCGCTGAACCAAACTGGATCCAGGGCTTCAGCGAGGGTGGGGGAAACCTGCTGACTCTGCCAGAGGGGAAAAGCCTTGGAAGAAGGTGGCTAACAATAAGTCCAGGCAGGAGAGCAGGGTTATGGAGCTGGGACACACTGCAGATGATGACTGCCCAGGGGAGGATAAACAACATCAACAACAAAAAACATGCAAAAGACAAGAAGCCCAAAATCAGTCCTGAATTTGTTTATAAGGTTTGGCTGACTGAGTTAAGTATGGATAATCCTAGGTAAGTTAAGAATTTAAAAGATGTAGCTGTCCAGTTAGTATCAGGTTGTGCAGTTAGTCTATTTCTTTCGAAAGTTGAAGCATTAAAAGTATTAGACATCCTGTTTTATTCCAATTTACTGACAACCCTGATATAGCTTGAAAATGTTTCAAAATTAGTTTCTGGTTGGTAGTAATAAAATGAGGTTGAGAAACAGTCAAATATTTTCCCTATCACAAGCATGCCCACCGTGTATCCCCTTTTTTTCCAGGTCGGAGCATGTATTTGGGCCAAAGAAATAGTAACATTGATACAGGGGGACCTGAACAAATAGAACAAACTAAACTTCTCCTTATGGCGGAATATCAATGTCATGAAAATGATTACAGCCCCCCAAATTTTCTATGCTTTAAACAATCTTCCTGCCTTTGTTAATAGTAACTGGTTCAAGAAAGTTGACAGAACAGTGTCCTCTTTTCTATGGGAAGGGAGACCCACCCCAAACTAAATCAAAAGAAACTTAGGGTTAATTGAAGAGACGGTGATTTTGGACTGCCAAGCTGGCAAGGCAATCGCTGTTTTTTTTGTTTGTTTGCTTTTTATGAAACAAAACGTCTTGGTTCCAACATCTCCAAATGCAGAATCCTCCCTATGGCTGCTGGTAGAACTAAAATTTAGTAAAACTTTTTTTCTCTAACAGAGCTGGGCCAGATATTCAAAGGTCTGCACGGGCCCTAACCCAATATTCAAAAGAGTTGGTAGCACTGGCAAACAAGTTTAGCAGGAGAGAAAACCACAATGGATGGGGGTATTCAAAGGGGGGGCATTACAGGAATATCGGGGCAAGTCAATATTCAGTAGATCTGCACCGTGCAATAGGGTTTAGTATGGTTCTTTTGTGCAGTGCAAATACCACCAAAAAAAAAACAACTTCTACTTCATGCAACCCTAGTGGCTGATGAAGGTAATGCAGCCAACTAGCCAGTTGACTGCTGGGGTAGGACACCCACCCCCTGTGGTCTGTGGCACTCCCCTTCAATCACAAGTCCGTAGTAAAAAAATCGGTTAAAAAAATGCCTGGTGTTAGTGGTCCTCCCTCCCTCCCTCTCACTGCCAGCCGGTAGAGAAACTAAGACACACTATTTTTTTTAAATTGCCATACAAGTATTAGCAGTGCCAATAACACACCTATTTAACCTCTCACTACAACTAGGATCTATTCCATTGATCTGGAAAACAGCCCAAGTTATCCCACTACTGAAAGCAGGGGACCCCATGGACCTCAACAACTACAGGCCAATCTCTATCCTCCCTGTGCTATCCAAGCTGCTAGAAAAAATTGTAAGCACCCAACTACGAGGATATCTTGAAGAGGCTAATCTTTTAAATCCAGCGCAATCTGGGTTTAGAACCAACCACAGCACCATCACAGCCCTGGCTAAAGTAACCAATGATTGGCAACTCGAACTGGACAAAAAAAATTGTGTCTGCTGTATTTTTAGACCTGAGTAAGGCATTCGATATGGTCGACCACGAACTGCTCCTCTCCTCCCTGAAATCCATAGGACTCGACTCAACCTCCATTAGATGGTTTAATAACTATCTCATGGGAAGGACCCAGCAGGTGAAGGCTGAAGGAGACCTATCACCACTCAAATCTCTCCAAAGAGGAGTTCCCCAAGGATCCATCCTCTGCCCAATCCTATTTGCCATCTATATCAATAGCATCAACAATAACCTCACCAAAGCCATTGTACACCTGTTTGCAGATGATACAGTATTGTATGTCAGTCACCACTCTCCCGTAACAGCATGCATAGAGCTACAAGCAGAATTCAACCTATTACAACACCAATTACTGGAAAAAAACTCCTGCTAAATGCAAAAAAAACAAAGGCAATGTTTTTCTCCCCCCAAACACAAGCCGGACACTCCTTCCCAAACAATCTCCCCCACATATCCACTGTCCTTGGTGAAAATCTTGAATATGTTACAAATTTCAAATATCTGGGGGTCTGGGTAGACAGTAGACTCGACTACTTAGATCATCTGGAAGATCTGCTAAAAAAACTCCATCAGAGGCTTGGGCTCTATTACAGAATACAGCACTTTCTCACAAGTGATTCTAAAAAGAAGCTGGTCCAGGCCACATTTCTATCAGTATTAGATTATGCAGATTTCCTATATGATCATTGCCCCAACTCATATCTGAGCAAACTGGACACACTTTACCATAGAGCCTTGAGGTTTATTACAGATCTTCCTCTCAGCACTCACCACTGCTCACTTTATGCTGCAGTTGGATGGACCTTGCCCCAATTTAGAAGAGACAGGAATGCCACACTATGGACTTATAGAGCAATATCAAAGATGCTACCAAATTACGTCTCAGACTGCTTCACACAAATCACATCAAGTAAATATGCCCTAAGAAGTCTAAACTTCATCATGCTTATGTAACCCCCTTGTTACCCGGGGTTACTAGAATCCCAGTAAGACCTAGTGGTAGGCAGGGAAGGCAGCTTGTGAAACTCCAGTTAAATGGGTTTCACACTGTCTCACTCTGTTCTCAGTTTCAGCTGAGACTGAGGGAAGACATCACCAACAGAACTTTCGCAGCTGCATAAGCCACATTGGAATCTGCAGCAAAGGGAGTTAGATAGAACGTTGGGAGTTTTCAAAGTGAGAGTCTGCAGTTTGGCTTGAAGGAGTGAAGTTTGTGCTCAAGTGGTGGAGACCGCTGTTTTCGGGTCTCAGTGCCCCCTCCCTCCGGGGGGAGGTGTAAAGATTCCCAGCAGATTCCTGGGGCAACCCCCTTAATCCTGCTAGTGGAGGAAAAGCTGCCTGTTTAGTCCAAGATTTATTTTGGAAGATGGAAGATTTGTGAGTCGCCTGTGGGGCACCTGCAACTTAAGGGTGAGTGTCTGCTCTGGCTAAAAGGGCATATGTTTTCTTCACCCTGGGACATGTGTGAAAATCTAGGGATTGAACTACATATTGGGAAGCCTAGAGAAATGGGCCAAGCAAGTAAAAGTAGTGTCAAATCCCAGAGTTTTGTGAGATGCAAATAATATGTAGAGGAGATGTGACAGATGTCTACCCTTAATCTACATTTAGAAGTTCAGCAAAGGAATTACTCAGTTTTTCCAGAGAAATGGCCGGGTATGGGCTGTGGGAGCTGGAGGTGGGTAGTCCCCCATCTTTAGTGACCAGATCCACCTCTACGGATTTCTTCTGTGGATTTCTACTTTGCCTCAGGCAGTTGGCCAGTGATGGGGGAAGTACCCAGACATGGGATTGTAAGGAAAATTCTCTCTAGGAGTCCCAGACTCTAGTGTGGTGTGGGGAGCCACGACAGGATAATTGGTTCATTTTTCCAATGGACCGTGCGAATGGGATAATTGGTTCATTCTTCCAATGGACTGCGGATCAAGTGGCCGGCGGGGGAGCCGGGCCAGTGGGGAAAACCCAAGTGTGTACAAGTCAGGCTGTGTACCCAAAGCTGCGTGCAAGTCCGGGCTGTGTGCCTGGTGGGTTCAGAGCCTGAGGGCTGGAAATGGTGATAGTGTTCTGTAGTCTCTAATCTGCATTACCAGGAAATGTAGCCCCATGGGGGTCCGTCTATGCTTTGTTTGTTCAGCTAGTATGTGAATAAAAGCCACACTGAAGAATCCCATTCCTGGTTCTGGACATTAAAGTTATTGCTTCCTGTGTTCTGATTTACTTGGGTGCCCCTGTACAGAGTAGCCAAACCTAGGTCCCCCTGTGCCAAGTAACCTCATCCTCCCCGAACCCAGGTCCCCACCAGGTACTGCTGTCAGCTTCAACAGCATGCCACCTGTCATTTTGCTAGAAAGGCAGGAGTGAGGGATTACAAAAATGGAGACACCGCTTTGGATTCTCTTCCGGGAGGAAGGTGCTTGGGCAAGGGGGGGGCTAGCGTCTTGGCTATCTGGCAGTGGGTAGCCCAAAAAGTTGAAGCAATTTCCCTAAGTGTGTTGCTGTGTGCTGTGGATCTTGTTCTGCTGTTTAAAATTGCCAACTGTTTACCAAGGAGCAGTAAAGCCAAAGAGTGTGCCCTTGTCCTGCATCAAAATAGTTTACAGCATTTAAAATGCTTTTAAAAATGAACTGTGGTAAACAAAAGTGTGGAAGACTAGGGGTAGCAACAAGAAAATTGTGCCCTAGACATTTGAAATGCTTTTAAAATAAACTGTTATGAAGAAAAGTGTGGAAGACTAGGGGTAGCAAAAGGAAAATTGTGCCCTGGACATTGGAAATGCTTTTTGAATGAAAAGAGAGACTGCAGAGTAAATGGCTATGTTAAATTGGCTGAAATGGACTCCTGCCGTGGAGTCAGTTGAAAAAAAAAAGTTGCATTCTGCAGTTTAAATTTGCCTGCTTGACAATCGCCATGAGGAGAGGAGCCCTCGTGAGGAAAAAGAGGCTCATTTGCATGGTGTCATGTGGTTGGTCAGGCTGCAATCAGTCCGCCGCCTCAGCCTCTCCACAGACACCGCCCCAGCATTCGAGAGGAGTGAGGAGTGCGGTACCGCTAGTGGAGGAGTGTCGCGAAAAGTTAAAATCTACTGTAAACCTTATAAAAATAGACTTTGCTGTTTAAAATCGGGCTCAACCCGCTAATCAATCGTCCAAATTGCAAGGTTGGTGGTTAAAAAGACGATTGGTAGGACTGCCCGCCCATTTCTGTTCTGAGGCCTCCAAGAACTGGCTGCAGGCCGTTTTTCCCCATCGCAGCAAACTGCTACTGATAACAGTAAGTAACAACCAAGAAGCTGCTCAAACAGTGATTTTCAGCCCTATGCCATATAAATGTGTGTGCAGCAGTGTAGTCGCTTTGCAAGTAACGACTGTGTAAAGTCCTGCCAGCAAGTGCAAGTCTGTTAAGCCATTGACTGTGTGCATAGTAATGAATTTAGCCTTAGTTTAAAGTTTGCAGCCAGAGAGAGACTGTGGGTTGTAGCAAAGTGCAGCACTGGAAATACAGGCAATCCTGTGCTTAAAACCTGAAGCTTTAAGGGACTGTGAATAAAATAAATGATACCAGCATGTAAAAAGTCCATGGAAAATCCTGTAAATGTATTTAAAGCCAAAACAGAGCAAGTTGTGCAGTTTGAGCATAAGTTATCAGTAGTTTGTGCAAATCGGGTGCGCAGTGGCTTGACCCAGATTCTAAATGTTGATGCACAGGAGTGCTGCCGCCGCCATTACAGGGTGGGGTAGTAAAGTAAACACAGCAGCAGAGGAGCCATTTTAAAGCTAAAGAGTGTGTTAAGTAAAGTTGGGACTTTCAGTTACAGTGAACTTTTGTTTATTTTTCTGCAGTTATGGCCTCAGGACCAGTTTCTAGCCGGTCATGCCCGGGTTGCAGTAACAGCAGCAGTAAATAGACAGGGATATTGAAAAGTGGTGCTATGGAGGGCAACTGCCTCCTCATGTGGCGATTCCTGGTTTTCCAGTGCATGTATGTCAAATATGCTTGAGAGCTGGAAGGAACGTCTTCATGATTCCTCACTGTGCTGGATGCCTAGAAAAATATGGCTTATATAATGCGCCTCAAATTCTTTTGGTTCAAACATGGACAAAGGTTCAGGAATCTGCAGTTGGCAGCACACAGCACCAGGCGGAGCCTGTGGAGGAAGGTCCCTCGGGGGAGTGTGGCACAAAGCTAGAGGGTACAGAGTTAGAGACAGAACCAGAAGTTGATGTTTCGGATACTGGATCCCAGAAGGAAAGTTCGGATAAAGCATCAATCGACCCCTGGGGGGGGGCCTAGCCCAAGTCTCTTAGATGAAGATGAGATGCGGGAGGCCTTTGAGTGGAGGTGTCAACCTCCGCGCTAGTGATGAGTGGATAGTCTCAGGAGTGAGAATGACTGCTCACTCCTGGGCTCAGATCCTCAGTGAAGAGGAAGATGAGGGGAACCTATGTGGCCTTGTGAGAAAGGAACGGCACACAGCCTCAAGATCTTGCCTCGGAGGAATGTATGGAAGAAAGTGGTGATGCCACTGCCCTGGCTTTACAGGAGGAAGAAGTCAGGGATCCATTTCTAATTTCCTTAGGATGCTAGCTGGCAGAACCAGGGCTGGCCACCCCAAGCCAGGCCAGTGGTCTCAGATTGACCAAAGCAAGTAAAGAGGAGAGACTGGTTCGTAGAAAGGCAAATGACATCTATGGTATGACCTTTCCTACCTTTCCTCAAAAAGTCTGGGAAAAGATTGAGAACTGTAGGAAATCCTGGATCTGGGATGAAGCCATGAAAAGTGTGCATCCTGGGGCCAATAAGCATGTAAAGAACAGACTGTTCCACGAAAAGTGTACCCAGTGGAAGAGAGGCAGGACACTGTTTATAGACAGAGTGAGAATAGTGGACGGAGAGGGACGTGAAATCTCCCACTGTGTGAATTATGTACACCCAGATGGGGTAATAATTCAGGCTCCTGACCCCCGGTACTACAGGCCTCAGTGCAAGGACCTCTCAGCAAATGTGCCCGTGCCTACAAAATGGAGAGCCGAGCAGTGGTAGTCAATACTGCCACACCAGACTGTGAAGTGCCTTATTGATACACCAATATGAATATCCAGGACTGAGGTGCACCACATTCATCAGTCTACAGTGTACTGGCCTTTCCAGCATCCATCGACTGGCCCAACAGATGACTTCAGATCCAGAGAGAACACCAGCTCAGCTGTATCCTGTTCATCGCCTGGTAATCGGATGACGTCGGACCAGCTGTTTTCTTTCTGTTCCTGTTCTAAGGTTCTGTCTCCAGAGATGACATTAGCCCAGCTGTTCCCAGATGTGCCCTCCTGTGGTTCCCAGAAGATGTCCGCCCAGCTGTATCGGAAGAAATGCTGCCAGGGAGAGTCTTCATCAGAGGTGCAGGTTGGTGCCGAATTTCATACTACAAGTGGCTGGTAAGTCCGAACTTTTCTATCTTTATGACATTGCAGTACACACCCTACACTAACAGACTTCAAAATGTGTGAACTGTCCTCAAAGACTCTCCCCTTTGGGACTTTGGCCTGTTAGAACTGTGCTTCACCGGGCTCCAGCCCAGGAGAGACTCTTTATTGGACTAGCCTTCGGGCATTGTGGTCACTAGTTGGGACGTTTAGGACACTCCATCCCCCCCAAATGTGTATTGTAAATAATGTCGTTGTTTTCTAATGTAAATACTGTTTTTCTACCTTTTTTCTGAAAAAAAAATCTTTTTGGGATTCTGCAGTGTTTTAATGTTAGGGGTTTAGGTAGACTGTGTATGCAGATTAGGAGTGTGTTTTGTCTTTCTTTTTCTTACAGGTGTTCCTGGGAAGACAGAAGGGAAGACAAGAAGAGGAGGAGGGGCTCATCGGAGTTCCTCATCAGTGCTTTAGTGTGTTTAGAAATTTAAAGTACTGTGTTGTTATGGTTGTTATTGCTGTATTAACCCTTTCCTTCCACAGGTGTGGTTGTGGGAGTAGGGAGGAGGCAGTAATGTGGTATTTTAATGGTGTGTGGTTGCAGGTTGCCCAAGGTCGGGAGGTCCTGGGTTGTTTTGTTTTGGGGTATTAGGTTAAAGGCAGATAGGTTTTCCTAGAGGGTTAGGGGATAGACAGGCTGTGGTCCTGAGTGGCCATTGGGACCGCAGTGCTGATCTATCAGGGCTATGCTCTGGATAGTTCTACCAGCCACTGGGTGTCCATAGTAAGTGGATAGTGTAGAGGCTGATATGTCAGCTACAGGCCCTAGGCCCTTAGTGTTGCCTGCCTGTGCTTGCACATGGTAGGAGGGGCCTGATCACCCCCTCTGCAGGTAGCATATAGGGGTGGGATGGCCTAAGGCCGGGTAAATAATGACTGCGGACAGTCATTTTCCTGGTCAAGGGTGAGTGTAACCCCCTTGTTACCCAGGGTTACTAGAATCCCAGTAAGACCTAGTGGTAGGCAGGGAAGGCAGCTTGTAAAACTCCAGTTAAATGGGTTTCACACTGTCTCACTCTGTTCTCAGTCTCAGCTGAGACTGAGGGATGACATCACCAATTGAACTTTCGCAGCTGCATAAGCCACATTGGACTCTGCAGCAAAGGGAGTTAGATAGAACGTTGGGAGTTTTCAAAGTGAGAGTCTGCAGTTTGGCATGAAGGAGTGAAGTTTGTACTCAAGTGGTGGAGACCGCTGTTTTCGGGTCTCAGTGCCCCCTCCCTCCGGGGGGGGGATGTAAAGATTCCCAGCAGATTCCTGGGACAATCCCCTTAATCCTGCTAGTGGAGGAAAAGCTGCCTGTTTAGTCCAAGATTTATTTTGGAAGGTGGAAGATTTGTGAGTCGCCTGTGGGGCACCTGCAACTTAAGGGTGAGTGTCTGCTCTGGCTAAAGGGCATATGTTTTCTTCACCTGGGACTTGTGGAAAATCTAGGATTGAACTACATATTGGGAAGCCTAGAGAAATGGGCCAAGCAAGTAAAAGTAGTGTCAAATCCCAGAGTTTTGTGAGATGCAAATAATATGTAGAGGAGATGTGACAGATGTCTACCCTTAATCTACATTTAGAAGTTCAGCAAAGGAATTGCTCAGTTTTTCCAGAGAAATGGCCAGGTATGGGCTGTGGGAGCTGGAGGTGGGTGGCCCCCCATCTTTAGTGACCAGATCCACCTCTACAGATTTCTTCTGTGGTTTCTACTTTGCCTCAGGCACTTGGCCAGTGATGGGGGAAGTACCCAGATGTGGGATTGTAAGGAAAATTCTCTCTAGGAGTCCCAGACTCTAGTGTGGTGTGGGGAGCCACGACAGGATAATTGGTTCATTCTTCCAATGGACCGTGGATCAAGTGGCCGGCGGGAGAGCCGGGCCAGTGGGGAAAACCCAAGTGTGTACAAGTCAGGCTGTGTACCCAAAGCTGCATGCAAGTCTGGGCTGTGTGCCTGGTGGGTTCAGAGCCTGAGGGCTGGAAATGGTGATAAAGTGTTCTGTAGTCTCTAATCTGCATTACCAGGAAATGTAGCCCCATGGGGGTCCGTCTATGCTTTGTTTGTTCAGCTAGCATGTGAATAAAAGCCACACTGGAGAACCCCATTCCTGGTTCTGGACATTACAGTTATTGCTTCCTGTGTTTGGATTTACTTGGGTGCCCCTGTACAGAGTAGCCAAACCTAGGTCCCCCTGTGCTGAGTAACCTCATCCTCCCCGAACCCAGGACCCCACCAGGTACTGCTGTCAGCTTCAACAGCATGCCACCTGTCATTTTGCTAGAAAGGCAGGGGTGAGGGGTTACACTTAAAGTGCCCAAATTCAATTCTCGATATGGTAGATCTGCTATCAGCTATGTCTTATCTGCCTTATGGAATACGACACAGAAGACCCTGAAAGTGAACAGATACATCTCATTTACATCCTTTAAATATCTGTATTCAAGGCTTATCAAAGAAAAAATGTAATTGTTTCCACAAACAGTAGAGTATTCCTAATCTTATCCATCTCCCTCCCCAGATAGCCAACTCACGGAAGGTATCCACCATTACTAAGAGTCACCACCCCTCACACTCCATGCACCCCTCCTTTCCATCCACCTCCCCTTAATCCCTTGGCATATATCACAGCCCTATACCCCTGTTATACAACCCCCCCCAGTGCCGCCCTCCTGCCCTCTTCATAAAGCCCACAGTTTATCCGTCCCACAGTACAGGCCCCCACCATCTTCCTCCTCCCCCACCAGCCAGGCATGCCACTTCCCGCTCCTCTTCCCCTCACCCCTTATTACCACTACACCTGAATTTAATGTATAGTCTGATTAGAATGTATCCTTAGACTGTGTGTATACTGAATATTCTATGTAGTATCCTAGAGTGTGTGTATATCGAATATTTTTTATGTATCTATGTAAATTGAACCTTGACCTTACCAGGTCCATCTTGCAAATGAGCTGTGCTCAACGATGTTCGCCTGGATAAATAAAGATTTGATTGATTGATTGATTAACAAAATGACAGTGTCACTGTTCAAGAGGTGAGCTCTCAAAAAGCCTATGTTGCAAATTTGGTGAAAAAATTTCCAAAAATGACTGTGTCGCAAGCGTGCGTTGAGCAGTTTCCACGCACACTCACAAATTCATGAATCTGTAATATTTTCACTCCAGATTTTCAACATTGGCATTTTTCACAGCTCCTTATGAGCAGTACAGCTGTCATTTTTCACATCCTGGCCAAAATGTGTTTTCGCACTTCCAGCACAGAATAGCACGGTCGCTCTGGGAAATCAGTGTTCAGGACAGAGTAAGAAAATCACAGTGACACTGTTCATGAGCAGAGGTCTTAAAATGCCTATGTTGAAAATGTGGTCACAAAAGTCCATAAAATGACTGTGTTAAGAGTGTGCATTGTGCAGTTTCTATGCACCCTCGTAACTTCACAAATTTGTAATATTTTCATTCCAGATTTTCAACATTGGCATTTTCCCACACATCCTCACGAACAGTACAGCTGTCATTTTTCACATCCTGGCCAAAATGTGTTTTCGCACTTCCAGCGCAGAATAGCGCAGTCGCTGTGGGAAATCAGTGTTTGGGACAGATTAAGAAAATCACAGTAACACTGTTCATGAGATAAGGTCCCAAAATGCCTGTATTGAAAATCTGATGAAAAAAATCCCCCAAATAATTGCATTATGGGTGTGCATTACGCAGTTTCTATGCAAGCTCGTGACTTCACCAGTTTTTTTATATTTTCGCTCCAGATTTTCAGCATTACCATTTTTTTACACCTCCTAATGAACAGTACATCTGTCATTTTTCACATCATGTTGGAAATGTGTTTTCACACCTGTGGCATTAATGGCACAGTCACTGTGGAAAATCACCTTTCGGCTGGCAAACTGATATTGTCACTGTTCATGCAGTGGGGTCACAAAAAGCCCACGCTGAAAACTTAGAGTAAAAATACCAAGACATGTCCAGGGCCTTAGGGTTTCTGACCATAATGCCCTACCCTGTGAAGTTTGACAGGCATCCGCCATACCCTGTAGGGACTGACAGGTGTCAGGGGTGTAACTTGGGATTGTCGACAGTAATGCTTACGCCATTCCACCCCCACCCCATCCCCTGCAGCCAGTGACAGGGATCGAGGTGCACCTTGGACTCTTTGGCCCTAGAGTTCACACCATTCTCCTAAACTGCACCCTTTCAGTGTATTTCCTTTTGCAATGAGGTGATTGTAAAGCCCAAACACCCCAAGGCACACCTCGACACTTGTCAGTGTCTGCAGGGTAGGGTGAGGTGAAATGTCATGACCGTCATGGGTGACGACCCAAAGGTACATCCCAATGCCTGTCCATCTCTGCAGGGTGGGGGTTGAGCTGGTGTCAGTTCAATACATCACTGCCATTCCTATACTGCATCTATCTAACTCCTGCACTTCCACTGGTAACACCAGCAAGCAAACATTTGGCATTGACAAATGCTTGTTCTTTATGTCAGTTTACTGTTCTAGCACTCATTCTCATAAGGGCATATGGCGAGGGAGGAAAAGGAATACTAAGAGGGAATAGACAAGGGAGATGAGGTACTATTATGGGTGGCCTACCCATAGTAGTAGGAAAATTAAAATGAGTTATTCAGAAAAGTTTAGAAATGCTACTGCAGTAGACTGGAGGGGTACAAAGAGAAATGCCATATCCTTATGTCTAACAGGGGAGTAATCTAAACGATCACATACATATTCCCAATTATTTTTTTCTCAGCTGGGACAGAGGCATTTGTTTCTATGTCGGGCAATCCAAAGCCTGCTACAAATGTGGATCCAGGACTCATTTATCAAATGTTTGTGATAAACCTAGTTGTGGAATCTGTGGGGAGATTGGGCATATTAGCATGTAATGTTCTAATCATACTAAATGTTCACTGTGTGGGATGTCCAGACACCTTTTTCATGAATACCCATTGGCATCCAGGAATAAAGCTGAAAAAATGGATCCAGAAGACCTCATCCGTAAAGCTCAACAGGCAGCTCGGGCCACCCCACATCAATATCCAGGACACCAACAGCCAGATCATCATGAACAAAACCCAACTGACCTAGACTACCAGGAGGTTGACTCGCATGACATACAACCCCAGAACCATGGACTGCAGATCATGGAACAAAGACATGAGGAGAAACCCCCTGATGAGCCCTTACTGGAGAATGCCCCTCCACTGGTTCTCTCTGAACTTTGTGATCCTAAATTACCCAGTGTCAAAACTGAAACTTTGCAGGAAGCCTTGTTGACCTCTGTGTGCTACCTAGAGGAAAAGACCAGTACCTCAAGTCAGTAAATTACTCAACCTTGGACTACACCCGCCACTAGAAGCAGAACTACAAGGCGTAGTTCAGCAAATGCAGGAACCTTTAATTTCAGCTCCGAAAATCTTTTTTCAGTTCTCAAAACTCAGAATTGGGGTGGTATGGAAATCAAAGAGGAAGACAGGGAGTCAAACTCAGGTTCTACTGACACCTCTAAATCTATTGGATATTCTGGGAAGAAAAAAAGGAAGAAATAAATGACTGATCTAGTTTATACTTAAATGCATACAGCAGCCTCTCTCAATGTTTACAGCTTATTAAATCATAAGAGACAGCTTATAGCTTTTCAAACACTTCATGATTATAACATTGATGTTTTATTTTTACAACAAACATGGATGTGGTCAGATACACAGTTACAGTTATTTAAGGCTGAATGGCTATGGGGACCTTCCTTCCTTCTGGTCCTTTGGGTTAGATAAATCAGATGGGATAGGGATTATACTCACAGGGTTTAATTTTTTATTAACAAAACTAGTAGACCTTATATCTGGTAAATATTTTATTTTACGAACATACGAACATATGAAATTTGCCAGCAGATCAAGGCCTAGAGGTCTATCAAGTCTGCTCGAATGTGCAGCTAGCACCCCTTATTCTGCAGCTGCCTCTCCCTTCCACACTTCCCCTTCATTAACCCTCCCCCTTGTCCTGTCCCATCCTCATTTGAAGCAGTCCACTGTTCTACTGCATACCACTTCAGCAGGTAACGCATTCCACCCAGCCACCACCCTCTCTGTAAAAAAGTGTCTCCTCATCTCCCTCCTGAACCTTCCTCCCTCCAGTCTTATATCATGGCCCCTGGTGGCCCTCCCCTCCCTACTTTGAACAGCCCCTCTGTACCCGTCTTGTTTATTCCTTTCATGTATTTAAAGGTTTCAATCATGTCACCCCTGTCTCTCCTCTCCTCCAGTGAGTACATGTTCAACTCCTTCAACCTCCTCTCGTATGATAAGTCCCCCAGCCCCTTGATCATCTTTGTCGTTCTGCACTGCACCCCCTCCAGTAACTTAATGTCCATCTTCAGATACGGATGCCAGTACTGCATGCAGTACTCCAGATGTGGTCTAACTAATGACCTATACAGCGACAGAATCACCTACTTCCTCCTCAAGGATATACCCCTTGCAATACAACCCAGCATTTTGTTGGCCTTTGCAGCTGCCTTCCTACATTGTGCCGAGTTGTTCATTGACCCTGTAATGAGCACACCCAGATCCTTCTCCTCCTCTGTCTGGGCTAGCTGCACTCCCCCTAGCTAGTAACTCCTCCTTGGGTTCTTCATCCCAAAATGCAGCACCTTGCACTTTTTGGCATTAAAGCCCAGTTGCCAGGTGTCTAACCAGGTTTCAAGCTTTGCCAGATCATCCTGCAACCCCTGCCATCCCCCTAGGTCATCCACCACCACGCCTACCTTGGTATCATCAGCAAACAGACTGATCTTGCTCTTGATGTCCCATGATATGTCTGCAATGAATATCCCAAACAACACTGGTCCCAACACCGAGCCCTGTGGAACACCGCTCAAGTCATTGCCCTTGGGTGTGAGAGCTCCCACCCACCACCACCCTCTGTTGCCTTCCCTGCAGCCAGTTTCCTACCCATCTCACCAGCTTTGCACCCGTCCTGTGCCTACTAACTTCCTTCCCAGCCTTCCATGTGGCACTGGGTCAGATGCCTTACTGAAGTCCAGATACAGGACATCCACTGCATGGCCCCTGTCCAGTTGCCTAGTTACCCAGTCATGAGAACTCCACCAGGCTGGTTTGGCAGGATCTGCCACGATGTGAAGCCATGCTGTCTGCTGTTCTGTAGTCCTTTGGCCTCTAGGAGGGCCACCAGCCTCCTTCAGGATAGTCTCCATTAGCTTACCCACAATGGATGTGAGGCTCACTGGTCTGTAGTTTCCTAGTTCATCCTTGGGGCCACTCTTGTGGAGGGGCACCACATGAGCCATCCTCCAGTCCTGAGGTACACACCCCGAATGTAGTGAGGCATTAAATAGGTCTGCCAAAGGTCCTGCAAGGACCTCTGCCAGCTCCTTCAGTACCCTGGGGTGGATGCTATCTGGGCCTGGCGTCTTGTCCACCCTCAGTGCCTTCAAACCCTCTCGAACTCTGCTCTCCATGATTTCCCCATCTGTCACCACTTCCCCCTGCTTCTGCCATTTCTCCCACCTTGGGTGTCACCCCCCTCTTCTCTTTAGTAAATACTGAGCAGAAGTACTCATTTAGTGCTTCCTCCTTATCACACCCTGCTTCCACCTAACCCCCCTCCTTCCTAATCCTTACTATGTGGTCCTTACAGCTCCTTTTCTCCTGATGTACTTAAAGAGTCCTTCTCCCTTCTTAATGCCTTGTGCCAGCGTGAGTTCCGTGATGCTTTGGCTCCCCTACTGCCCTTGTCACCTCCTCGATTCTGTCAAGTACTCCTCCCGTCCTCCCTCCCTGTTTTCTTGTACTTCCTAAAGGCAGCTCTTTTCCTCCTTACCTTTCCATGACCTCCTTGCTCAACCAGATCGGTTTCTTAGCCCTAGCCTTCTTGCTCTGGGCTTTGCAGCAGGTTTTGGTTGCCTCCACTATCCCCAGCTTTATGAGCTCCCACCTCTGGTTAGTGTCCATACTAGATTGAATTCTGGCCAGGTACCCTTTTACCACTTCCCCCATCCTCCCAAAGTCGGCCCTTCTGAAGTCCAGCACTATTGTGCCAGATTCCACTCCTTCTTTGCCCATATCCAATGTGAGCCATACTGAGCGGTGGTCACTCCCTGACAGTGGTTCCTCCACTGTAAGTTCTCTCACAAAGTCCCCATTTGCCAGCATTTAGATGGCATTTGGAAATCACAGCCAATTAGATTTATTAATGTTTATGGATCACAACCCAAGGCGGAGAAAGTCAAACTGTTGGAACACATATAACCATTTCTAGGCACTACTAGAATCACATATTTAGCTGGCAATTTTAATTGTACTTTTGCCACAGTTAAAGAACTCAGCTAAACAAAGGAAAACCTATTGTGATTCTCACATGTTATTGAAATGTATATCTACTGCTGATCTGTTAGACTGTGCAGACTATAAAATACGAGGTCCTGATTTCACTTACCATAGAGGGCAATGTACCTCTACCATAGACTATATTTTCACAAGTAAACACCACCAAAAAATTACCCTGACTGTTCTCCCAGTGGAATTTTTTGACCACATGTTATTAATAGGGTATTTTCTGGATTCATGTGCTCCACAATATAAAAATAACAGATGGAAACTAAACTCCTCTGTGTTACAAGATTCCTGAGTACAAAACTCAATTAAAAGGCTTTTGTTAGCTAGAGTACGAGTTTTGGATCTGTATGAAAATTTGGGGAATTGCTAGTGGGACACAAAACAATATTTGAGAGAATTATTTCAAAAATATGAGAAAAATAAGGCACAGGGGCCCAGATATTCAAACTGCGCCCAAAAAGCGTGCAACAGCAGGAGCAAGCGCAAGTCCATTGCGCCCATAGGCAAGAGGCGTGATATTCAAAAACTGCGTTGGCCAAGATGCGCCTAGAGCTGATGACTAAATATCGCATCACCTGCGCTATAGCGCAACTAGGGAGGGGAAGCTGAGCATATCTGATGCGCCATAGCGCAACAAGGGATGTTCAGCTGAGCAGTCCAGAGGTGCCATAGCGCAACCAGGGACACCACCCAGCAGCAGGGTAGCAATGCAACAGCACAACCAGGGATGCAGGGGCTCACCACCCATGCCACAGATGGGCAGAGGAACACACAGCAGAACAGACATCATCCCCCCACACCCCATGCACTGCACAACTGGGGGAGGGCTGGAATAACCACAGGCCCCTGGAGACAAGCAACCAACCACAGCTGGGCCATGGTGCCTCATCACACCCCTGACAAGCTGTGAACGGACACAAGGATGTCTGACCACCCCGTACACACCATCCCACCAATGCAGAGACACACCTGCACCACAATCCCATACACCCTGCCCAGGAGTAGCGCCAACAGTGTAGGACACCCCATGCATGCCACCACCCCCACTGTGACAATGCAACCCTGTACACCACAGAACCATGCAAGGCAGCTCCACCATGAGCACCCATCAGCGGGTGGCAGCACACAGCGATGCAATGATGGCATACACAGTGCCACCATGCACAGCCCCCCCGGGGTACAGCTGAGAGACTGACCATGCGTCGGCGCACAAGGTACCCCACATGTGACAGGGCATGCCCCGGACCCCACCACCAGTGGTACAGCACTCTGCATACTCTCCCAAGGACACTTCCTGACCCAGCACTGGCCACAACAGACAGCACAGACACCCACAGTGGTGCATGGAAGCATGCACCACACCGGATGCAACACAGTGCATGGACAAACACCCACCCATACCCAAGGGCACACCAACACAGGGAATGCAGTAGCGGGCAACCAAGCCCCAAAGGCAATATGGAAACCATAACACATGGCCAGTAGTCCTCCATGGCACAGGAGTGCCAGCCACCCTGCGCAGGCATTGTGGAGCTGTACACCACCAGCATTTGCCCGGAGCACAAGTCACAGACAGTGGTGCACATCCCCTGCAACACACACAAGCCACAGCATGGAGGTGGGACAACAACAGTGGAGGCCACAGTGTCACCCGAGGCAGACATGCTCCACACCAGTGACAGGAGTCAACCCAGCATTGTGATGGGTACAGTGGCTGTCCTGCATGGACAGCCATGACTGACATACCAGCAGACCATGCAGGTCACAGACATGCAAGGGTGTCAGCTGCACAGGCCATGGACAGGCTGACAGGGGTGCCATGGACACAGGGCATGCACCATGGACCACTGCACACAGTCATCCAGTGCACAGGGAACAACACACACACCACAGACAATGACTGATAGCTACTCCCACACCATAGTCACTTCCCCATGGACACACACACATGCCCATGACTGCACCACCCCAGACGCCATGCACACCACTGCAGCTGAGCACCTATAGCCTGCTGCAAATCAGAGACCACCACAGTAGTCATATCAAAAGAAATGTATTTAAAAACATCAAACAAAACTATGTACAATTATTTACAAATGTGTGGGGGGAGGGCCACAAACAAGGTGGGGGTGGGTAAGGGGCAGGGGTGAACAAATGGTACAGGGAAGAAGGGGTGTGAGGGTGGGTCCAGGGGGGTAGGGTAAATCAGGGGCATTGTGATGCTCAGTGGGAGCCCTGCTCCCCGCTCCGGCTGCTCCTCCTACCATGACGCCGCCTGACCCCCAGCCTCTCGATCCTCTGCAGGATGTCCAGCGATGCCTTGGCAACAGTCAGGATTTCCTGTAGTGCCTCCCGGATCATGCGCAGCTGCCGTCCACCTAGGACAAGGGAGCAGAGTCAATAGGTGTGAATGCACAGCCCCATACAGCCCACCTACTGTGCATGGCATACAGCCATGGGACATGCCTCTGTGATGGTGTGTGACCACCCACAGTGATCGCGTCCACAAGACCTGCCCACCCAGGCGCATACAGCCATGTGGACCGCTGCACACACCCACCGGCCAAGTCCTGCACAACACCACCATGGCTGTTTAGTGACATGGCTATGTGGTGTGAAGGCAGTGGCACAGCCATGTACCTGGTGCATGCATGGACCACCATTGACACACTCCCAGACATGCAGTGCCACCCGACAGTGCTGACTGTAACAAGTTGCGTGCATGGCAGTGGAGTCAAAGGATGGTGGCCATGCTCCGCTGCCTGCCCTGTTACACAGCATGCAATAGTAATCATGGATGTAATGCACTCACCATCATCAGGCTGGTCCCTCTGCCTCTGTGGACGTTCGCCCCTCCTGGTGTGCCGGTCTTCCAGCTGGCGCCTCTTCTCCCTCACTAGCCATCTCTCTTCTGGGCCTAAGGTGCAAACATGGAGAGAGGAACATCAGTACAATCCTGTAGCTAAGTCCCCCTGCCCCATGTGTGTGCAATCCCAGACAGCCAGACCCACCCACCCCACACCCTGATAATACCACCACAGCCAACACCGGACGGTCCCCCTTCCCATGTTCCAGACACATGCAACCGTGATACCCATATGGAAGATAAAAGTGTATGGACATTACACCTACCTGGCCATGGCACCGTGCCCCTCCTGGCACGTGCCTGCAGGAAGGCAAGCAGGTCCGGGTCCCTCTGCCTCAGGTCCCCATATCTGTGGCGGCACTGCACTGCCATCTGCCCCATTTCTGTGGCCTCCTCCAGGGCATCATCCACCTCCTGCCACATCTGACTCCTGGACCTGTCCAGGGGTGCCTCACCAAACAGTGGGCCAACAAGTGGCTCCACAATGGCAACCAGGTTTGCCATTTCAATCTGGCTCCACTGGGCAGCTCTCCTCCGCACCATCTCTCTTGCTCGGTAGGGTCAAAATGGTGCTCTGCAGTGTGGTTCCGCCACATGCAGATGCTGCGCAGTACAGTGCTGCCATTCCCTATCACACTGTCACCGAACAGCGCGATAGTGGTGCACCCATGCCTGACGCATGTCACCTAGGGGGCAAAGGTTGGGCACAGGGTCAAGGGTCTCTGGTGCACAGACAGCCACAGCGCGATTGGAACCCGATGTGTGTCGCACAATTGGGTGCCTGTGTGCCACCTCCAGTAGCAGCCTACCGTGCTGTTGTCCCAGTGCGCCTATGATGCCCCAGTGCCACAGCGCCATATAGGTGAACATCGCTGTAGCGCCACTGGCACAATGGTGGCCATGCCCTGCATTGCCTCCCACGCACAGCACATCAGCAGCACGGCAGGTACCTGCATCATTAACCCAGGCATGCGCAGTTAGGTGTGTACTGCGTATGTCACAGAACTGCGCCCTTGGCTCAGCACGTTCAACACAATTGCGCAAAGCGCAAAAGTGCGATATTCAGCCATCATATGCAAATCAGCTAATCAGCCATTCAATGGCGCAGCACTGCAATCTGCATCCACTTAAAGTTGCGCCTCACCTCATTTGCATGGGTTGCTCTATAAAAGTGCGACATTGGACTGCACTGGCCATAGTCAGTTACTGCAGTCTATTGATGAGTTGCATGCTGTTTGGGAGTGTGGACTGTGGATTTTAGGACATGCATGGGACTGCACAGTCACAGGTAAAAACTCTCATTCTCACAGGCTGAATCATGACCGAGCGATTTGTGGGAGAAGAGGAACAGAGTTGTGGGAGGAGGAGGAGGAGGAGGCCAAATTTCACCAAAGCCGAGACGGATGCCCTGTTTGAAGCCTACCTGGACCAGGAGCCGCTTCTCAGCGGATGCCAGGGAACACCACAGGCCCGTGCTGCTGCATGGGAGGAGGTGACGCATCCTGTGAACCTGCATGGCAGCCACCAGTGCTCCGTGCAGGAGTGCAAGAAGAAGATGGGCACAGACAGGAGGAGGATTAAGGAGAAGGTGGCTGCCATCAGGGCAGCATGATATGCGACAGGTGGCGGACAGCCGGAAGTGCTACACCTGACTCCACAGGTGGAGAGGGTTACTGGCAGCATGCAGCATTGTGCCATTGAGGGTGTTCCGGGTAGTGGCTTCCAGATGGGTGGTAGCCCACCACTGCATGGTAGGTCATGGTCTGTCTATTGAGGGGGGCAGGGTAGGTCACATGCAGTAACGCAACTTTGTTTTCCTTTACAGATCCTGAGTGTCTGCATGGGTCAGCGGTGGTGGGCCTCTCCACTGAGGCCAGTCAGATGGAGATGGAGGAGAGCCCATCCACCTCCACAGGAATACATGGCTCAGTGCGACATTGGGCTGGCCTGGATGTCCAGACTGATGTTGTTGGAACAGGTGCGGAGGAGGCCCTGCCCATGCCCCAGCATACCAGCATCCACGGATGCCAGCATGCTGTGACTCGGGCTGGTGCCAGGTCGGTCACCGATGATGATGTCGCTAACGTCATGGGCAGTGACACGTGTGTGCCATGGGATGGCCACACAGCAGGTAACATCGCGGCCATGGCTGTGGGTGGTGCCGCCATGGAGGCTTGCATGTCATCACAGTCCCAGCCTGTGCCTGTCAGCACCAGTGGGGCAGCACTGGTGTGTGTACAGGACAGTGGGACTGTTGCGGCCACTGCGGCAGCACCAGTGAGCCCTGGGGAGTGGCAGCCAGAGGGGCAGCATCAGCAGTCAGCCAATGGGCTTGGGGGTACAGTGTCAGGGGGCGGCATCAGTGCACCGCCTGTGGACATGCCCAGGCCTGGTGTGCAGCGCCCACCCTCAAGGGGTGCTGAGCATCAGGGCCGTACACACCCTGAGGGACAGGATGCTGAGCAGGCAGATGACCTCTTGGATGAGCACACCCGCATACTGCAAGCATCGGTCAACCAGCAGATGTGGCTTGTGATGTCGGTGGATGCACTGCGTGTGGCTCTGGAGCAGGCAGAGGAGCGTCACAGCAGAGACATCGCTCTGCTCCTGGCAGGGATGGACTGGTTGTGGGAGGATGTGACCGCTGCCATTGACAGGCAGACACAGGCATTCACTGCTGTCATGGCCACAATGGGCACACAGTTATTTGCCCATGTGTCGCAGACACCACGCACTGCACTGTCCACCTCCCGTTCCTGGCGTTGTGCGACACCATCCTTGTTGACACCGGATTCAGCTGCTGGCATCCCGAGCACACCTGGCGCAGGCATGTTCAGTGTGCTGCAGACCCCTGCGCAAGCACAGTCGCATTCACACAGTGGAACCCCTGGGGAACCATCGGTGCCACCCCATGAGGCCAGTGGTCAGCCTGTCAGTGCTGGCAGGTCTTGGGGCCGCCCATGCATCTGTGATGGCCGGGACACTGTGGTGCTTGACTGACCTGACTCCCAACGTGGCTACTGCCTGATGCTGCCTTGTGTGCATTGTGTCATTCAGCGGGCAATGCACGGGTGGATACCTGGCCCTGCACACAGACACACAGTCCATCTGCACACCCTCCCGGCTGCTGTCCGCAGTTGCATGTGCATGATGATGCCTGCATTGTGCTGTACACCAATGTGCAATGGTGCTCAGCATCTGACACACGCACAATGACAGGCAGTGGGCATGGTGGTCTGTGGACATGTGTGGCTAGGGGTGGCATTCTGGGTCAGAGTGCCTCCTACCCTTTATGCATGTGTGTGTGTGTCTGTCTGTCTGCATGCTATGTTAGACCTCACCCATCCCTGGTGGTGTGTGTGTGTGGTTCCATGCCCGGCCAGTTCCCTCGATGTCATGCACCCCTGGTGTGTGTCCATGTGTGTTTGTGGGTTGTGCCTTAGCCACTGGTGGTTGCACATGGCCCCATGACTTACCTGGGTTGGCTGAAGTGCTCCTCCGTGATGGTGTCCTGGTGCAGCTGTGCCAGCCAGAGCAGTCGGGGGTCCCGTCGTCCAAGGGGGGCTGCCCATCACCTTTGTCACCAGTGTCCTCATTGTCCCCATCACTGTCCCCCTCTTTGACCTGTATGGCTATCCCACATTCGTTGGCCATGTTGTGCAGGATGCAACAAGCCAGGAATAGCCCACAGGCCTTTGAGGGGCTGTACTGTAGGGCACCGCCGGAGGTGTCCAGGCAATGGAAACATGCCTTTCAGCATCCCAAACACCCACTCGATGACATTACATGTGGTGGTGTGTGCCTCATTGTAGTGTTGCTGCGATGGGGTCGTGGTCCACTGGTATGGTGCGAGCAGCCAGGGACGGAGTGGGTATCCACTGTCACCTGTGTGTAGAGGGTGGAGATTAGTTTGGTGATCAGCATCACCCTGCCCCGGGCCATGTAGGCCACTACCCATGTCACCTCTGACCATGTCCCCCCAGGCCCTATGGTTGTCCGTGTGGTTTGCATACTCACCCACTAGGTGGCCAGTGGGGATATCCCCACTCTCAAATCTGTGGCACAGTGCCTACTGGAGCCAGATGAAGGCATCATGTGCTCCTCCAGGGTGCGTGGCACATACATTGGTTATGCACCCCCTGGCATTGCACACCACCTGGCAGTTGATGCTAGTATAGCCCTTCTGATTTATATATGCAGCCCCCTCGGGGCCAGGTGGTGTGTGGATGGCCACATGGGTGCAGTCTATTGTCCCTAGCATGCCAGGCATATGTGCTACCCTGTGGAACTCCTGTATGTTTGCTGTGCGCTCCACCGGTGTGATGGGGAAATGGATGTACTCCGCAGCATGTGGCAGCAGTGCGCTGAGGAATTGGGTGGGGTGACATGACGCAGCCAACTGGGTTATGCCTGTGGTGTCCCCAGTTGGTCTCTGGAAGGCACCCATGGTGAGCAAGCATATGCAAGCTGTCACTTTCGTCTCCACTGACAGAGCATGGCTCCATCGTGCAGGTGCCTGCATCACATCACTGCACAGCTCACAGAGCCACCTCAGAATTGCCCAATTCAGGTGGTACCAGCCCATGATCTCCGTATCACTATACAGCTTGAAGCTGGTGCGGGCGTGGTACTGCTTGTTGGGGGCATACCGACGACTGGCCCTTCCACGGCCATGCCCCCCTTCTGCCCACCTTCTCACCCCCCTCATTACTGCCTCCATCTGGATGGTGGCACTGGCCATGTCCCTGGCTTGTGTTCACCCCCCCGGCAGCTGTTTTTCTGTTCCCCCCGCTGTCCTGGCTGCTACTTCCCCTGCACTGGGAACACCTGACTGTGCTGGCCTCACTGCTGTGTGGCAAGTACCCCCCTTCTGCACTGTGGCTCCCCACACCTTCCCCTGAGCCTGTGGGTTCCAGGTGCCCTTTCACTGTCCTGCCCTGTGTGTATGTGTGTTGCCTGTGTGGCTGGCTATAGTTCCACAATTTGAGGCTTCCCTGTAGCGTTCTTGCACCTCTCCCTTGCTCCTTTTTATTTTGACTCATTTACGCTATGGCGCAACTTCCACTGGCTCCCCTATTGCGCATGGCGCATATTGTTGAATATCGCACTGCACCATTTATGCATGGTTCCCCCCCTTCAGTTGTGCATACATTCATTATCATTGCGCTGTTGATCAGCATGATTTGGGGGCGCAACTACCTCCCGCTGAATATCGCAGAATGATGCATTTTCGGACTTGCACTGGGGCAACCATATTGCGTAATGGCACAACTCTTTTGAATATCTGGGCCAGGGTTCTTTTTTAAGTATCTTAAATTGTACACATAATTACAATGTGTAACGTCAGTTGCTTATAGCACAAAACAAAATGTGCACAATCAAGTTGCTAATTTGAAAGAAAAATTACTTGACAGTCAATATAATAAGGTGAAATCAATTAAGGCAAATTTGCTATACGAGACCCAAAATACCTCTCATCTTGACCCCTTTGAAATGTGCAAAAATAAGAAAGAAGCAACCACCTTTTATGAATTACGAGACAACCAAGGTAATCTGACCTCAGATCCTCTCACACTTCATCAAATAGTAATGAATCGCCTATACTCTTATCAGAATGTAGTTTTGCCTGCTCAAGCTGATATCGATCAGTACCTTTTTCTGGTGAAAGTAGCTCCAGACTTATAGAGAGCTAAAGACCTTATAAGTCCAATATCAGTTTTAGAAGTTCGACAGGCTGTTAAAGTGGCTAAATATGGATCATCCCCCAGATGGGATGGTCTTCCCTATGAACTATATAAAACCGTCACAACCAAACTTACTCCTTATTTAAAAAAAGGTGTTCAATTATTTGTTGCAGCAGGACTCGTTTCCTCAATCTTTTACTAAAAGTTTGGTCATTTTTCTTTTCAAGATTGGAGATAGGAATGAGATCACTAATTGGAGGCCAATTACTCTCCTGAATGCTGATTTTAAATTATTGTTCAATATTTTGAATTTACGATTAAAAAAATATGCTGCTATAATGTTATACCAGACCCAATGTTGTGGTTTGCCACGGGGGGGGGGGGATATTCAGCAAGCCTTGATACTAAGAGAAGTAATTAATTATTACAATTTACATAGCCATTCTGGGTTTTTACTGTCGTTAGACCTTAGTAAAGCATTTGATAGAATAAATCACACATTTTTATTTCAAACCCTGTGTCATTATGGTGCCCCACAGTTCTTTGTAACATGGCTACAGCTGCTTTATTCCTCAGGGTCCTTTAGTCCTATTGTTTTAGGAAAGATTGGTATGGAAATACACATCACAGGGAGTATGACAGGTATGTCCCCTGAGTCCCCTTCTGTAAATTTTTTCATTAGACCCCCCGATCAGATGCATTGTACAACATAATTATCTTACAGTTGTACAGGGTTTGCAGCATGATGATGAGCTCTGGATTTTGGCATATGCTGATGATTTATGTTTATTTGCAAACTAAAGATAGCATTTACAAAATGCTTCAAGAGATTAGTACATATTCTGCAGTATCGGGGTACAATTAAATCCAGAAATGTGTTGGTTTTGGGTTAGATCTAGAAAAGGTAACCGTTGGTTCTATTGCAAACATATTATTGGTAACAACCCCTATTAAAATTCTGGAATTATTTTTTTCGGGTATTGACACAGGTACGTATAATAACTGGAACAAAGCTCTTTCCGAATGTGAGGTTAAAGTACATAAATGGAAGAGCTGGAAATTATCAAAATTAAAGTGAGTATCAATAATAAAGAAATTCCTGATCCCGGGTTTATTATATGCAGGAATGATTTTCCCATTACCTATTAACATAGAGACTAAAATATACAGTCTGTTTTTTCAGCTTCTTTGGGGAAACTAGCTTAACCCCATTAAAAGAATGTACACTTATTTAAAAAAGGATAAGGGTGGGTTGGGGATGGTGGAACCAGTAGTTTTTTTTTTCACGCACATATTTGCTCTCAATATTTTAAGCTAGGCCTCGAGATTCTTACAAAAAACTGGCTCCTGAATAGTTTGGCGTTTTTTTTCTTGGTTTGGGAAAAAGAGATCCCCAAACAATCTAAATATGTCAATTTCTCTCTTACTATAAAACAAATAATACAGAAATTAAGGAAGTGGCATATTGATAAAGACACAGGGTGAAGACAGGGTGTTGCGTATGAATAATATGTCAGTATAGTATAATCATTTCTTTATTTTCTGTTGATGTCTGGTAAGAATTAATGTATTGTTGTATTGTAAAATTGATTTGTATCTTTTACACTGGATGTTTCTTTATGTGTTATCAATAAAATATACCCCATCTCTTTTTGAGAAGTGCCAAGGGATCTTTAACATCCACCTGTACAGGCAGATGGGACCTCGGTTTAACATCTCATCCAAAAGATGGCACCTCAGGAGTGCAGCCCCCCTTCATGCTGTACTACAGTGTCAATATTGGGATATTAATCCAAGTGACAGGTGTGGGGATAGAACCTACAGCCTTCTGATCTCCCAGGCTCAGAGGCAAGTGTGCTACCTGCTGAGCCACTGACACTGATAGATAGTGGTGATAGGGAGAGAGAGGAATAGAGAAGACAGTGGTGAGTGACCGGAGAAGCGGAGGTGGCAAAATGACAGAACAAATTAAGGAAAGTATCCAGGCTAGAGAGGTACTTGGCAGGGGCAGTGCCATAGACCATGTCTGAATAGTCAATGATGGGTAGAATAATTGTTATTACAGACTCCCATCGGGTGGGGAGAAGGAGGCTGTCTTTATGTCAGTAGAGGACTACAAGCTTGGGATGGGCATTATAACCCTCCACAGGTTACCTGAGTAAGTACACTGTGTTAACTTGACAGCCATTGATCTTTTATTCCAGTATGCTCTCAAAGAAACAAGCATTTGTCAATGCCAGATGTCTGCCATGGTGTGTGTGTGTGTGTGTGTGTGTGTACTGAGAGGGTGGTCCTGGCTGTCCGTTCCTGTACTGTCAACTGGATGGCCATATGTGGATGTTCGGGGACAGGGTCAAAACTGGCACCAGTCCACTAGCCAAATGCTGTTAGATTTTCTTTTGGGATAGTCAGAAATCTTTTTAAGTAGCCAGGAGGGCTTGTACTAGAAAAGGTACTATTTCAATAAGTAGATCAGCTGGGCCAGTAGAAAAGTCTGTGGGGCTAGTGAAGTTTGCAAGTCACTGCCCTGCTGGCTAAGAGGTACAAAATTTAATCTGCATGTATCAGCCTGAGATGGGATTTTTTTTTATTCTATTTATTCTCCCCAAGCCAGCTGTTGGTAAGAACCCCGTCTAAAAAGGAATGATTGCCAGATTTAATATTGAGCCCAGTGGGTTCAGTTATTAATTGAGTTAGGTGGATTTCAGATACAGAGTTGTGAATGGTGCCAGCTCCTGATCCCAATCAACTGATATTGAAATCTCCACATAACACCATGTCGGGGGGAATTTAGACCAAGAGGAAATAAGGGAGGGGGGAGAGAGAGAGAGAGATGGATGGGGGGATTGGGAGGAGTTAGACACAGCCTATGGTAAGTTTCTTTCCTTGGCCCAGGATGATTTGTATGTAAATAAACATATAAGGAGAGGCTGAGGTAACTGAACATGTACATCCTGGAAGACAGAAAGGAGAGGAGGGATATGATCGAAACTTTCAAGTAACTTAAAAGCATAAACAGGGTTGGTACAGAGGGCATCTTTAACTTAAGAAAGGAGGGTACAATAAGGGGACATAACCTTAAATTGGTGGGAGGTAGATTTAAGAAGGAAATGAGGCACTGTTTCACTGAAAGGGTGGTGAAGTAGTGGAATCAGCTACAAGAGGAGGTGATGGCAACAAAGACTGGCCAGTTTCAAGAGGGGGTGGGATAGGGTGATGAAGAGGATTAGGACTGAAGGGGCGCTACTGGGAAGGGGTTGCGAGAGGGGAATGGGAAGGTGAGCGATAACTCCGGGTGGAGATGAGGAGGGGAGAAGCTCCAAGGGTTTACCAAGATGCACACTCAAGCAGACTCAATAGACTATTACAACCTTTTTCTGCTGGCAGTTTTGTATGTTTGTATGTAAATTTGGCCAATCTAACTGCCAGCTAGGGGAGAATAAATAGAAAAAAAAAAGATAAATCCTATTTCAGGCTGATCCATGCAGGGGTTGAAATTAAAGAGCTAGCGTATTGCCTAAAGCTAATATAAATTTTAAAAGTAACCAGCCATTACCTTTTACATCTGAGATACTTTTTCTTTTCCCTTTGTTTAATTAGAAGATTGTTTACCTGATGTTAGTAGGTATGATATGTGGAACAGTTCAGCCTGGCAGCTGACATACAGTATCTAGCTCTCACTATGTCATCAGCATTGTTACCTCACTGACTGTGACATCACTGTTGCTTAGGAACAGCCATTCAGTGACTGCCAGGTCATTCACGTGTGATGTCACTGTCAGTGAGAGCACCATGTTGACGATGTAGTGGTGGTGGTGGGGGTGATACAGATAGATAAGTCATCTGACAGGCTAAGAGTTGTTCCACGCATCCAGCACAATATTATCACATGAAAGATTTTATAGTGAGCAAAAGAAAAAAGAAATATGCTTCAGAAATGAAAAGATACAACTGAATATTTCTTAACATTTGTATTTTTTTCCTGCCTGTCTGCTTTGGCTCCACTAGCTCTTTAGGTTTTTCAGCCACTAGCCAGCAGGTCTAGTGACTTGGAAAATCCATTAGCCCCACAGACATTTCTGCTGGCCAGCTGATGTACTTACTGAAATATTACTTTGTCTAGTGCAAGCCCTTAGGGCTACTTAAAAAGATTTTTGACTATTCCAAAAGAAAATCTAACAGCATGATATGTTTTAAGATGAACAAGCATTTGTCAATGCCGAATGTTGGCTTGCTGGCATTGGCACTGGTACTGCAGGAGTTAGAGAGATGCACAATAGAATTGACAGTGAAGTAATGAACTGATGCTGACCCCAGCCCCACCCTGCAGAGAGTGACGGGCATTGGGGTGTGCCTTTGGGTCATCGGCCATAAAACTCACGCCATTTCACCTCACTGTACCCTGCAGACACAGACAAGTGCAGCAGTGTACCATGGGGTCTTCGGGGCTTACACTCACCCCATTCCATAAGGAAATACGGTGAGATGGGTGCAGTATAGGAGAATGGGGTGAACTTTGGGTCTGAAGAGTCCAAGGGGCACCTCGATGCCTGTCACTGGCTGCAGGGTGGGGGTGGAATGGGATGAGTATTACACCCGACAATGCCAAGTCACACCCCTGATGCCTGTCAGTCTCTTTCAGGGTGGGCATTACGGTTGGAAACTCTAATGCCCCAGGCATTTGTTGGCTTTTTCACTCCAAATTTTCAACATGTGCTGTTTGTGATTCCACCTCATGAACAGTGGCACTATGAGTTCATTAGCCGAAAGGTGATTTTGCCCAGCGACTCTGACATTTGCACCACAGGAGAAAAAACACAGTTTGGGCAGAATGTGAAAAATGACAGCTGCACTGTTCATGAGGAGGTGTACAAAAATGGCATTGTTGAACATCTGGAGTGAAAATATGAAAAACTGGTGAAGTCAAGAGTGTGCGTAGAAACTGCACAACACACGCCAGTAATGCAATTATTTGGGGGAATTTTTTAACCAAATTTTCAACATAGACATTTCAGGACCCCTGCTCATGAACAGTGAGTGGAGATTTTGTTAATGTGTCCTGAATGTTGATTTCGCACAACAACTGCGCCATTGTGCGCCACATGTGCGAAAACACATTTCAGGCAGGATGTGAAAAATGACAGCTGTACTGTTCATAGGGAGATATGAAAAAATTGCAATGTTGAAAATCTGGAGTGAAAATATGAAAAATTGTAGGCATTATGAGCATGTATTGAAACTGCACAATGCATGCTCGTAACACAGTCATTTTTTGAAAATTTTCCACCAAATGTGCAAGATAGGGTTTTTGGGACCCCTCCTCATGAACAGTAGCATTGCCAGTTAATTACTCGGTCCCAAAAGGTGATTCCGCACAGTGACCACAAAATGACCTTTCGTGGATGAGTAATGAGATGACAGAGCATGTGTTCATAAGGTGGGATCCCAAGCACCACATGTTGAAAATCTGGAGGCAAAATTCAAAAAAATGGCCAAGATATCCACCAAATTTGAAAACCCCTCATTTATGCCATTATACAGCTTACCGGAATTTCTTCAGTTCCCAGTCGGCTTTGAAGAGCGTAGACGTGTTCCCGCTCCACTGAAGATCACTGTGCCAGACCTCCAGAGGTAAGTATGGGGTGGGGTGTGTGGGGAGGTGGGTGCACAGAGGGTGGTGTGGGTTGGGGAGGGGCCTGACAGCGAGGGACCGTTTCCTTGTTTCAGGAATATAAATTAAGGAACACACGGACCGTTTTCTTTTTACAGGTGTAAGAAAAATGTTGTGCACTCTGGGGTGGGCTCCCAGTGTGCCCCATGACTTATTGACTTTGGGAGGGGTGATGTTGGCCACACTGAGGTGGGCTCCCAGTGTGGCACACAGTGGGGCTGGGGCAGGGGCAGGAACATGTGACAGTGAAGGAAGGCACACTGGGGTGGGCTCCCAGTGTGCCACAGAATCTTGGGGTGGGTTATTTAAAATGCCAACGGGGGGATTGGGCACCCCCAAAGTCAGCTTTGTGGGCATTGTGTGGCAGATGGCGGTAGTCGCCGCCATGTTTATTGAATGTTTTGCTAGGAAAGGCACGTTGGGAGGCATGTCATTGTGCCGCTGCATGACGAGCTTGTCTCTGATTGCAGCAGTACTTTCTTTACAAGTTGTGGCCACTTTACATAATGTGTGTGTCACCACTAGCATGCTGGCTTATTGGGGAATGAGGGATGCACCTACTAAAGAGTACCCTGCATTCGCCCACACAAATACACCTCTGAAATATGCTACTAGCACAAGATGTTTCCTTGTGCGTGCGCGCGACAAGCCAACGTAAAAAGTGCACGTGAGCAGGCCACTTTAAACCTCCACTGTAAAAACAATCATTTGTCAATGCTGAATGTTGTCTTGCTAAAATTGGCATTGGTATTGCAGGAGTTAGAGAGATGCATAATCGGAATGGCAGTGAAGTATAGAACCAACGTGGCCCACCCACCCACCCTGCAACTGACAGGCGTTGAGGTGTGGCTTTTGAGTCGTCAACCATAACGCTCATGCCATGTTACCTCACCCTACCCTGCAGACTTTGACAAGTGTCGCATTGTGCCTTGGGGTCATCAGGCCTTATGCTTACCCCATTCCATAAGAAAAAATGTTGAGATTGGTGTTGTATAGGAGAATGGAGTGAACTTTGGGGCTGAAGAGTCCAAGGCACACCTTGATGCCTGTCACTGGCTGCAGGATGGGGGTAGGGTGGGGTGGAATGGCATGAGCATTACAGCCGACAATCCAAAGGCACACCCCTGATGCCTGTCAGTCTCTACAGGGTGGAACGTTATGGTTAGAAACCCTAATGCCCCAGGTGTTTGTTGGTATTTGCACTCCAAATTTTCAACATGGCCTTTTGTGACCCCACCTCACGAAAGCATTTGGGACCTCCACTCATGAACAGTGGCACTGTGATTTTGTTAACCTGTCTCGAACATTGATTTCCCACGGCGACCACACCATTCTGCACCAGATGTGTGAAAACACATTTTGGGCAGGATGTGAAAACTGACAGCTGTACCATTCATAAGGAGGTGTGAAGAAATGGCAAAGTTGAAAATCTGGAGTGAAAACATTAAAAATTCTCAAAGTTACGAGCGTGCGTGGAAACTACACAATGCACATTCATAACACAGTCATTTTGTGGAATTCTTTCACTAAATTTGCAACATAGGATTTTTGGGGGGGCACCTCTTGAACAGTGACGTTGTTTCATTTATCGGTACTGAAAAAGGTGATTCTGCACAGTGACCACGAAGTCACCTTTTGGGATCGAATAATGACATGACAGTGATTGAGTTCATGAGGTGGGGTCTCAAGAACCCTATGTTGAAAATTTGGAGCCAACAGTCAGAAAAATGGCCACAATATCCACTTAAGTTGAGCCCCCCATTGATGCCATTATATAGCTTATCGTCATTTCTTCAGTTCGCAGTCAACTTTGAAGAGTGCAGACGTGTTCCCGCTCCTCCAAAGATCATAGCACTGGGCTCCAGAGGTAAGTATGGGGTGAGGGGGTGCAGGGAGGTGGGTTCAGGTTGGGGGAAGGCACACCAGAGACAACGAGGGACTGTTTTCTCTTTTATAGGATAAAAAAATGCAAAAAGACATTGCGGGAAGGTTTTTTTTTTTTTACAGGTTTGTCTTGGCACACTGGGGTGGGCTCCCAGTGTGCCATCTGTGTGTTTTTGGGAGGGGGGCAGAATCCAATGGGGATTGATTCCCCCCCCATCAGCACAGAAAATGTGTCTGTCTTTGGGGGCGTATGATGCCGAGGGGGATTGGGCACCCCACTCGGCAGACAAATTCCAATAGGGGGACATTATGCTGGTGGGGATTGGGCTCCCCAGTTGGCAAATGAACTGGGAAGGAGGCTTGCCAACAGGGGGATTGGGCATCCCCGACGTCGGCTTTCAGGCAGAACTGTGAGAGGTGGACAGCGACAGCCGCCATGTTTATTGAAATGTTACACCAGGCAAAGCGCGCCCTGCAATGATGGGTTGCTCCCTCATTGCAGTGACTAAATTGTTTCAAGTTGGTGGCACACTTTTGCAGCACTGTCATAGACAGTGTACTATATCATTGGTGCCACAGAGCCCAGCCTGAAAAAGCAGTGGCTCCATTGGCCACAACCCGACCGCACCTCCAAAACCTTCTACTCCAAGCTACCACAATATGTTGTTTGTGGTTGCATGCAAGACAACATAAAAAAAAAAACACTAACTTACTCCAGCACCAGTCAGAGCTGGGACAGAGAGCTATGAGATCACTGCAAACACAATACTGGGTGCTTGCAACTCAAACACTCAGTTTCTGGTTTTTACTGCAGCAACTATAAAATAAAGGGATACTGCATGCTACTAGCTACAATCTGAAGTGAATAAATGCTGTTACAAATATAAATATATAACACAGATGTTACTGAGGCATGTAAAAACAAAGGCTGCAGGGATAATCACCTTTACCAGTGAGTAAATACCATTTGCCAGCAGAGAGAGAGAGAGAGAGAGAGAGAGAGAGATACTTGTATACACATTACTTTGGTATCTGGATGCTTGCAATACCTGAGCCAGTCTGATAAGGAGAGGTCAGCATGCTGAACAAAGCATCACCGGAAACAACAAACCCATGTTTGGGTCGTTTTTTTGTTTTGAAGTAGACGCAGTTTCCACCCATCAACCTAAAACTGTCATAGTTAGACTGGCTGATAATTGGCCTGCTACAGACTTGCCCATTAAACACTGCTCTGCATTGGAGGGACAGTATCACACCCCTCAAAAGTCAAAATTGTGGCAGGCTGGAAGGTTCCCTAACAATCTTAGGACAGGCCAGATGAATCTAGAAGGAAAGGCAGTAAGCTTACTCAGTGACCAAGATGTAAAAGGTTTATTTACCAGGGACAATAAAACCAAGATAACTGTGTTTCACAATGTTGCAGGATAATAAAAAAAATAAACAAAACAATGCAATTGGGACCCACAATTGGTTGAACCAAGAACAGAGGATTAACCCCTTTTAGTCCAAATCTTGCGTGAACTTGGCCGAGATGAGGCAACTAGGGACAAACCAAACTTGGGCTTTCCTACGCGTCAGCTGATCAGCAGGTGGGAACTGACCACACAAAGTGCTTGTTACAAACAGGCCATAATGAGGTGTCCCCTGGATGAGCAATGCACAAAGAAGAACATGGTTAGCTGGACAAGGAGGAAGGTGGTGATTCTCTGGGGCTCCAGGCAAGAAGCTGAAGACCTCTAGTCTGCCGATGGTTCTCTGGACGATCAGCAGGAATGACCACTGGCAGGTCCCCGGCACCCAGGACACATCCCCAAAGAAGAAGACTGCTGGCAATGTGACCCTCTGGCGGCCTCAGCAGAGTGACACGGGTATGCGCACACTTACAGATGGCCAGCAAAATAAGAAAAGGGCATGTACGACATTAACTGTGGTCCCTCAAGCTTGAGCAGGGGTGGCTCTTAAGCTGACTCATTACTGGATTCCTCACTAGCGGCTCTCTACCACTTAACATTGCAGGGCTGATGCTGGAGCACTTGTGGTGGAACTTCAGAAATGGCTGTCATCACTGGAGGTGGTTCTGCTGCCAATGGCAGATGGACTGGGGACCTCCCTGGGTCAGCATCAGGCTCGGTTGAAGCTGGTCCAGGCAGTAAAGGTGAAGCTGGATGTCCAGTACACCAAGGTGCAATTTGGTAGCACAGTTCAGTAGCAAACAAACAGTTCAGATTTTAAAACACAGTGTTCAGTTTTTGCAGGAAATACAGTCTCTAGGGAATGCTAGGCAGGCAGCAGTGCAGTTCGGTTTGGGTGCTGGTCCACTTACACCATAGGACCATCACTCTTCCCCAAGCTGGTGCTGCACCTTTAAGGACGTTCTTGCTCTGGCTGTTCTGCAGCCACACCCCTGTATCATTAATATAGCTAACCTCCCCTATGCCTGGGTCTCTGGAACTCCTGTGCCTGGTTGCTGGACCTTCACATCTAG
The DNA here is from genome assembly GCA_016271365.2 of Neoceratodus forsteri. Classification (NCBI taxonomy): domain Eukaryota; kingdom Metazoa; phylum Chordata; order Ceratodontiformes; family Ceratodontidae; genus Neoceratodus; species Neoceratodus forsteri. Next base: position 325,094,117 of record JADMNL010000026.1, read on the forward strand.
CCCCTCCCTCCCAGCAGCTGACTAAGATCCTCTGTTTTCATTCCTGCCCCTTGGTGCAGAATGGCACCCACATAGATCCCAAGGGCCTTAACCCCACTGTGCCCCTGGTCTGCTCCTTTCTGCAGCCTCTTGGGGCATTTAAGTTGCAGTGTGCCTGTCCCCTTTTCTTGAGGTGAGCTGCTATTCAGCTCAGATTGTCTTTTTCTGGGCCCCCTCAAACAAAACAAGAAAGAAAAACATATAATTAAAAAAAAACTAACTCAGTGAGCCATGGCCCATCCTGGGGTCTCTTACTTTTTCCCATCTGGGCCTTTGGCCCACTGCTCAGGTCTCCCTGTTCTCCTTAGGGCTGTCCGCCCTCCCTGGAAGCTCACTATGCCTCCCTTACAACTCTGGGCTCTGGCCTTTTCGATTTTTCCCCTTAGCTTTCTGTTCCCTCCCCCCTTTCTTCCCCCAGCATCCGGGACTAGTAAAATACAAACTTGCGCTCACAGCCTACTCACCACCATGGCCCGATTCTTTACTCTGCTGGCAGGGGGTCTGGGTAAGCCGCACTTCCACCCAGCCTCTTCTTCTGCTCAGCACAGCTGCTGGGGCAGAACTACAGTTCCAGGGTGCATTTTCCGCTGGACCTATTTTTGTGCGGCACCACTTGGTCCAGCCACCCAAGGCTTCCTCCCATGCTGCTCAGGGGAAAAGAAACAAAGCATGTCGAGGAGCCAGGCTCCCACCCAATGGACCCTGTTGCTGCTGCTACAACCACCAGGCAATCCCGGACTGAAGACGGAGGGGAACGATGCCAAAGGAGCCATAGACACACTTCAGGTACTCTTCTTTGGTCTATGCTCCTCGCATCCTCCACCCTCCACAACTCGTGGCCGACTCCCCTCTATAGACACTCCCTAGCCCTTTTGTAGGGCAGGGGAGGTCCTAGCATCTGGCCAGGAGATTGGGCCACACGAGCGCAGCAGGGAGGGTCTCATGCCCATGACCCCCCTTTCCTTGTGCTGAACAGAGCAAAATTAAACAAAGAGATAGGGAGGGGTTGGTAGGACTGTATGAAGGGGGGTGGAATGGAGGGGAACCAGGAGAGGAGAAAGGGGAAAAAAAAAAAGAAAAATGTTCCTGTCGGTGAAAGTGACCCTTGTCCTTTACAGTGCCCCTAGTTTTGGGGGTACTGCAGTATCATTGGAAAATGTTTGCTTGTTGCACACAAGCACAGATGGCAAACATAAAAAGTGTCACCTCTGTATGGTTGGAGCCAACCACAGAGTGGCAATGCAGGCCAAATGTCCTGGAGATGAGATCTCATTGAAAGTCTTACATTACTAGACTTACCCCACATGTAGATGTGCTCGAGGTATACCCAGTGGGGGAATATATCCCCCCAAATGCCAAAGATATGACTAATAAATCTATATGAAGTAGAGTCCAGATGCTTGGGCCAGTGGGAACATAAAGCACAAAGGTGGAAGCCATCTTGAACCTCCCCAGGTTTGTCCACTTCAAAAAATCGAAGTTGCCCTACCTGGGTACTTCTCCTCCTATTGTTGGGACAGACCCAGAAAGAAGGGAGGGGGGGTACTAATATACACCAGGAATGGGCTAGCGGTCGATGAACTGGCAGACTTAAACCTAGACCCCAATATCTATTACCTATTCATATCTATCACCTTTAGCAAAATCAAACAACTGACAATAGGGTGTATCTACCCACCCCCCAAACTAGCGCCTGCCTCCTACTCAGAGCTTTTCGCCAGTCAAGATACCCTCCACCATAGTGATAGTATAGTCTTTGGTGACTTCAGTCTTGACAGGCACGACCCAAAAAATGGTCTCTACCGATCAGCTACACCAGGTGTTAGGTTTGAACAACTAATTGAGCAACCAACTAGGCTGAACATGAAATCGGGGAATCACACACATGTCTAGACTGGATGCTAACAAACAACAGGTCCCATATCAGAGCTGCAGGCATCCTCCCAGATGTAGTAAGTGACCACTCCCTGACCTTCTGTATCTGGAGTAACGACTCTCCACACCCACCCCCCAAAAATTATCAAAGCCAGAGTCCTAACGCACTTTTCTACCTCTTAATTTATTTAGAGCCTTGTCGCCTCGAACTGGTCACCCATCTCCACGCTTCCTGATATCAATCAGGATCTTGATTACTTAATCAGCACTTTCACCTCTGTTCTTGACTTTCATGCCCCCTCAAGATGAGAAGAGCTAAAGGAATTCACTCCCCCAGCTCTCTCAAGAGCTGCAGTCTCAATTGCGTTCAAGAGATAAGGCTTGGCGTTCATACAAAAAGTCAGGACTCACTACTGATTGGAATTCCTACCAACAGCTATAGAATTTATTTATGGCCAAAGTAACCAAATCCAAGTGACACTATCTACAGTCCCTACAAACAAGCAACCTTAGTAACCCAAAATGCTGCTGGAAGCAAATTAACAACCTTCTCAAGGGACATAAATAGAGCACCCCCCAGGTTATGTTACGGAACGGCTCAGAGCTATCCTCACCCTCTGAAATCGCTGCAGGAATAAACTCATTCTTCACTGTCCTTGAAATCTACAAATCAGGTCTCCCGGCTAATAGCCCTGTGTCACAATCCCCGTATACTGCACCTCACTCCCCTATCTTTCACCTAAAACTTACTTCATGGGGGGAAGTCCTTAAACTCCTACTGGGCTTCAATCCCGATAGCTCTCCCAGCTTCGACACCCTGCCTCCCAGATTCCTTAGGCTTGGTGCCCCCGCTCTAACTTACTCAATTGCTCAGTTGATTAACAGATCCTTCCTCCCACACTCTGTACCAGACAAATGGAAAACCACTACCATTGTCCCTGTGCACAAATCAGGCCCGACTAACCTCGATGAAAATTACAGACCCATTTTAATACTGTGTCCAATAGCAAAAATTCAAACATACGAACATACGAAATTTGCCAGCAGATAAAGGCCTAGAGGTCTATCAAGTCTGCTCGAATGTGCAGCTAGCACCCCTTATTCTGCAGCTGCCCCTCCCTTCCACCCTTCCCCTTCATTAACCCTCCCCTGTCCTATCCCATCCCTTTGAAGCAGTCCACTGTTCTACTGGATACCACTTCTGCAGGTAACGATTCCACCCAGCCACCACCCTCTCTGTAAAAGTGTCTCCTCATCTCCCTCCTGAGCCTTCCTCCTCCAGTCTCATATCATGGCCCCTGGTGGCCCTCTCCTCCCTTACTTTGAACAACCCCTCTGTACTCGTCTTGTTTATTCCTTTCATGTATTTAAAGGTTTCAATCATGTCACCCCTGTCCCTCCTCTCCTCCTCCAGTAAGTACATGTTCAACTCCTTCAACCTCCTCTCGTATGCTAAGTCCCCCAGCCCCTTGATCATCTTTGTCGCCCTGCGCTGCACCCCCTCCAGTAACTTACTGTCCCTCTTCAGATACGGGCGCCAGTACTGCACGCAGTACTCCAGGTGTGGTCTAACTAATGACCTATACAGTGGCAGAATCACCTCCTCCCTCCTCCAGGATATACCCCTTGCAATACAACCCAGCATTTTGTTGGCCTTTGCAGCTGCCTTCCTACATTGTGCTGAGTTGTTCATTGACCCTGTAATGAGCACCCCCAGATCCTTCTCCTCCTCTGTCTGGGCTAGCTACTCCCCCAGCTGGTAACTCCTCCTTGGGTTCTTCATCCCAAAATGCAGCACCTTGCACTTTTTGGCATTAAACCCCAGTTGCCAGGTGTCTGACCAGGTTTCAAGCTTTGCCAGATCATCCTGCAACCCCTGCCATCCCCTAGGTCATCCACCACCGCTCCTACCTTGGTATCATCAGCAAACAGACTGATCTTGCTCTTGATGTCCCATGATATGTCTGCAACGAATATCCCAAACAACACTGGTCCCAACACCGAGCCCTGTGGAACACTGCTCATCACTGCCCTTGGGTGTGAGAGCTCCCCACCCACCACCACCCTCTGTTGCCTTCCTTGAAGCCAGTTTCCTACCCATCTCACCAGCTTTGCACCTGCCCCTGTGCCTACTAACTTCCTTCCCAGCCTTCCATGTGGCACCGAGTCAAATGCCTTACTGAAGTCCAGATACAGGACATCCACTACATGGCCCCTGTCCAGTTGCCTAGTTACCCAGTCATAGAACTCCACCAGGTTGGTTTGGCAGGATCTGCCACATATGAAGCCATGTCTTCTGCTGTCCTGTAGTCCTTTGGCCTCTAGGAGGGCCACCAACCTCTCCTTCAAGATAGTCTCCATTAGCTTACCCACGATGGATGTGAGGCTCACTGGTCTGTAGTTTCCTGGTTCATCCTTGGGGCCACTCTTGCGGAGGGGCACCACATGAGCCATCCTCCAGTCCTGAGGTACACACCCCGAATGTAGTGAGGCATTAAATAGGTCTGCCAAAGGTCCTGCAAGTGACCTCTTCCAGCTCCTTCAGTACTCTCTGGGGTGGATGCCATCTGGGCCTGGCGCCTTGTCCACCCTCAGTGCCTTCAAACCCTCTCGAACTCTGCCCTCCATGATTTCCCCATCTGTCACCCCTTCCCCCTGTTTCTGCCATTTCTCCCACCTTGGGTGTCACCCCTCTTCTCTTTAGTAAATACTGAGCAGAGTACTCATTTAGTGCTTCTGCCTTATCGCACCCTGCTTCCACCCAACCCCCCTCCTTCCTAATCCTTACTATGTGGTCCTTACAGCTCCTTTTCTCCCTGATGTACTTAAAGAAGTCCTTCTCCCCCTTCTTAATGCCTTGTGCCAGCCTGAGTTCCGTAGATGCTTTGGTTCCCCTTACTGCCCTTGTCACCTCCTTCGATTCTGTCAAGTACTCCTCCCTGTCCTCCCCCTCCCTGTTTTCTTGTACTTCCTAAAGGCAGCTCTTTTCCTCCTTACCTTTTCCATGACCTCCTTGCTCAACCAGGTCGGTTTCTTAGCCCTAGCCTTCTTGCTCTGGGCTTTGCAGCAGGTTTTGGTTGCCACCACTATCCCCAGCTTTATGAGCTCCCACCTCTGGTTAGTGTCCATACTAGATTGAATTCTGGCCAGGTACCCTTTTACCACTTCCCCCATCCTCCCAAAGTCGGCCCTTCTGAAGTCCAGCACTCTTGTGCCAGATTCCACTCCTTCCTTGCCCATATCCAATGTGAGCCATACTGAGTGGTGGTCACTCCCTGACAGTGGTTCCTCCACTATAAGTTCTCTCAGAAAGTCCCCATTTGCCAGCACAAGGTCAAGGGTATTCCCGAACCTGGTTGGTTCACTGACCATTTGCAGCAGGAAGCTGTCCTGGAAGGAATCCAGCAGTACCTGCTCCCTTCTGTTCCTGGTTGTTGGGGTACTACAGTCCACTCCTGGCATGTTGAAGTCCCCCACAATCACCACACTACCCTTCTTGCAGGTCCTCCTGATCTGTCCCGCTAGTTCCCTGTCTAACTCCTCCATCTGAGATGGTGGCCTGTACACCACTCCCATTCTAAGAATCCTATTCTTGGAATCCTGGATTTGCATCCAAAGTGAAAGAATTCAAGTAAGAATCCTTTACAATCCATTGTACTCCTTCCTTGAACAGACCAGCGCCCCTCACAATGCATCAACATGGCTTCAGGAAATCACATGCCACTGAATCTGCTCTCTTGAAGGTCACCTCTGACAGCTTTCATGCAATGGACCAAGGTAGTGCCACTGAGGCTGTCTTTATTGACCTCACCAAGGCCTTTGACCTTGTAAACCACTCATTTCCAAGCTACAGTTGTTAGGGCTCAATACCAGCTCCCTTTCTTGGATATCAAACTACCTAGCCGACCGATTCTAGTACGTCAAATGGGGAGAGGCCCTCTCCTCCCTATCTCCGGTCACGGATGGGGTTCCCCAAGGATCTATTCTCAGGTCCCTATTTTTCTCTATCTTTATCAATGATCTACCCCTTAACTGTGGGGGGGGGGGGGGGGGGGGGGTTAGTCCAGCTTTATGCCGACGATGCCATCCTATACAGGCATGGTACAGACATCTCAGCTATCAGGTCTCACCTAGAATCTGACTTCCATCAATTTGAAACCTGGTTCAAAGAAAACCTGTTGGTACTGACTACAAAGATACCAAATCAATGCTCTTCCACCATACTTCCTTTGACCTAACCTCTCAGCCTCCTTTGAACGTTACTGCATCATCGGGCAAACCTCTCGAAGGGGTTGAATCCTTCAAATACCTGGGTATGACTCTTAATGAACATCTGTCCTTCGATACTCACGTCAGTAGTATTATTAAAACCACAAATCAGAAACTCGACCTCCTCCACCATACTTCCCCCTACCTTACTCCGTGTGCTAGAAAAATCATTGCCTCTGCCACCCTCCTCCCCACCTTATTCTATGGCGCTCCCATAACCCACTCTGTCAAAATCACCACCCTAACCAAGCTCAAACAGCCCTACCACTGAATTGCCCATTTCACTGATGCAGCCCCAGCTCGAGACCACCACTGCGCAGTTTTCAAATCCCTAGGGTGGCCCTCTTTTGAGCTCAGAATGGACTTCCCTGTCCTATGCGCCTCATTCAGACTTACTCACCTTCCTCCCTCACCCATTCTCTCAGGGCTTCTCACGTGAAAATCCTTCCCCAAGACCCTTCGACACTCACACCTCTTGTTATTGAGTCTTCCTAAGGCTCGTCTAGCTGTAGGTAGGTGATCTTTTACCTTCTCAGCTCCTCAAAAATGGAATGCCCTCCCCTACAGCATACTCTCAAGTTCGACTTTTCCCCTGTTTAAGAAAATCTATAAGGAATTTTTCTTCCCCCCAATCTGCTGCAGTGACTGCACCTAATACCCTCTGATAAACCCTCTGCTCCCCACTCATTATCTTGTATCTCTCCAAATCCTCCTCCTAGCCCCTCGTATCAATCTCTAATGCCTACTGTCTCACCTTGCTTCTTCAATAACTCTTCCCCCTGCCCCCCTCTCCCTCTCCTATATATTGTAATTAGCTTGTGTATATTGTAAATTATGTAAATACATAGTGCTTGTACTAATATACTGTATAATGTTGGTCTCACACTGCTATACCAGTTTTATTGCTATGTCCACTCTGCAATTTAACCTAGCTGAACTCCTTGGTCTCAAGTCTCCATCACTGTTGACCTTAGACCTACAAAAGTCGTATCCTCAATGGACGCTGCAGGACCTCCACGGAATCTTCGGCCCAAACTGTCGGAACTGACTGCATATTCCTGAAAGTAACTGCTGCTCCAACTTTCAAATGTGTATTACTTTCCTGTTGCATTCTGATCTTGCTGCTACTTATCTGCATTACCTCTTGCACCCAGCTGTAATTGTAAATACTCTTGGAATTGTCTGCACCCTACTGTATTTGTATTCTACTCATGGAATTGTCTTTATTTCCCGGGTCACCCCTGAAAAAGGGACTTGACTGTCTCAGTGGGCTCACCCCGGTTATCAAAATTCAAACAAACAAATCCCTGCAGGCTGCCCTAGCAGGTAAGTGTAAGTGCAATTTGTCGTTGAACTAGTCGTAATCATCGTCGTCGTGCTCTGCTGTCTCTTTAGTAGCTTCATGCTGGAACTTGTTCTCATTCAGACAGCTTTGCACTTACACAGCTTGATGTTTCTTGTTTTGTTAGACAAGCTTGCCCTCTGGAATGTGTTCCTTCGCCCTGTCTCTTACTTCACTGTAAACATCTACTGTAATTCTGTTGTCATTTGTTGGAAAACTTGTAACTCTGATATGGAACCTTTGTAAATAATCTTTAGTTAATTAATAAAGGAACTAACTTGTTATATTATCAACCTATGTTTGACCAGATAAAGCCACAGAAAAGGTGGCTGGTTAACCTAAGTGACTGTAAAACATGTATGCAGAAGTCCATTCATGTTATAGCATAGAGGCATTTATTTTTTCCACATATTTAATATTTTACGTAGTTAAGCGATTACCCACCCCCTAATGAAGTGTACCCTGAACAGAGCTGTGAGGTGTCCCAAAGTAAGCAGGTGATTTTTGACTTTTTAACCTGTATCTATTATAAAATTGTTGTCAGAAGTTGGCCTATTTTTCAACTAATAAAAATAATTAAAACACACACACACACACACACACACACACATCTTAGTAGTAGAGCTGTGTAGAATTTTCAAAATCTGCTTCCACAGGGATTCTGCACACTTTCAGACATTTTGAGTCTGTAGGAACTGCATTGGAGGCAGACTTTTGAAATTATGGAGGTGTAATGTTAACCTTCCAATTACACACCCAGATGTCGATTCTGCCCTCTGCCTCTTTACCTCTATCCTTACTAAAGCTTGGAATCATCGTGCCCCCCTCATAAAAATCAGGGTTAAGCGTCAATATCACCCCTGGATTTGGGCTGATCTCTTAGTCTTGTGCAAGGCTCAGGACCATGCTTGTGTCCAATTTACGTCTTCCCACTCCCTTTTGGACCTACAAACTTACAGGTCTCAGAAAAACGTCTGCACAAAGGCAGTCCACTGTGCAAAGGCTGCTTACATTAAATCCCACCTTCATTCTAACCTAAACTCATCCTCAAAATTCTGGTGCATCATCCACTCCCTTTCGAACCCCACCCCCATCAGCCCCCCAACCTCACTGTAAGTGTTTCCCAGTCTCTGAACCCTCCTCCATTACCACTACCTTTAATAAATTATTTGCTACTTGTCCACTTTCTGATCTTACCTTCACTGGCTCCCCGACACCCCCAACCCCATCTGATGGCTATAGTTTCCATCCGATCTCACTGCAAGAAGAACTTCAAGCATTACTTTCCCTCAACCCTGCCAAATCCAGTCCGGATGGTCTTTATCCCAGGCTGCTTTGCATCTCTGCTCCCTTGCTCACCAACTGAACCTCTCTTTCTCCTCCTGCACCATCCTGTCAGCCTGGAAAGTTGCTAAAGTTCTTCCTCTTCACAAAAGTGGAAACCTATCAGCCCCTGGCAATTATCGGCCTATATCCCTCTTCCCCTCCCTTGCCAAACTCCAAGTGTCCTTAATCCTTTTCAGAATCACTGAATCCCTAGCTTCTTCTAATTTATTTTCTCCTTATCAATCAGGATTCTATAAACACCACTCAACCATTTCCTCCCTTCTGTGGGTCACAAATGCCATCCAGTTGGGAATGGAACAGGGTCACATCACCACTGCAATATTCATTAACCTGACCAAAGCATTTGATTCAGTCTCTCACTCTCTGCTCCTGAACAAGCTACTCTCAGTCAGTCTGGCCATCCCCACCATCAGCTGGTTTATCTAACTGGCAGGCAACAATCTGTCCTGGTGAGCTCCATCTTGTCACCCCCTCTTCCCATCCTTGCAGGGGGGACCAAGAATCCATTCTTGGTCCCATCCTTTTCTCCCTTTTCATCAATGATCTCCCCACTGTCTGCACTAACTCTCTCATCCAAATGTATGCAGACTATACCATCCCATACTCCTCAGACCTACCATCACTGACATCCAGACTCTTCTTCAGCCAGATTTCAGCAATGTTCTCAGCTGGTTTCACACTAATCATCTTAAGAGTCAACACTAAGAAAACAATCTCTATGACATTTGGGACAATGCAAAAGCTGGATAAGCTCCAGACCCTCCCTGTGTTCTTCATAGAAACTTAGAATTTGATGGCAGATAAGGACCGCTTGACTCACTTAGTCTGCCCATTTCCCTACCTAATGGATAAGCTGAAGACCCTAGATAACCAACAGCCTACTTCTTCCTACCCCCACTAGAATTGCCTTATTGCATTCTTGAATTCCCCCACTGTTTTTGACTCCACAGCCTCCTCAGGAAGGCTGTTCCATGCATCCACAACCCTCTCCATGAAGAAATACTTCTTCACACTACCTCTGAGCCGTCCGCCTCGTCCCCCCCATCTTCAAATTGTGCCCCCTTGTTCTTGCACATTTCTTTTTATGAAAGATGCTACACTCTTGGACTTGATTCCCTTGAGGTACTTGAAAGTTTCTATCATGTTCCCTCCTCCCTCCTTTTCTCTAGGGTATACATATTATGCTCCTTTAGTATCTTTTCGTATATCTTCTGGTGCAGACCCTGCACCATTTTGGTTGCCCTCCTCTGGACACCCTCCACCCTGCCTATGTCTTTGTGGAGATGGGGTCTCCAGAACTGCACACAGTGCTCCAGATGGGGCATCACCAACTGTCTGTAGAGAGGGATAACTACTTCCTGTTTTCTACTGGTGATGCCTCTCCCTATGCATCCCAGTATCCCTCAGCCCTCCTTACTGCTTTCTCACATTGCTTCCCCACCTTTAGGTCATCTGCTATAACTAACCCCAGGTCCCTTTCCATTTTGTTGTCGTTAGTATCTCATCCCTCATTGTGTACTCTTCCCCTTGGTTTTTGTTTCCCAGGTGCATTACTTTGCACTTCTTAGCATTAAATCTAAACTGCCATACATTTGACCATTCCTCCAACCTTGCCAAGTCCCTTCTCATCCTTTCCACCCCACCTTGTGTATCAACCCTGTTGCAGATCTTTGTGTCATCTGCAAAGAGATATACTTTTACTTCCAGTCCCTCTGCAATGTCACTTATAAAGACATTAAAAAGGACCGGACCCAGTACTGAACTCTGACAGCTGCCCAGATGGCTCCAACCTCAAAATAGTCACAGCACTTGGGTTGTGGCTGGACACCAATCTCGATTTTTCCTTCTACATTACTGCCATATGCTCTAAACTCTGACTTAAACTAAGTATATTATACCAAAACATAGACACCCTTCCCTCCCAGTTCATCATGAGCTAGTCAAGGAAATGATTCTGCTAGTAACTGACTACACTGACACCCTACAGTACTGGCCCCACCACGTCCTTGTCAAGGCTTGATACTCTCTTGGACTCCTCATGCAGCTTTGCTTCTAACCCCACCCCTTCACATGAATCATTGCTCTCTATACTCCTTCCTCACTATTTCACCTTTACCCCATCTTCGCCTGCCCATTGATCGGCTTTCATAGCCAAATACTGGTTTGGGACCCTTTCCTCCTATCTGTCCTCCCTTTCTCAGGGGCCCCTCCTCCTTCCCACTGTGACCCAGGGACTCCAACTCTTTCTCCCTGCCCCAACTCCACTCAACATCTGGTCCATAAGCTTTCTCTTATAGGCTCCCCCTCTCTGGGATCAGTTTTCCCCAACCACGCACCATTCATCCTCACTTACAGCCCTAATTCGTCTGCTTTGACACACTCCTTTCCCCCTTGCTCCTGTGTTAACTTTTCCCCAGTCCCTCAACCTAGTCCCTGAACCTCAGCCCCCTTGCTCCCTGATGACCTCCTAGTCTCCACCTTCTGACACATTATTTGATTTGTTGACCTGCCTACCCTGCTTGTTATTGATCATTTTCTGTAGTTACTGGATGTATGTTGTTGATCCTATTCTTGCTCCATAGGACTTGACTCCTATAATTAAGCAATAATGCACAACAAGGTGTGGTATATCATGGGATATTGTCATGCTCAGGTGCATTGTGAGACATGAGGCTGAGTGCCTCATGCTCCTGAGAAGTGACAATATCCCATTATATGCCACATCCTGGTGTGCATTATTACTGTGATGAATTGACTTAAAAGTTTTAGCAGTACAAAATACAAACAAAAACTTTACAATTACTGTTTTAAGATGGTGGAGGAGTATCTTTTCAGAAAATAGTTCCTATAGGGCTCTGGGCAGCAGGTGGCACTGTTGTAAGTGGAGTTGGTAGAAGAGGTGCTGGCTGCTGCTCTTAACTCTCTCACCCTCCCTGCACTGTGAGCTCCCTGCATTTGACCCTGTCCTGCTGTGTGCTCTGGGACTGTGTGAAGATGGAATATATTTATTTATGTATTTGTTTATTTTTGTGAAAACCTAATCTGCTGAGAAACATGATCTAAATGGAAAGAATGCTGGTGGACACTTTCAGTATTCCAGTGGCAACAGGAGACAGCAACTGAACAGGTAAAATAGTAAAGAGCTGAAATGTGAAGCCACTGGTCGGCAAAAGTGTTTAAAAAAACACACGCACACACATCATGTGGATGGTTTTGGGGTCCTTTGGGGGGTTTTTTGTATGAAGAGTTGCTCAAGCTGCGACTGATGCCATCCCGCCTGATGACAGATAACGTGGGCTCCTGCCACTGCCTGTTGCTCTGTAACATTTGTGTGGGGAATCCGATGGTAGGCATATGGAGAAAGCTGAGGGCAGTTTATGTGTTTACTGTTGTTCTTTTTTGCAGTTATGTGTCAAAAATGTGACCTTAGTTTTTACAATGTCGTTGACAGCTGCAGTGCATGACAGATTTTTTTTTTACTCAGTGGGAGAGGATTAGCAGCATCGATACTCCACTGCATGTGTTCAGGTGGAATTGTGTGCAGCAGAGTGACTTGCAGTTGGAGTATGGTATGTCTTCTGGTGGGTTGTGTGAGGAGGAGTGAGCGACGTGGAGAATGTTGCGGTCATAGGAATTTTTTTCTGAGTTAGGAGACTGGTGGCCAGAGGTATTTTGAAGCCGTGAGTATGTAAGTCGATATCATCACGGCTTCAAATACCTCTTGGCAAATCAGCTTTCTCCATTTCTGGGTGCCAGTTCATAATTGCTGTTACTGTTCTCTCCCTCTGTTTGTATTTGCTTGACTCTGTGATAATTGCTGTGTCTGTTCTCTCCTGTTTGTATTGTATCCCTGCACCCCACGGTTGCATCTGGAAATGAGTCCCAGCTCAGTATGTCTTTCCCGGTTACTAAAGTTTAAACTGTAGCCCAGATGCTGTGTCCCAAAGGGTTACTACCCCTGCTTCTGGTCCACAGTGCAGGTTGAGGGGCTTAAGTTCTGGTTGGGATGTTAACAGGGGCTCAATACAAACAGTAGAATTATTTGTGTGGAGCCTCCACCCAGAGCTACTTTTAAGTGGGTCTGATGACAAGCTAGTACAACCCTCTGGGATGTTGTACCTACCCATTGCCCCAACCAGTGGTCCCACACATGGATTACCATAACACACTTCACTTTGCATTCAAATTTATGGTATCCCGTGACATAGGCGACTGCGATTGGGTGCCTACAAAAACAGTGACTCAGTTGTGGTGCATGTCATTGGGGCTACCCACCTGGGAGAGCAACTGGATGGGGGGGTATGTGCATATAGCAACAGGACGTCACAACATGTATACATGCTCGGGGGGAGCGAGCACATTCAGCGAGGGGTGGGGGAAGAGAGGGACTGTGAGGGGTGGTGCTGTGGTGAGTTGCCAAGCAGGTCCCATGGTGGGTGGGTTCAGAGCTGGGGTTCTGAGGGTGCTGGGTTCAGGTCCGGCAATGGTAGGTTTTGTTGCGCTCGGCCCCAATTTTTTTGGTTGCACCCCTTGGCATGCACTCCCTGGGTTGAGAATCCTTTAATTAGAGTGGGGGGAGTGAAGCCCCCCAAAGGGGGTTGTGGGTTGCACAGCCACCCGCTTAAAACAGTAAAACCTAAGTCCCTGACACCCTTTTGCTGTGCGCTGGGGGGTACTCACCGATGTACAGTTGCCCTAATTGCGATCACCTTTTGACGGTCACTGTTATGACACAGAACCCACATTTACAATTATTGGTGAATGCTAATAATATGTTCACAGTAACCACACTTACCAACATGGTCAAGATTTCTGGAATACATCCTGTGTCCCTGTAAGAAATGGCTTTCAACTACAACAATACACGTTTCATCTTCTCACAATAAACTAACACGCAATAATAATATGCTCATGTACAGTGTTAACATTTAAACATCAGTGGGGGTTTAAACAAAGGGGAAGGGGATACAAATCAAAAGCAGGGTTAAAGGCACTCTTTTGGTATGGCAAAGCATTGAAATAACACACTGTCCCCAATAGAAAGTCCAATTAAACTCACTGGGTACTCAGAATTTAGCAAATGCAGGACTGGTGAGTTGCAGCTGGTTGAACGGTGTTGCAGCTGGTTGGCCAGCATTGGGGCCCTTACACAAATAAATGATTATTTAATTTGTTCACTTTTTTTGGTAGAATCATATGCAAACTTTAAAACCACAAGCGATTTGTAATTCCCAGGCCTGATGGCCTGCACAACAGTTAAACAGCAAGCTGGCAATTGAAGAACAAAACAAACCTGGCAAAACAACTTTAATTTGTTTGCAGGGACAGGCCCTGAATTTACTCATGGTACTGTTTACTTTGGATCTGGAAATGTTGTCAGGCTGATTCATCCTGGAGCAGGATTCAATCCTCTGGCTCTCAGCTGCGGGCTGCAGATTTTCTGTTCATCTAGGGAAAGGACCAGCATACAGGAACCAGGGCTAACATGACTCACCCCCACGTCATAGCTTCCCTCCCAGAGGTGGCCTTCATCCACGCTGAACATTGCAATTGGAGCTGACTCCCTGATCTCGTCTTCAGGCTGTAGCAATTCAAATTTACAATGCAGCAACAGTCTTTCACTCTTTTTTAGCATATAGGCTAAACACACACGGTTCAGTCTCTGACGCAGTTCAACTATGCCACACAGCTTACTCACTTGGCAAATGGTAGACTCTGGCAGTAAGCTGGCACAGTTATCTTCCAGTCTCCTCAAAACACAGCCAGGCAGACGACAAGTCTGTAGCCACAGGCTTCACATATATAAACAGCAGCCTCTGAGGCAATTTACCTTGCAGCAGCTTAGCTTGTCTATCTCCAACACGGGCTATGATGCAATTCAGTCAGAAATTGCAGTTTTGGACAGAAACTATGCTCCCTTTTGGCTTTGGTAGCTTAGAAGATTTTTCTACAGATTTGGCAGTTCAGAACAACCCACTTTGGTCTGTAATGTGGTAGAGCAGCAAGCAGGCCTCTCCACTTTCTCCCAGAGCCAAATACAGAGCCTCCTTCCCTGTTGGAAGCCTCTAGCAATTGCCCTGCTCAACTGTTCCTCCCTTAACTGAAGAAAACCGAGTCCTGTAATCCAATTGGATGCTGGTGCTGTCCAACACAATTCTCGCATTCTGATTGGCTAAAATGGGCACCAAGCAAACAGTTCACTGTTTCTTCCAGCAGCCATAGCCCCACAAGGACCCCTTGGGTTCCCATTGGCCAGAAAGCAGGGTCACAGAACCAAACATGGCTGCCGCAGTGCAGAATGCAAACAGTCCAAACCTTAAAGTTAATTTTAAATCACAACAGTTTAGTTTAGAAATAAATCGTTACAACATTTGGAAGGGCTCCCTCTGCACTTTTAAGTGACTGCAGAGTAGAGTCTGAAGGAGCATTCCCTGGTGGGTCGCTAGTTTCATTACAATCAGAACCAGCACCGACCATGCACAGTATAGACTGGGTTGAGCCTCTTAAAGCTACAGTGTGACGGCATTCATTCACATGTTCGTGCAGGACCCAAGGATACAGCGATACTTTACACTGGGGCCCAGATATTCAAACTGCACCACAAAATAGCGCAATAGCAGTAGCAGGCGCAAGTCCAGTGCGCCCATATGCAACACACGTGATATTCAAACACTGTGCAGGTCAAGATGTACCTGCAGCACACAACTGAATATTGCGCCAACTGCGCCATGGCACAACCAGGGATGCACAGTGGCGCAGGTCTGATGCGTAATAGCACAACCAGGGATGCTCAGTGGAGCAGGGTAGCAGTGTATCAGCACAACCAGGGATGCGCAGGGACAGGATGCAGGGGTGCCTCCTGTCACTGGCTGCAGCCCACCCATTGTGCAAGGCATACAGCCATGGGACTTGCCCCTGTGATGGTGTGCAACCACCCACAGTGATCGTGTCCACATGACCTGCCCACCCAGGTGCACACAGCCATGCAGACCGCTGCACATACCCACTGCCCAAGTCCTGCACAGCACCACCGTGGCTGTACAGTGACATGGCTATGCAGTGCAAAGGCAATGGCACAGCCATGTACCCGGTGCACGCATGGAACACCAGCGATGTACACCCACACATGCAGTGCCACTGGACAGTGCTAACTGTACCATAAGGCGTGCATGGCAGTGGTGTCAATGGATAGTGGCCATGCCCCGCCACCTGCCCTGCAACACAGCATGCACAGGATATCCTTGAAGAAAGGCACTTACCCTCATCGGCCTGGTCCTGGCGCTGTCCTACATCTGGACCAGCAGCCCATGGCTGTTGCTCAGCTCCCCTCTGCTCACGTCAGTGGCGGTCTTCCCATGCTCGACGCCACTCATCAGGGCCTAGGGTGCAAACATGGAGAGGGGAACATCAGTACAATCCAGTAGCAAAGACCCCCCCAACCCCTGGTGTGTGTGATCCTGCACAGCCCAGCCATGCTGCAACCCCCCCAACACCACCACCACTGCCCACACTGGATGGCCCCACCCTGTGTGGTGGACACATGCCCACCGTGATACCCATACGGATGCAACCAGTGTATGGATGGGGCATCTACCTGGTCGTGGCACTGCACCTCACCTGGCACGTGCCCACGGGTGGGCAAGCCTGTCCGGGTCCCTCTGCTGGAGCTCCCCATATCTGTGGCAACACTGCTCCACAGTACGGTTGAGTCCTGTGGCCTCCTCAACTGCCACTGCCACCTCCTCCCATACGGCACTCCTGGCCCTGTCCAGGGGTCCATTGCCAAACAGTGCCCCAGCATAGGGCTCCACTATGGCCACCAAATTGGCCAGCTCCACCTGGCTCCAAACAGCAGCCCTCCATCTTGCCAGCTCCGATTCTGGTTGGATTCAAAATGGCGCTCTGTAGCGCACGTCTGCCACGTGCAGATGCTGCATGGTACAGTGCTGCCTTTCCCCATCATGTTGTCACTGAACAGCACGATAGGGATGCACCCATGCGGACGCATGGCACCTAGGGGCAAAGGTCGGGCACAGGGTCAAGGGTCTCTCATGCATGGACTGCCACAGCGCGATTGGTACTCCCTGCGTATAGCACGGTTGGGTGCCTGTGTGAGACACCCTGTAGTGGCCTACCGCGCTGTGGCACCACGGTGCCTATGGCGCTCCAGGGCAAGAGCGCCATACATGTGAACAGTGCACTAGTGCCACTGGCACAGTGGTGGCCATGCCCTGCACTGCCTCCCATGCTCAGCACATCAGCAGCACAGCAGGCGTCGGCATAAGCACCCCAGGCATGTGCCGTGCGGTGCCTACTGCACACGTCACAGAGCTGTGCCTGTGCCTGAGCATGCTCAACACAACTGCGCAAGGCGCTACGGCGTGATATTCAGCCAGCATATGCAAATCAGCTCATCAGCAATTCCATGGCGCAGCTACTGCATTAGCATCCACTTAAATTTGAGCCTCACCTCATTTGCATGCCTTGCCCTATATAAATGCAACATGGGGCTGCAGAGGTCATTGTTTGGTATTGCAGTCTATTGTGGTGGGTTGCATGCTGTTTGGAAGTGTGGACTGTGGTGTGTGGGAGATGCATGGGACTGCACAGTGAAAGATAACACCTGTCATTCCCACAGGCTCTATAATGACCGATTGTGAGGAAGAGGTGGAACAGGAATGTTGGAGGAAGAAGGGGCCCAACTTCACACGGGCAGAATCAGATGCCCTGTTCGAGACATACCTCGACAGGGAACTGCTGCTCAGTGGACAGCGGGGAACATACAGGCCCATGCTGCAGCATGGGGTGTGGTTGCACATGCTGTGAACCAGCATGGCAGCCACCAGTGGTCTGTGCAGGAATGTAAAAAGAAGGTCAGCACGGACAGGAGGAGGATTAAGGACAAGGTGGCTGCCATCAGGGCAGCACGTGCTGTAACTGGTGGTGAGCAGCCAGATGTGCCTTGCCTGACACCACAGGAGGAGCGGATGGCCGGCAGCATGTGGCGTTGTGCCATAGAGGGCATGCCAGGTGGTGGCTTCCAGATGGGTGGCAGCCTGTCACTGCATGGTAGGTCCTGTGCTGTCACTGTGTGGGAGGCGGGGGAGTGTCACAGGGTAGGGCGGAGACATTAACGCTACTGCATTCCCTTACAGCTCCTGAGCGTCTACAGGGGTCAGCACTGGTGGGTGTGTCCACCATGGGTGAGGCCCTGGACACAGAGGAGCGCCCATCCACCTCCACAGGTGTCTGAGGATCAATACCACTGCATAACTGCATGTCTGTCCGGACTGAAGATAGTGGAGCTGATGCAGATGAGGCCCTGTCTGTGTCCCAGTGTGACAGCGGCCACAGAATCCAGCATGCTGGGACACGGACTGGTGCTGGATCAGGCACCGATGATGATGGATCACACATCCCAGACAGTGATATGTGTGAGACGCAGGATGGTCCCACAGCAGGGAATGGCACGGGCATAGCCGTGGGTGGTGCCGCCGTGGAGGCCTGCGTGACATCACAGTCCCAGCCTGTGCCTGTATGCCCCAGTGGGGCAGCACTGGTGTGTGTCCAGGCCAGTGGGGCTGTTGTGGCTGATGCGTCGGCACCGGCGTGCCCTGGCGATTGGCGGCCGGAGGGACAGTGCCAGCGGTTGGACAATGGGGATGGGGGGACAGTGTCAGGAGGCGGCATCAGTGCACCACATGTGGACGTGCCCAGGCATGGCCCTGGTGTGCAGTGCCTGACTTCAAGGGGTGCTGCCCAGCACGGCCACGAACACCATGAGGGACAGCATGCCAATCAGGCAGATGACCTCTTAGATGAGCACACCCGGATACTCCAGGATTCAGTGGATCAGCAGTTGCAGCTTGTGACAGCAATGGATACACTCAGTGCGGTCCTGCACCAGGCAGAGGAGCAGCACAGCAGGGACACCGATCTGCTCCTGGCAGGGATAGACCAGCTGCAGGAGGATGTGACCACCGCCATTGACAGGCAGACACATGCATTCACAGCTGTCATGGCCACAATGGGCACCCAGTTGTTTGCCCATGTACCGCAGACACTGCGCAGTGCCATGTCCACCTACCATTCCCGGTGTCGTGCGACACCTCCCATGTCGACACCGGGTTCGGCTGTGGGCATACCGAGCACGCCAGGCGCAGGCATGTTCAGTGAGCTGCAGACCCCTGTGTGAAAACGGTCATGTTCCCGCAGTGTCACCCCTGGTGGTACATCTGTGCCACCCCATGAGGCCAATGGTCAGCCTGGCATGGCTGACAGGTCTCGGCGGGGCCACCCATGCATCCATGGTGGCCGTGGCACTGTGCCGCGTGACTGACCTGTCTTCCACCATGGCCACTGTCTGTCGCTGCCCTGTGTGCAGTGTGTTGTGCACCATAAGATGCATGGGTGGGGTACCCAGCCCTGCACACACACAGTCCATGTGCACACCCTCCCGGCTGCTGGCCACTGTGGTGTGTGCATGATGATGCCTGCATTGCACTGTCCGCCAGTGTGCAATGGTGCCCAGCATCTGACACACGCACAGTGACGGCCACTGGGCATTGCCGTGTGTGGGTCTGTGTGTGACTAGGTGTTGCAGTCGTGGTCGGCATGCCTTCTGCCCCTTGTGCATGTCTTGTGGTGTAGAGGTGGGGGTTGGGGTGTGTGCGTGTGTGTGTGTGTGTGTGTGTGCGTGTGTCATGTTTGACCATGCCCATCCCTGACGGCATGTGCGGATCCACACTCAGTCCCATTCACTTGGCACCATCCACCCCTGGGATTCATCCATGCCTGTGTGTGGGTTGTGTCCTTGCCATTGGTGGTTGCACATGGCCCCATGACCTACCTGTGTTGGCTTAAATGCTCCTCTGTGATGGTGTCCCGGTGCAGTTGAGCTATCCTGAACAGGTGGGGGTCCCTTCGCCCAGGGGGTGGCTGCACATCACTGTCTGGACTGGCGTCCTCATCGTCCCCATCGCTGTCCCCCTCTTCAACCTCTATGGCTATCCCACAGTCATTGGCCATGTTGTGCAGGATGCAACAGGCCAGGAATAGCCCGCAGGCCTTCGAGGGGCTGTATTCTAGGGCACCGCCAGACATGTCCAGGCATCAGAACCGTGACTTCAGCATCCCAAACACACGCTCGATGATATTATGTGTGGTGGCATGTGCCTCATTGTATCGTTGTTGCGATGGGGTCGAGGGGCGCCGGTACAGTGTGAGCAGCCAGGGACGGAGTCGGTATCCACTGTCACCTGTGTGTAGAGGGTGTACATTAGTATGGTGTGAGCAGCCAGGGATGGAGTGGGTAGCCACTGTCACCTGTGTATAGAGGGTGTACATTAGTATGGTGTGAGCAGCCAGGGATGGAGTGGGTAGCCTCTGTCACCTGTGTATAGAGGGTGGACATTAGTATGGTGTGAGCAGCCAGGGACAGAGTGGGTGGCCACTGTCATCTGTGTATAGAGGGTGTACATTAGTATGGTGGTCTGCATCGCTCTGCCATGGGCTGTCAAGGTCGGTACCCATGACACCTCTGACTATTCCTTCCCCCCACAGCTGCCCATGTCATCCTGCGTGTTGTGCTTACTCACCCACTAGGTGGCCAGTGGGGATATCCCCACTCTCGAACCTGTGGCACAATGCAGACTGGTACCAGATGAAGGTGGCATGTGCTTCCCCAGGGTGCATGGCACAGACATTGGTTATGCGACCCCTGGCATCGCACACCACCTGGCAGTTGATGCTGGAGTATCCCTTGCAGTTCCTATAGGTAATGCCTTCCGGGCCAGGTGGTGTGTGGATAGTCACATGGGTGCAGTCAATGGCTCGGAGCATGCCAGGCATACATGCTACCCTGTGGAACTGTTGTATGTGTGCTGTGCGCTCTGCCTGTGTGCTGGGGAAATGGATGTACTCCGCAGCATGTGGCAGCAGTGTGCTGAGAAATTGTGTGAGTAGGCGTGACGCGGCCAACTGGGTTATGCCTGGTGTGTCCCCTGTTGGTCTTTGGAAGGTACCTGTGGCGAGCAGGCACATGACAGCTGTCACCTTAGTCTCCACTGACAGAGCATGGCTCCGTCATGTGGGTGCCTGCATCTCATCACTGCACAGCTCACAGAGCTGCCTCAGGATCACCCAGTTCAGGCAATACCGGCCCACAATCTCTGTATCACTATACTGCTCGAAGGTGATGCGGGCTCGGTACTGCCTGTTGGGGGCGTACCGCCGATGGGCCCTTCCACGGCCACACCCCCTGCTGCCTGCCTTCCTTCTCACACCCCTCATTACTTCCTCCATCTGCATGGTGGCACTGACCATGTCCCTGGCTGTTGTTCCCCCCGGCAGATGTCCCGTTCCCCCCGCTGTCCTCTGTGCTGCTCCCCCTGCACTGGGCACACCTCCGGCCTTCTGCTGTCCTGCCTCTTACCACTGCCCTGACTGCTCTGCTGCACTGCCCTGTTGTTCCTGCTCACTTTCTCTGTCTCCCCACACCTGTCCTGCGTGACACAGGTGTGCCCTGTCCTGCTTCTTCTCTGTCCCTCTCTCTGATTGTCTCTCTCCTGTTGCTGCCAGCTCACCCCCACTGCAGGCCTTCCTGTAGCATTCTTGCACCTCTCTCTTGCTCCTTTTTATTTTGGCTCACTTCCGCTATCGCGCAACTTCTGCTACTTCCCCTATTGCGCATGGCGCATGTCATTGAATATCACACTGCACCATTTATTCATGGTTCCTCCCCCTACGGTTGCGCATGCATTCATTACCATTGCGCTCTTGCGCATTGCAACTTGCACGGCGCAGCTCTCTCCCACTGAATATCGCACAATGACACATTTTCGGACTTGCGCTGGTGCATCTCTGTTGCGCAAGGTGCAACCCTTTTGAATATCTGGCCCCTCAAGTCAATTTAAGCCTAAATGGATGAATAATTCAATGAAAGCTTTATTAAATAAGAAAAATAAATGGTATTCTGCATATCTGAAATCACGGACTCCAACAGATTGGTGTATATACCATGATATTTAAAAGAATTGCAAAAAATGTGATAGAAAAGCTAAAAAATCGTGGGAGCTTAGATTGGCAGTTAATGCAAGGAAGGATAATAGCAAGTCCTTCTATGCATATATTAATTCTCTCAAGAAACCCACCTGTCAAGTAGGGCCCATCCAGTTTAATGACACACAAATTCATGATCCCCTCGAAATGGGTAACATATTTAATACAAATTTGTGTAAGATTTTTTCAATTAAACAATCTAGTGACATTAATATAGATTCTATGGAAGAGAACATTACCATCTCTGAATCTGAAGTACATGCTAAACTAATTTCTCTGAAAAGGAAATTTAGTGTATCACCGGATGATGTACCAGGGCTCCTTTTATATTTGTTGGCAGACAGTTTGGCTCTACCAGTTAAATTACTTTATGAGCAATGCATTAATCAAAATTTTGTGCCTGAACTTTGGAAAACTGCTCATGTGATTCCAATCCACAAAAAAGGACCAAAAAGTTGTTGGGAGAATTACAGACCAATTAGTCTAACTGCCCCTATGTGCAGAATTTTGGAAAGCTTGATAAAAGATATTATTTCCTCTACTCTGGTCACATTAGATGCGGAACAACACAGATTTAAAAAGGGCCGTAGTTGTTTGACTAACCTATTGTGTTTTTACGAGGATGTCAGTTTGCAGCTTGACAACAGACTCCAGTATGACGTGATCTATATTGATTTTAGTAAGACTTTTGACCTTCTTTCCCATTGAGCATTATTGCACAAACTTGTTTCCATTAATATTGCTCCTATTATTTTAAGATGGCTATCTAGTTGGTTGACTGACAGATCTCAGTGAGTTCTGATTGACGGACAATTGTCTGAGTTGGGTCAAATTACTAGCAGTGTACCTCAGGGCTCTGTTTTGGACCCCAGCCTTTTTCAGCTCTTCATATCCGATATAACAGATAGCTGCTTTTCTAATACTATAAAATATGCAGATGACATTAAAATCGGAGGTCTGTGTCCCAACTTAGAGCAGATTGCACCTATTCAAACTGATCTAAAGAACATCTCTAAATGGATAAATACTTGGGGTATGAAATTGAATCACAATAAATGCAGGATTATGCATTTTGGTATCAACAATCCCCTTCATTTCTACATATTAGACAACATAGTGTTGAACATTACCTGTACAGTGAAAGACTTGGGGGGAGTTGGTGTCAGATAATTTCCGGACCGATTCACAGATTAATGCGGTAATACTTAAAGCTAACAGGGTTATCTGGTCTAGTAAGAGAGATATTAAATCAGGAAATAGTAATGTGTTGATGCCCTGATATAGAGCCTATGTTCACCCACATCTGGATTTCTCTTCCCCATTATGGTGCCCCTTTAGGAAAAATGACATTCTGCGATTGTAGAAAGTACAAAGACACTACACTAAATGTGTAAAAGGGTTACAACTCGCGTCGTACGAAACCAGACTAATTCCATTGAATTTAATGTCCTTCACTACTCGATGGCTAAGAGGGGATCTTCTTCTTACGTTTGACAGAAAGATCCATCTTTATTGCCTAATCTCGGGCTGGTGTTCAAAGATGACACTTTTAATCTCAGAGGTCACCCACTCCAGCTAAAATGTAGGAAATTTAATGCCTAGGAAATTATTTTATATTCTACGTATCATAAAACCTTGGAATGCTTTACCTGTGGGGGTTATTTCTAGTAGTTCCAAGCTTATGTTTAAATCCCGACTGGACAATTTGTTATTTTCTGATTTTATTCTTTGTTATTATTAGTGTAAGGAGCATTTATGGGCCTTACGGCTCTCTAGCTTCTTTCCAATCTTAGTATGAATCTGTACCTTCATAAGAGGCTTCTTGGTCCTCGCCAAATTGTTCATAAAGAAACTGTTTTGGCGAGCAATTAATGGGAGTTAATAGAATAATATCAGCCTCCATTGTTTGTTTTCTTGTTAGAACCATACCATAAATTAGTGGCAGCAGTTCCTTCTAGAAAATTAGATTACACAGGATAGTTTCAATACACTTAATTAGTACACTGTATTGCACTATATCTGGTCAGATTCTAACCTGGCCCTGTTTCTGAAACGGCTAGTAATGTGTGATAAAATAATAAATCAGTTGCACAGATCGTCTACTCTAAACACAACCAGCTTAATGGGGTGAACCGTTGAGCAGTTTACACACTCTCTTAAACTTCTAAACTAAAATCCAACACACCACTTAATATGCAAAACCTAAAATACAACAAAAATTATTTGCTTTAAAACACTGAACACTAAAACAATGAAACAACTGTACTGGCTTAGTTAGTATTGTAGACAGTTGAATATAAGTTACATATTAGTAAGGTACCACCAGTCCTAATATGGGCCTTTAGAAATTTCTCTGTTTGCTGATTAAGTTTTCATCTTTCAATCCTCTTTTTTTCTCTCTTTCTCTGTTACCCGATCATGTGCCACTATGGGCCTGGAGATTTGTTTTACCAAAGTACTTCCTATATAACATGGTCTGAGTCTTGTAAATTATAACTGATTGGCCCCAAAGTTCATCATATAGTTGAGTAATTATGCCAGCAGTAGCTTCCTTAGCTGTAGGATCTTTTATCAGCTTGATGGTAGTTGGTAATAAAGGCAGTATGACCAGAACATACACTAAAAATCAGAAAAGAATAAAAATAGTAAGTAAAATAATGAATAGAAATCATATAATCAGTAAACAAACCACATTAAGAAGTTGTTTAGCAAGTGTTTCATGGTTCAGGCATAAAATATATGTAGAGCAAACTTAAAGCAGCACAACTTAACAGTAGCTTAAAGACAGCAAAAGATACTTGGTTTCATACTTGGAGTCCAAGACAACAGAAGGCGTTAGCCCATAGAAGTTGTCTCCACCTTTCAGCAGAGGCCACCGAGGTTGCTAACTAAAAGATGATGGTCTAGTCTAGTCTTAAAGATACCTAGACTAGGTGCTTGAACCACCTCATCCGGTAGTTTATTTCGTAATCTGACAGCTCTGGGCTTAAAACTGTGTCTCCATAATTCAGTTTTGCAATGTACCTCAACTAGTTGTAAAGTATTGCCCCTTGAATAGTAAATAGATTCTCTTTGACTTAAACCCAATTCATTTTGTAAATCTTCCTGCACAAGGATCCTATATAAGAGTAATACGTCCACTCTTGCTCTTCAGAATTCTAATGACCACAACCCCAATTTATCCAATCTGGCTTCATATGGTAAATCCCTTAGTCCCACTACTAATCTAGTTAATGATCTCTGTGGCTTCTCAACCCCTTTTATTTATTTATTTATGTAATGAAATTTCAGATAACACCTTTGAAAACAAGCTCATTTCATAGGTTCCACATCAGAAGAACAGTACATATTGGAAAAGTATGAAATGGAGAACAACCAAAACAAGGAATTATACAAGACATTACAACCCTTTTTATATATTTCTTTAGGTAGGGTTTCCAAACAGCTGAACAATAATCTAAACGTGGTCTTATATATGTTTTATATACTGGTAAAAGAATACATTCATTTGTAGAGAAAAAGATTCTACAGATACAGTTTACTATTAGATACAACATTACTGTGCACCCCAGTTTTCAAGTAATTTCCAATGTACACTCCTAAATCCCTTTCACAAACTAAATCCCTTAACTTAACTTAACTCCTTGCATATAATATTCTTGATGTATATTGTTTTTTTCCCATATGCAATACTATACATTTTAGTAAACTGAATTCTATTTTATTTAGTTCTGCCCATTCACCAATAATTATTAAATCTTGTCCTAATATTAGTCTATATTCAAAAGAGTCAACCCCCCCAGTTTTCACATGATCAGCAAATCTGGTTAATTTATTCATACTACCTATTACCAGATCACTGATAAAAAGCATTAAACAACAGGGGTCCCAACACAGACCCCTGCAGCACCCAACTCATCACCCCCACCTCCTCAGATACATACCCCAGGACTCTCACCCTCTGTGTTCTTCCCATCAGCCATTGTTTAATCCAAGTAATTAAAGCATTATCCAACCCTAATTTTTCCAGTTTTGAAATAAGTATCTTATGAGGCACAGTGTCAAATGTTCTACTGAAACCCAACATTACCACATCCACTGCTGTCCCTTTATTCACAAGAGTATCTACGTAATCGTAGAAGCATTAGACAAAGTGTGTAGTTTAGCAGCCATTTCCATTTTACACTTTTCCAAATATTCTAACCTTACTGAAACTGAGCTTAGATTTTTATCTAATTCTTTATTATAGATGCATTTCTCGCACTCAAAGTTTGTAAAGATCGAACCTGCATCAACCATTTTATACATGGAACAAGTACTGCATCTTACACATAAGTCACCATCTTTAATAAGAATAGAGTTTATCATGATACCAAGTTTCCAAGTACAATTTATCAAATTCAGGTTCTGATACACCACCTACCCAGTCTACTGTTACCAGATTGGTTTCCTCCTGTACACCTGTCTGCCATTCCCCATATCCCCATAAACATGTTAACACACGCTAGACATCCATGTCTCTGTGCACATCTCCACGTGCACTGCCGCACACTTGAGCTCGCTGCGCTCACTCGCCAATGTGATTTGAGTGCCATGACCCAGAAGTAGCTCTGCGGTTGCAAATAACACTCACACCACAAAAACTTACTGGGCACTTAAAATTACACCTTGGGCACCCCAAACAGCTAAAATAAGCCTATAATATGTCTTCAATGCTCAGACCCCAGTAAAATTTACCCTCTGGAACACTGTAGTCCGTAGCAGTCTCTCAATGGACTACAGGACACAGGTAACTTCCTGTTAACACCATTTCACAGCGAGTCAGCTGTCAGTAATCACACAGAGCAAAACACAAGCACACAACACTTCTGCCATTGCCCCCTGTCCCTTCACTAGATAACTCACAATCTCATTTACTGCTAGTATATTTGCTATGATACTTATAGAGCTGCTAAGTCAGATAAAATAAATGCAGTACCAAAGTTTACTTTTCCACTAATTATGTGTATAACAGTGCGTAAGTTGGACAGTCAGGTTAGACTCAAGCACGCTTTGTTCCATGTCTCCTAAGTCTCCTGGGTCACTCTTAATTTGCTCTTCTTTAATGGTGTCTTGGCATTTTGTGTTTGGCACAGCTGAGACCTTCTTATAGCTCACTGACCACACCAATACCAATAACTATAGCCCATCATTGCAAATGGTTACCTGTACTAAGATTTAAGAGAAAAAATGTTACACTAAATAAACGTTTCTCGCTGCATTATGCAATTCCAGTCATCAACTCTCAGGTAGTTGCATGAGACAGGAGTTAAGACAGCTTCAGTGCAGCATCTCTCTCTCTCTCTTTCTCTCTCTGTCTGCTCTGCTCGGTGACCACTTTGGAATAAGTTCTGTGGTGTTCCGGCAGATGCGCTCTTAGGGAGGCAGACCATGAGACCCAAGCTGACCACTAGGCTTGCTAAACTTGCTCTGGTTGTTAACCAGGAAGTAAGATATAAATGAAATTTTTTTTAAGGTAAATAAAACCTGACTAGTTCACAAAAAAATATATAATCTCTAAGGGAGGGTTTCAACCCGAGTCCCTACAGTCTATGCTCTTGGTCCATGGTTAGAATTACCGCAATCACACTTACACTTGCACTTATAGCAGCCAACATAAAAGATCCAAAGAAATTTCAATTAGAAAATGTAAAATAACATCCCTTTTAATTTTCTCCAGTGGCAATGTGTGTGTGTGTGTGTGTGTGTGTGGGGGGAGGTAGGGTGAGGGTAGTTTTTTTTTAATGTACATAAATTGTAAACTAACTGCTTGTTCTTTCTTCAGTCTTGATTATGACCTCTGCTTCACTTTAGTATGTATTTTGATTTCCTCCATTGATAGTTGTATAAGGTTTTTGGTTCAATAAAGTTTATTCAATTTGAAAAAGAAATGTAAGCAGTAAGCCTTGATGGGGTGTACATTAAAGCATTAATGAGGCACATCCCAGGAGCATAGTAAGGACTGAGGCCAAAGGATGGGTATCCTTGCACCCATGGAAAGTGCATTGTTAATCCTTTAATGCACACCCTATCATGGTTTATTGCACTTACAAAATGGTTCATTGGAGGTAACGAGGCTTTCCAGCTTTGGAAAGGAGATCCAATTTCTGATTGTGCATCATTAGCATTTTAATCCATGATCACATGATGGATGTTGTCCTTGACATTTTATAACATATTATCAGTATAGCCATGATTATCATGTTATTAATATAGCCATGGCTAATCATGGTTGCTATTGTAATATAGCTGAGTGTCTAAAAATGTGGCCATTCAGCACTGTTAATATTAATAAATTTGAATAGCAGGCACGATATATGATTTTACTGAAGGAGACATTGATGATATGATTATGTGATTTGCAATAGTCATTTTATAAATTATAGGTGGGGAATTGAAATTCTTAGGTATTGTGAACCTTCAAATCATAGGTATGAGAAATAAACTGGAGTTACAGTATACAGCAGTCACAGCTGTCACCAATTCCCTCTCTGGCTGGCAGAATCTGCACTCTGGCAGCGGAGAGGGGGGGTGAAAGGACCCTGTTATGAGCCAATGGATCCCATCACTGAGTCACTCTTTTGCAGTCATGTCTGTATTCTGGTGAGAAGGGGGGGGGAGGCAGGGACACCATTTCTGATTATTGGGCCCTGTTACCAAGTCTCCCTCCAACCAGTCACATGATTTGCCCCAGCAAAGAAAGGTTAAAAGGACTCCATTTTGGGCAACTGGGCCTGTCACCAATTACCCCTCTTTCTGGCCATCTCTGTACCCCTGCAGGGAAGGAGCAAAGAGATTACATCTTGAGACAGCTCACAAGGCTTGTTTGGCCAAGCAACAGCTCCCTTTCAAAGTTAATCCCATGCAGCTTTAAGCAAGGCTGCTAATTGTTAAGCATTTATTCAGATAGCAAAATGGAATAAAAAATCAAACAATGTAATATAACAAGTAGTTACTGCAAACAAGTTAAATGGCAGTATAGCTTGGAGGTTAGAGTAATGAGCTGTGAATGAGCATGGTACATCCAGCAGACCTAGCTTTGATTCCCATAACCTCTACATGCATACTGTTACTGTGTGACTCTGAGCAAGTCCACTTACCCTCCACAGTGCTCCTGGGTCACTGCTGTAAATGAACCTTGTGGCCCAGTAGGCCTTACCCAGTTACCAAAAAATAAAAACAAACAAAGATTGTCAACCCTCAATTCACATTGTTAGACTTATGAATGGTAACAAGAACTCAATAAATATTTAAGAGCAAAAATTGTTATTAACACATAGGTTTAATGACCGGTAGAAATGAGTTGGCCAGTGTAATGTAAATAGCAAAGATCACTATTTTGCCATAATTAACATATCCAGTATAGAAAGCTACTTTGAAATTGAACACCAGTGGTTAGCAAAGAGTGGTGGGATTTAAACAGAAATAGAGGTGACTGGAAAACAAAGCAATGATAGCGTATTTTGTACTTGGTCAATAAAAACAAATTAAATAAAGAGACATTGTCAATCCTTTTTCTATCAAACTGCTTCTAGTTGAAAACCCCACATTTTATGATTCCGTACCATCTCCAGAATTCATTGATGTTGTTGTTTGTTTTATCTGCTTCCTTTCTTTGTTTTGCCATAATAATGTTATTGATTTTCAGAAAATTAACAATTGCAGACAATCCAAACAGCAGAAAAAATGAATATAAATCCAATGAAGTAGAAATATAAATATATAACAGAAGAAACATAAATTTATAAAAATAAACAATATAGTCATATTAACCAAGAACTCAAACAGAGTGCGGTATTACTGCAATTGCAATGGTACAAATTTCATATTTTGGATGAACATCTTGAGCCTACATTACTTCAGAGAGAATTTCGATGAATAAGAAAATTGATAAATAAATAGAAATATAACATAAGCTTTTATTCTGAATACAATACAAGCTGCTGTTGACTCCAGCATCTACTGTAAAGACCAAAAACGGGGCCCAAATATCCTGCATGGTATCCAACTTACCAGTCAGAGAATAACTTATTCTTTCATTATTAAATAAAAATACCATTTGATTGTACCATTCAGCAAATGAAGGCGCCAAGGTACTTCTCCACGTTTGCAGACTAAGTCTCTTTAAAAAAGGGAGGCCTGAGAAATCCAAGTTTCCTGGTGTTTATTTAGATTTAAGGGTTCTAGGAAGATCTCTAAAAGAAAAATCAAAGGTGAATGGGGTATGATTTGTCCTGTGATTGAATTACAGATGGACAACAGGAGATTCCAAATTACCTTGATGTTGAGACAGTCCCATCACATATGTGTCAGGCTAGTACTCTGTTTGTTGCACCTCCAGCAATTAGTGTCCCCAGTAAACCCCATAGCATTTAACTTCTCTGGGCAGAGGTAATTCCTATGCAGGACTTTAAATTAAATTACCCTACCTTGCAACTCCTTGTGGGATCTGATGGCCATACTCCAAGTGGGTTCCCAGTCCTCATCAGTTATGTTAATATGGAGCTCTTCCTCCCACTTCTGTTTGGCCTTGATGGTTAGACATGTAGAAGATGGGTTGTTAGTTAAGAATTTGTATAAAAGACTTGCTCCCTTCCTAAGCACTGATAATCATATCAGTTGTTCCCACTCCTCACATTCTGATAATGAGAAGTCCTGATTTAGTATATTTGAATTCTTAAGTACTTCCTTCAATTGAAGATAATAATGCAAATCATATTTATGAATGCCATATCTAGACTAAGTTCTTGGAAAGAGAGCATAACCCTGGACTGGGAGTCTATCAAGTCTACAAGTCTTGTGACCCCCATTTTAGACTAGTCAGAGTTTAATAAGCCTTGTTTTGCCCCTACCAACTTTGAATTGTTCCATGAGGACATCAAATCTAGAGATATCTGCTTAGGATTAATAATGACATTTATTTTTTTAAGTGCCAAAACAGAGCCTTACAAACAAGGATTATCTAATGTGAGAGTCCGCTGTGGGATATATAAGTGGTCGAAGTGACCATTTGGCCTAAGTATCTCCTTTTCCATTGCAAGCCATAAGGGCTAGGGTTCCCCAGTTGTGGGTGGATTCACTAGATGTCTCAATGCATGTTTGAGGATAAAAGCCAGTTGGTACCACTACCACCAAGGGAAAGCAAAACCCTAAAAGACACATGGTGCTCTTAGCTTCGTAACCTCAAGACTGGGTGGTTTTCCCAGCCATAAAAAGATCCTAGCCCTGTCAAGCCTTTTCAATACTGTAGTTTCTTCCCTACAAGTAGCAGTAAGTCTTTTTTCAAATTGAATAAACTGTATTACATTGAAGACCTCAAGTAAGTATGTGAGAAAGCCAAGATATGCACAATTAAATGAGGCAGAGGTCATAGATAGAAAAAAGAGAACAAACAAAAGTATTTATTTTATCATTTACATGTATCCTCTACCCCACCCCACCCCTGCACCCCCAACCCTGCCACCAGAGGGAGTGAAATAAAACTGTACATTAATATCAGATTTAAGTTGCACCAAACTGTCATGAAGAATTACAGGGAATGTTGTGTACCTAAGTACATAGTTAATAAGATGTACAAAGTTTCCCAAATATGTTTATATTTAGATAGATTGTTTGACATACTCTCTATGAGGTGCTCTGCTTGTAATGCAAACAAAATCTCTTTATGCCATTCAAGGTAGCATGGAGTGCACTGGTCAAGCCAGTGCCAAAGAATAACCTTTTTTGTGCATGCAGAAATCAAAGCCATGTGTGACCTCTGGTTGCCTATCAATTTATCTGTATAGTCTCCCAAAATACATATTTCAGGAAGGAAGGCATCAGATAGTCCCAACAAGGGATCAAGATGGGTTTGAATTGAAGTCTAGAAGGGGAACACTGTCTCACATGACTGCAGAATATGCAACAAGGTCCCAGGTTCATTGCAGCATCTGGAACAGGTATTGGTGGAGAGTCGGCCAATTCTATGCAATTTAACTGGAGTGTAATAAAGATTATGGATAATCTGGAATTGCACAAAATGGTATTGATCCCACTTTATCAATGCATATAGATGCTTCCAGATGGTCAACCAATTTCTAGACAGGGTAGAAACTGGAAGAGCCTGGTCCCACCAGTAATACCTTGGACCCTTTTTGGCAACAAGATAGGTTTGTAAAGATTGATAATAGTAGGACATTAGATGGGTAGAAGGGGCTGAGCAAAACAAAAGGAAGGACTGAAGTACTAAAGGGACTAAGCCACAGCCCATTACCAAAAAACTGTAAAAGCAGGTGGAATAGTTGAAAAAAATCAGAAAACAGAGATAATAGGCCAGCGATATAAGGTGCTTGCTTCCTGAAAGGAGAGCAGTTTCTGATTGAATATAAGATTTCCCACTGTGTCCACTCCAATATCAGGACAGAATCTTCTTGAAAGCATCCATCCAGTTATCAGAAGATTAGGGTTCCCAAATAAGGGCTTTGAAGTATCTTTGTACGGACAAATCTTAAGTAGGGAACAAAGCTATGAGTGAACCTGAAGGGATGCCCCTAAGAGTGTATCCCACAGGGATTAGGAAAGTTTCCTCCTGGGGAGATAAGGAAGTGACTTAATATACAAACCATTTATAGAACATAAGGAGCACTCTGCATCTACCCAATGTGAAACACATAGTCTAGCAAGATTGTCCCCAGGTGGCTTCAACCAGTGGAAAAGCCTAACAAGATGTAAGGCCAAATAGTACAGAAAAAAATTGGGGGCTTGTAGGTCTCCATCTTGTTTAGCGTGCATTAATTTGGAAAAAGCCCATCGCGTTGTCTTACCTTGCTATAAAAAAGAGGTGAGAATCCTGTGAACTTAGGCAAACCATGACTGGGGGAGGGCCCAGTTGTGCATCTGGAGTGGGTATAGTAATCGAGGTAGAGCATTCATTTTAATGATGTTCAGTTGGCCCAACAAGGAGAGGGGTAACATAGACCAACGATCCAAGTCCACTTTAAGATGGGAGACAGTGGAGTCAAAATTAAATTGTTTCATCTTACAAGGGGAAGTACTAAAACAAATTCCCAAATATTTTAATCTATCCTTCCTCCAGACAAGGACAAGGTGCTCAACGTCTGCCTTGAGGATAGCACTATTAAAAGGCATAATTTCAGGTTTAGTAAGGTTTAATTTGTAGTTATAAATAACATCAAACTGGGAAATAAACTGCAGAACAGCAGACAGGGATGTAGCTCAAGAGGAAACATGTAATAGTATATCATCTGCATATACTGACAATTTATAATCCATGTTACCAATCGAGATGCCAGGGACTTGGGGAGAAGAATTGAGTTTACGAATCAGGGGCTGTAGAAAAAGATTAAATATGTATGGAGAAAGGAGGCATACCTGCCTGATATCCTGATGGAGAGAAAATTTGAGGATAAAACACCATTATGAAGTACATGGGCTGATGGAGAGAAGTAGAGCACCTTGCCCCATTGTATAAATTCTTGAGGGATACGATATTTGGGTAAAAGAGAAAACAAGTAATTCCGTGAGACCCTGCCAAAGGCCTTTTCAGTGTCCAGAGACACCAAAACCACAGGAGTGGAAGAGTCTCTGGATGCCGAAAAAAGGTTGGACAATTTCTTGAGATGGTCAGCAGACAGCCTACCTCTTACAAAGCCCACCTGTTCCCTACTAATCAATGAGTCCCGTATCAATCCCAATCTACAAGACAATACCTTAGATAAGATGTTGAAATCCACATTGATAAGTGATATTGGCCTGTAGTTGGAGACCAGCAATGGGTCTCTGCCAGGTTTAGAAAGAATGACAATAGTGGCCACAGTCAGAGAGGGATCAAGCAAGCCCGCCTTAAAAATATATTTGTAAGTATTCAAAAGGATGAGAGCTACATGGTCCTTAAAGGCTTTATAAAAGTTGGTGGTAAACCCATGTGGGCCGGGGGACTTATTAGGATCCAAGGAATCAGTGGCCTGGGAGATCTCAAGGAGGGTCAGAGGTGCTTTCAGGATAGCCACTTGAGGGTCAACTAATTGGGGAAGAGTAATATCCTGGAGGAAGGATTCAAACTAAATTGGACAAAAAGGAAGAGAAAGGGGAGTATATAATTGTTGGTAACAGATTTTAAAAGTTTCAACAATATCTCTGGGTGAGGTAAGGATCTGACCAGAATCCGAGTGGATTGAGGAGACAATTCTATCCGTTGCTTGGGAGCGTAAACAAAGGGCCAATAATTTCCCAGCTCTCTCCCCTTGATCAAAATAATTCACTTTAGAACGTAAGATAAGGTGCTCAGTCTTCTCTCCCAGTAGTGTTTTATAATGAAATATGAGAGGTTCTAACTGTTCCCAGTCTGCTATATGAGAAACCTGAGAAATGTGCCCATCCATGGATCTTAAATGAGCTAACAAAAAAGAAAGAGCAGCAGAAGTGTGTTTCTTGTGCTTAGAAGCCAAACAAATTAATTCCCCTCGAAGGGCACAATTTAAGGCACCCCGCAAGACATCAAGTTTGGGCATAGAGGGGGAATGAAGTTCCATAAAGGTGTTGAAAAAAGATTGGAGATGTTGCAGTAACTCATCCACCTTGAGCAACTGATTGTTTAAATGCCAGACTTTATGTCTGGTCAAGGAATGGGTGAGATTGAGCTGAATGAAAGCAGGGTGGTGGTCCAATATGACTTTAGCAGAGTAATGACATAAAGCAATCCCAGGAAGGCGGTCTGCTCCTAACAAAAAGTAATCAATCCTAGGAAAGGAATTATGTGGTAGGGAGTGGAAAGAGTATTCTCAGTGGTCCAGGTTCAGTGTCCCCCCCATGGGACTACCAGGCCCAAGGAATGCATGAGGTCCCAAATAGCCAGTTGATCAGGTGACAGGACTTGTCGTGACTAGTCCTGTCTAGGTCATGACACAAAACTAGGTTCCAGTCTCCTCTGAGAATGATTTAAAGCAAACTCCATGGGGCTAAAATAGACATCAGAGTGGTAAAAAAGGGGGGTCATCACTGTTAGGGGCATAAATAGAACCCAGTACCACCTCCAGATGATCAAGCAATGCTTGGAGAATAATATAATGACCCAGGGGATTAGCTGTTCCCTGGAGGAGACAAAAGGGTATTCAACGGGCTATAATAATTGCCACACCTTTTTAACGGGAATCAGAGCCAGCACCAAAGGCCTGTTCAACCCAGGAATGCCTAAGAGAGAGAACCTGGGAGGGAGGAAAATGAGTCTCTTGGAGAAAGGCTACATCAGCTTGTAACCTATGTAAATGAAGCAGAATTTTCAATCTTTTAGTAGGGGACTGCTCGCCTTTTTTTTTTTAACATGACATTCTTTATCATCCTGTTGCAGTGCGATTGGCAGGGGCATCCAGCCACTGGCTCGACCTGCCTGGAGGGCAACAGGCTCTCTCACATAATGAGGGGTCAGTGCAGCCACTTCCGACCCACTGCCTTCCTATGCTGGGCCAAGACCGAACCCCCCCAGTGCGACTCCACAACAGAACCTCCAGCGTGGCTGTCGAGCTGCTCACTTGCACCTAGCCCATTTTCCTCCATTTTTTATCTCCCCTAGGAGCCAGCAGTGCAATAACATATGGCACTAATGCTGACATCTTGCTGTGCTCCTCCCTTGCTGTACCCTGCAACTGTGCTGCCCCCAGTCATCACCAGGGGCCACTACAGTGTGACAGACTTCCCCTTTCCCACCCAGAGGGAGGAGAGCAGTCCTGAGATGCTCAATCCACCCTCTCCCCTGCCGACCCCTGGCAGCCCGAGTCTGTTCCTGAACTCGGTCGCCGGCGTAGCATGAGATGTGGCATTCAGCATCTCAACTCTCAGCACCACCACTGGGGACTGCATGCCTTTAACGTTCCAGGTACAAAAATTATAAGCAGCCATGGTGAAATAGTAGGAGGAAACTAATAAGCAGAGTAAGATGCAAATAAATAAACATATGTTGAGTGCAAGAAAACAACACTAGAACCCCTCCTCCGGTGGCACCCACCCACAACAACCCCTCCCTGAAAATAAACAGTAATACATTCACAATATATATAAGGAGGGAAAAAATTCCCTAAAGACAACAAAACTCACCTTCCCCTACCCCCAAACAGTAACCATAATCCTCCCAAAAAAGTCAAATCCATTACCGCTCCAATTACTGAGAAAACCAAAATGCCACAGCAAAGATATAAACCCAACAACCAGGGAATATGCCCAGTATAAGTGGGGAGTAAGAGAGGAAGGTAGAAGAATCTTGTGAGCACAGGTTCTACAGAGGCAAGTTCCCGGCAATTGAAAATACTGTGGAAAGCATGAATAAGAAAGCATTAGTTTGCCCACAGTCATACACCAAAATAGGTGTTCTCCAAATCCCCATGTGATGTTAAAGAAACCAGCCACCTTGAAATTATGCATAATAAAGTAAAGAAAACACCCCAGGTATAGAACAGTGGCAGTATCCCAACCTAAAAATCAGCTCATGAAACCTCCCAACATCAGCATATTAACATCCCCACCCTCCGCTCCTCCATGCCTATAAGAATTTTAACAGACATTTTTCAACCTCAAAATAGAAGTAAATGGCAAAGAATCATAAAGGATATGCCCTCCAAAACCCTCCATTACCACAATGAAAAGCTGTACACAAAAGGAAAACAAAGAAAAAATATTAACACTAGAACTCGGAGGGGAGTTAAAACACATTAGATAGCGATCTGCAAGGGATAAACAAGGGAGACAAGTCAGTGGAAGCTTGTCTCAGATCCACTGAGCTCCAGGTCGCAAACTAAAGGATCTGCAAATGGAGAAATGGGAAGGCAAACAAACAAGCACAACAATTATAGTTAAATTTTAGGTCCCGAATGAACAATGATGAACTGTTTAGCTTGATTGCATCTGACCAAACCAATCGCCAGCCGGAGACTCAAGTATCAGGAAACAAGACCAGTCCCTGAAAATTGTCCAGTGACCGTTAAAGCAGAACACCTCACGGATATGTGAAAAACCATGTCAGCCTGTTTTAAACAAGTCAGGGAGGAGGTGTAGCAGATCCTTGGAGGCTTGGTCGCAATTATCAAATGAGTGCCAGTTATCCCGAATATGTACTTGCAGTTGAGAAGGATACAGCATCTGAAACGTTATACCTGCTAGAATCAGTTTAGTCACTAAAGGGTGATAGAATGCTCTTTTCTGGCACACTGAAACTGGCAGGTCCTGAAAATGTGAATTTTATTGGTTTCCCATAAAAGAGACTGGACAACTTTGAGCTTGTTTAATATGTGTTATTTATCTACAGTACAAGTCACATTAAACTGTTCCTTCAACGAGTTGTTTTAGCATTTCTGATTGAGTTGCATAAGTGTTGCTGGATCCAGTGCAAAGCCCTGCACAAACCATTTCTTAAGAGTTAAAACTCAGTTTTGCATTGCATTGTGACTGGACTGCTGATGCAAATCCAAATGAGCTGCAAAAACATTTTACAAACGTTGCTCATGAGCTGGTTAAGCATTGAAAAGCAATGCAATATGAGCTGCCAGTGCATTGCCAACTGTAAAAAACAATACTAAACCAACTCATTGGTGGAACAGTTTAATGTGACTTGTACTGTAAGTAGTTGAGCTTTAGTATAAATGGGCGAGGAGGTGATCCCAGGGGGGGTGGCGCTCAAAGGCCTGTGCACGTTCCACAACGTAGCATGGGCCATTTGGGGATGGTCCTGCTAGTTTTCTAGAAGTTGCTATGTGAAGAGAACAGGAGTGGCCTCTTCAGTGTCCTCTGGGGGCCCACGGATCACTAAATTATTCTGTTGACTCCTTCTTTCCAAATCTTTGATTTTTTGCTTCATTTTGTGAAATCTTTGTTGAAGGGAGGATAAGTCTGGATCAACTCTATCTCATCATTATTCTAAAGACACAGACTGGGCTTCAACATCCCCAACCCGGCGAGAGACGTTGCCCATATCTTTCCTCATCGAGGTAAGTTCAGTAGTCAAATGAGTTAGGGCATTTTTAACAGTTGCAACTCAAGTAAAAAATGCTCTTCTGACAGTGGATTTGCAGCTGTTGTTGCAGTGGTGGCTAGCCTGGATTTAGCGCTAAAGCCCTTGGTCTTCTTGGAAGCCTTCTCCAGTGTTTGTGGGGGTGTATGACACGGGGAGGTTGTTTCATCTCTGCGTCCATGGCAAAAATCCTTTTTCAGAAAGTGCCAGAGCACTAGCAGTTG
Source organism: Neoceratodus forsteri (assembly GCA_016271365.2). Lineage (NCBI taxonomy): Eukaryota > Metazoa > Chordata > Ceratodontiformes > Ceratodontidae > Neoceratodus > Neoceratodus forsteri. Next base: position 325,132,305 of record JADMNL010000026.1, read on the forward strand.
GGATGTTCTGACTCACTGCAGAAGTCTGTAGGTTCCACAGATTGTGAGGTAAGAAGAGAAAAATCGGTAATTCAGTCACAGCAGGCAGGAGTGGAGCAAGGGAGCTGCTCACCTTAGCCAGGCATCACTTGACTCCAAGTATCAGTAAGTTTTGAAACAACTAGAAAAGCTTAGGTGCAATATTCATCTTGACTGTGTTTATTTTCCCACATAAAGATAAATTAAGCTTCCCCCCACCTAGACAGAGCAAATTCAATGTCTTTCAATAATAGTTCATAATTAAGGGGGATTGTGTGTGGCAGAGTTAGGCTACACCTTCGGCTGTGACTGATGGACCACTTTTTTAGCTCCTTATTTCCTAGCTACCAAAACTACTGTTGCGCAACAGTTAATGCTTTTCTCTTTGCCCCCCCCCCACACACACACTATGTTGGCTATCTAGCGTAGCTCTTTACTATCCCTATTAAACTTCTTACTAGTTCTGTCTTTTCATTCTTTTTCCATTTCCATCCATCCAGTCTCTGGAATGATGCCAAACACCGGGAGAGGTGTTGTGTAAAGTGCATAAGTGCACTTTGTGTACAAAAATATGAAAGGCTATTTTAAATAGAAATAAATACAGTTAATAATGCCTTTTTAAAGAAAAAGGAATTCAGAAGCCATATAAAACAATACTAATTTCATGATTAGTACAGTTATAAGAAATCCTTACGGTATTTTCATAAATTCACACTATAAACCTATTACTATATAAGGTTCTACGTATGCTTTATAAAAGTGCTTAGTCACTGTAGATCAGAGATACAGAGAGTCAGTATCTGTGGAGATATACACTGTAACTTTAACTGAACCAGGAGGTCCCCTGAAACAACCCCCCCCTTTGGTTTTGAAATAACATATCCAGACATGTAAATTGAAAAGGGCTCAGTCAGGTGACCCCACCAAAAGATATAAAACCTCTTCGCTGAGTTCACTTCTGTCAGTCCAGTGGGGCACAGCCCTGCGAGAGGAGAGAGGTTCTACTGTTTGTGCAGACAAGCTGTTGAATGCAGATGAGAATGGTCTTAGGCGCTCTAAGATTCAGGACTGCATTATGTGAGAAACTACTGATGTTAAGTAGTGATTTTCTTTGCAATTTTTTTGTTTTAATTTATTTTTTTTCGAACTTTAGAAGAATAAATATCACACCACGTTGTGTTTTAAACCTGTAAATTTGCCTTGTCTGAAATTTATTCCCATACGCTGTGACAAACTTGGTGTCTAAAGTGGGATAGTACTGGTTGTCCAGAGAAACAAGGAGGAGACCAGTACCCAGACATCAGCCCTGGTACCCAGACATGGGGACAAAGAGCAGGATGGTGTACCTCTAGGATCTTGTGGATGCCAAGGATCTGTTTAAGGAGGAGAGGCTTTCTGGTGTGCATACCAGAGCCCAGGTGAGGAGAACTGGAGAGGAGCTATTGCCTGGATTGGAGTTCGATGGAAGGCAGAGACAGACCAGCACCAGAGAGAGGTGGAGCACCGCTGCCAGGTTCTGATGGAGGATTCCCAACCGGAGGATTTCATGGCGGAGGCAGAGGACTAGGATCCATGGATTCTATAGGAGAAGGACCCCTGATGGAACCTTTGTTGCCAGCCACTTTTGAGATCCCATTGTTGCCCTTTTTTCCAGGCTGCTGCTACTTGGAGGATGACAAGACGAAGACCCCAGGTGAGACTGTTGCTAGGGATACTGTGTTGAGGTGGAAACCTTCAAGCAAGAAAGAAGAAGCCATTAAGGCTGAAGGGACCTTTTTTTGTTCAGTTACAACTGAAACTATGAACAGTATTTACAGTACTGACTGGGGTAGATTGGTCTTTTGGATCTGGGTGATATCAGATGAAATGTATAAAACATAATGTTTATGTAACCCCCTTGTTCCCAGGGGTTACTAGAATCCCACTTAGAACCAGTGGCAGACAGGGAAAGGCAGCGTGTGAGATACCAGTTAAATGGTTTTTACACAGTCTCAATCTGTTCTCAGTTTCAGCTGAGCTGGAGTGATGATGTCACCATAGAATTCTCGCAGCAGCATAAGCCACAATGGAATGTTAGCTGCAGGGGTTAGCAATAGAACATTGGGGGATTCAAGCCAGTTTCAACAGAGACTCGAGAGATTGAGGAGTGCTGCTGTGTGCAGCTCCTCAGAGCCTAGCTCTGATATAGAGCTACCGTAGAAAGAAGGGGTTTTGTGTTCTCACGCTAGAGAGGAACACAGAAAAGACCAGAAGGAAGTGGTAGAGACCGTTACTGGAGTCAATCCAGTGCCCCATCCCCAGAGGGATGAGGGGGAATTCCAGGAATTCAGGGGCAATCCCCTGATCCAGCCTGGAGAGGGAGAAGCTGCCTGAGAGTTGAGTTTGTTCTGAGAGTACCAGAGAATCTGTTGTGGGAAAGAGCCCTGGGGCACCTGCATACCATGGTGAGTTCTACTCTGATAAAGAGACAATGTTCACCGAGACATAGTTTAGAGTAAAAGTGTCTGCCTACTGTGGGGTCAAAGGAAGACTTGCCAAGTACAGAACTTTTAATTTGTGTATGACTTAGAAGCATCTGCAACAGTGGGGGTCTAGGGTAAAGACAGAGCCACTTACAGAACTTTTAAAGTCAGGACACCTCCAGAGTGAAGTGTAGAATGTTAAATGTGCTAAACATTTCTAGAGAGCATCTACAAACAGAGTTTCAAAGAAAGGTGTTATAACCAAATGAATGGCTGAGTATAGATTTGGGAGCAAGAGATGGGAGACCCCCCCCCATCTGGAGTAACCAGGTTTACCTCTCCGGGTTCAGTTTGGGCACCTATGGCTTTCTCTCAGAAACTTGGCCAGTGTCTGAAGAAAGCACCCAGACGTGGGATTTTGGATTTTCCCTGAGAGCCAGAAAGTGCTCGTGGATGGTTTAGGGAGCCACCATCAACCTCCACGCCATATGGAAAAGTGTCCTGGTACTGGCCGGGGTGCCATGCCAAGGAATAGAAGAGAAGTGTGCCAGTTCGGGCCGTGTGTGCCCAGATCCATTCAGAACCTGAGAGTTCATAGTGAGGAAGTGTGCTCTGTACCTCAATAATCTGCATTACCAGCGAGTGAAGCCCTGTGGTGCTTTGTTATTCTCTGTGTTATGTGAATAAAAGTTACACTCTAGAATCCCATTCCTGGTTTGGACATTTCAGTTATTGCTTCCAGTGTCTGGATTTACTTGGGTGCCCCTGACCAGAAGTACAAACCTAGCATAATGCTGAGCAAACGTTTTCTCCCAGGGACCCAGGTGTATGGCCATGCTAAATGGTCCCCCCAGGTGTGAACCAGGTAGTTGTCACACTTGGTACCTGTTTAAGGATGGCAGGCTCCGTAGTAGAAGTAATGGGTCCACAGAGTTTTGTGAGATGTTTGTAGTGACTACCCCCACCCCTCTCGGTGGTGCCTAGATGTGAGAGGAGTAGCACTACTAATAGAAACAAGGTGGGGTGGTGGGAGGAGGATAGATGGGTTCTGTGCTGAACAGTATGACAGTCCCAGGGTAATGTTGTAAGTACTGTCATATTGCAAAAACTTGGTATGGTGGACATTACTAAAAATAACTGAATTAAGAGACCCTGGGATGAAGCTCTCATAGTGGGTGAGAGAAAGTTTTAACCAACCCCCATTCTACTGCTTTGGTAGAATATTTATGACTGAGAGGGGGTTCTTGAAAAAACAGTATAGTTTTAAGAACAGTTTTTTTCTTAAGGAGGGAGGTATGTGGTGGAGTTAGGCTACACCCTCAGCTGTGACTGATGGACCACTTTTCAATCTCACTTCCTAGCTACCAAAACTTCTGTTGTGCAACAGTTAACACTTTTCTCTTTGCTTTTCTCCCCCCCCCCCAGTTGGTCACCTAGCATAGCTATTTACAATCCCTACTAACCTTCCTACTAGTTCTCTCTTTTCATTCTTTTACCATTTCCATCCATCCAGTCCCTGGAAAGGTGCCAAATACCCAGAGAGGTGTGTACAAAAAAACATGAAGGCTATTTTAAATAAGAATAAAAACAGTTAATAGTGCCTTTTTAAATAAAAATAATTCAGAAGCCATATAAAACATTAATACTGTCATGATTAGTACAGTTATAAGAAATCCTTAAGGTAGTTTTATAAATCCACACTATAAACTTCTTACTGTATAAGGTTCTGTGTATGAGGCTGAACAAAAGAATGTGGTATGCTTTATAAAAGTGCTTAGTCGCTGTGGCTCAGAGATATACTGTAGAGAGTCAATATCGGTGGAGATATACATTGTACCTTTAACTTAACCAGGAAGTCCCCTAAAACAAAAAACCCTTGGTTTTGAAACAGCATGCCCAGACATGTAAATTGAAATGGGCTCAGTCAGGTGACCCCCACCAAAAGTTATACATCCTCTTCACTGAGTTCACTTCAGTCAGTCTAGTGGGGCTTAGCCCTGAGAGAGGAGAGAGGTTTTACTGTTTGTGCAGACAAACTTTTGAATGCAGATGAGAAGGGTCTCAGGAGCTCTAAGAGCCAGGACTGTATTATGTGAGAAACTACTGATGTTAAGTAGTGATTTTCTTTGCAATTTTTTTGTTTTCATTTATTATTTTTCGAACTTTTGAAAAATAAATATTACATCGTGGTGTGTTTTAAACCTGGAAATTTGCCTCGTCTGAAGTTTATTCCCACACGCTGTGACATTATATCTTTTAGGTTGGTAGAAATCTGAAGGCCCAAGTAAGTAATGCTGGCCTTAAACCACTTATTGTCTAGGATTTCTTCAAGACAACTCATATTATACTTAGTTAAGTGATTGTGCAGTATTTGGGTTTTATCGTAATTAATTATAAGTCCAGAAATTCCCTCATATTCCAAGAGAATCACTTTCAAACTCTGATAGGAATGGGCTGGATTACGAAAAGTTAGCAATAGGTAATCTGCAAAGGCAAAAGACTTATGCTTCTCCTTTCCAAATTTAAGACCCCTGACTCCAGGATGATCATGTATTATTTGTATAAGAGACTCAAAAGCTAAAATAAAGAGATAGTGGAAGCCGGCTCGGTGGCATAGAGGGCTAAGGTGCTGGTGCCTTATCTCAACCCACACCAGTGACCTGGGTTCGGAAATGAGCCAGGGGCGTCAGAAGTCGGCATGGGGGGAAGGCGGAGCTGGATGGAGCTGCCGACAGGCAGGCTCTCCTCTCCGGGGAGGAAGTGCAGCATCCCTTGGCTGATGGGTGACCCTCAGTGGAGGCTGGAGGAAGCTCAGGCCAGAGGGAGCTAGGCAGTAGGCCAGGGGGTGGGGAAAGGAGGCCATTACCAGGGCTGTTCAGCGCATGTGTGCCTCCACGCGCATGCACACTGACTCCTGGGGTCTCCAGGAGAAAACCAGAGGACAAATGCCGGTCGACAGGGTGAAGACTGACCCCCCCTAAGTGCCGCTCCCGGGCCAGGCAGGAAAGAGACAGTGATTCCACGGGACAGGGCTGGGGGGGGTCAGTCAGATGGGGGCAGACCGGCAGGGGAGAAAAATGCGCCGTGATAAAAAGAAAAAGAGATAGTAGAAAAGGGAACATCCCTGCCTTGTGCCACAAGCCAGCTTAATTTGTGGGGACAACACACCATTCGTTAGGATTTAGCATAAAGTATTGCTACCCATTTATTAAAGTTTTCCCCACAGCCAAATTCAGCCAGCACCCTCAACATATAGGCCCAGTTCACCGAATCAAAGGCCTTTATTGTGTCATGTGATAGCATTACATAAGGTTCCTATCCTTTATTAGCTGACCAAATCAGATTAAGGAGCCTAGGAATGCCATCTGCTCCTGGCCTGTTCCTAATGAACCCTACAGTACTTGCTCTGGACCAGCTAGAGTAGTGAGAACATCCAGTATTTTTCTCACCAACACCTTTGCTAGTATTTTATAGTCAGTGTTCATTAGTGAGACCATCCTGTAGCTGGAACATTCAAGACTATTCTTATTTTTTTTGGAAATCAGAGTTAGATATGCTTGTCTCGTTGTAGGTGGTAGCGATTTATGTTCCCACACTTCCAGAAGAGCAGTGTGTAGACGGAGAAGGACTGAGAGACTAAGCTTTTTGTAGTATTTGCTAGAGAAGCCATCAGGTCATGGCATTTTGCCTAGGGGCAGGTCATGCATGGCCATCTGGACTTCTTCAAGGGTAGTACTTTTCCATGTCTGTTCCCTCTCTTGTTGATTGAGTGTAGGTAATTCAATTTTTTAAAGTCATCCAGTTTATCACTGTCTAATGATCTCTGATTTGAATAAATATTTTGAAAGAATTAATGAAGTTCACTGCTTACTTCTTTATTAGTTATAAGTATCGTACCTGAACTATTTTTAATTCCTGTTATAATATTCTGCTATTGTACTTTCTTTAATCTCATAGCTAAGAGCCCTATTCGCTTTATCCCCTGCTTCCCAGTGTAGGTGCTTTGTCCTGAAAATTGCATTTTCTGCTTTTTGTGACAATATTGTGTTACTCTCACCTTGTAGTACTGAAATCTTGTGTAAAGTGTCTCTGTTTGGTGTTGTGCTGTTTTGACAAAATTTGTCAAGCTCATAAACTCTTTTCCTTTTCCCTTGAGCACTTTTTCTCTGTCCCTTTTTCTGTTTGCAGAGTAGTTTGTTATTCTTCCCCTGATCTAGGCTTTGTAAGCCTCCTATAAATATGTACTGGAGACTTCTCCATTGTCATTCCTTTTGAAGAATTCCTTCATCTGTTCAGTCACCCATGTTAGGAACTCTTTTTCTTTAAGCAAATTTGCATTAAACCTCCATCTGTGTGACTTCTCCCCTGAGCCACCTATTATCAGATCAAGGGAAATCCTAATATTATCTATCTTAGCATTTATAATGTTTGTGATCAGGGAACTATGTACTAGAAGGTAGTCAATCGTACTATAGGTCAAGTGTCTATTTGAGAAGAATGAGTAGTCTTTACTAGTTGGATGAACCACTCTCCCTGTGTCCAAGAGCCCCATATCAACCAGAAGCTTCTTGAAGGAATCCCTGAAGTTTGTGTTGAATTGTATTTTTTGGGTGGAGGATCTATCTAGGATAGGGTCTAGCAATTCATTAAAATCACCTCCAATAATAACTGTATATTCAGTAAAGGTACTAAGAGGAACCACCAAAGAGCTAAAAAATTCATCACGGTCAGTATTAGAGGCATATATATTGCAGAGTGCTATTTTTTGCCCATCAAGCAGTCCCGTAAGAACCTGGTATCTCCCTTCCAGGTCAGAAAAGTGGTTATGTTTACAGACGTTCACCCCCTTTCTTATTAAAATAACAGTGCCACATTTTTTTTTTTGAGGAGAAACATGCACTTTCAGTTTGACCCACCCAAGATCTTTTTAATTTTTCCAATTTTTCATGTGTCATTTGTGTCTCCTGAACAAGTGCAATGTCTACCTTCTTTTTGTTGAGCTGACACAGTACTTTCTTCCTTTTAATAGGGGATCCCAAACCATTTACATTCTAGGACGTAATTCTGTATTGTGACATCTCCAAAACATTCACCCTAATCTTAAATATCTAACAAATACTGTAAAAGTCTGTTCCAAATTAAGGAACAGCAGAAAGAAAAGAATATAATAGTCAGGCTTTTCAAAATCAGGTCAAGCTCTTGTTACACTTTCATGGCTAGCTTATATCTGTCTAGGTAGAAATTCACAGCCAGATATAATAATATTGATTGCACAAGTCACATTTTGTAAAATTGTAACTTGGTTATAAAAGGAAAAACACACTGGCCTGGATATTCAAACTGCGCCATTGCTCTGCTCAAAATAGTTGTGCAGGGGTGTGGCTGGGGTGATATTCAAGGAGTTGCGTAATGCGCAACTCGCTGAACTCCCTAACACTGCGCAAGCGCCGAGTGGAACTTGCGCCACCGCAGAGTTGCCAGAGATGACGATTAAACTCTCATGTGGCGCAAGTACCATTGCGCCATGTGCAAATTTCCGATATTCAAAAGGTGACATGCAAATGGGGCCATAATTTATGCAAGGCACAGGGGCCATTTGCATCTATTTATGGCCCCATTTGCATGCCATTTGCATGTAGGTGCGCCGATCCCCGAGGACTTGCGCCTGGCCACCCTGCCAGGCAGCAGCCGTCGGGGACCGACGCACAATGCAGCCCGATTGTGGGCATTACAGGTACATGTAACACCCCCACATACCCCGAAGCCCGATCGCGGGCATAACGTGTATGAACCCCCAGTGCCCGATCGCGGGCAGAATGTAACCCCAACCCAAATATCTCCCTGGTGGTCCAGTGGACGTAAAGCCCGATCGCGGGCAGAATCATCACAAACCCCCAAACATCTCCCTGGTGTCTAGTGTCCCCCCACCCACGAAGCCCCTCCACCCGCTCCCCACAGCCGGCGGACGACAGCATCTCACCCCTGCCGCCCCACTCATAGTCACGACTGACTGTCCGTAGGGCTACCCCATTGGTGCAGAGCGAGCCAATGGGTTGCAGCCCATACCGTGCCATGACAGTCCAGATTTGTGAATGATCATTCCTTTTGTCCATGACAGCAGCTGCTGAGAAATGCTGAAAGATTAATATTTTGTTGCCCCTCCATGTTAGTTCTTTTTTTCTCCCATGACAGCCATAAACTTTGCTCTTTAACAGAATATCTTACGTAATACACTAGTATGGGTCTAGGCCTCTGACCGTTTTGGAGGCGAGGGCCCAGGGTGCGGTGTGCTCGTTCAATTTCCAACACCCAGGGCCACAGATAGTCTAGTAACTCAGGAATAAGGTGCTGTAAGTATTTAATGATATTATATGCCTTCCATCCCCTCCTGCACACCAAGAATCCTCAGATTATTCCATCTGCCCCTATTTTTGAGATCATCTACCTTTTCTAACAGAAAATGAATCTGCTTGCTCTGTGTATGAACTTGGTCTTCTAACCCAGCAACTGTATCCTGGAAAAAGTCAATCTGATTCTTTGAGTAGTCTAATCTCTTTGCCACAATTACTGAGTCTGATTTCAGCTCAGAAACTGATAGCTAGACAGAACCTATTTTCAGTCTCATGTCTTCCAACATCTCCTGCAATAACTGTATATCTGTTTTGTCTGCTGCAGCACTGCATTCCATTGCTGCTTGCAGGGAGCCTTTCATTTTCTTTGACATCCTGGATGAAGGCAGTGTTTATGTAAAATTTTCATTTTAGACTGCCGATTTTTCCCGGGTACTTCTACCGATCAGAAATTTAGTCCAATATGGTGTGAAATCACTTTTTATATATTCTTAAATGTTTTGGCTGAAAATCAAGCAAGTATCTTTATAAATGAATGCTGTTGCTGAGGAGCAGGTCGTTTAGGCGTCCGCCATCTTCAGCGCCGACAAGCGCTCCTCTGCTTGTTTTCTTAATAGAACTGAGATACATGCTCAAGGTATAATCATACATAACATAGTTTTGTTTCAAATTCTTGCTCTGCTCTCACTGCATACTTCTTGCTCATTAGAAACGCCCCCAAAATGTGCAGCCTCTCAGGATGCAATAGTTTCCTCTCCTCCCACTGTATCAGAAGTGGCTAGACTGTGTTGGGGGTGTTTCCCACTCCATGAAAGGCACAGTGGGAGTTGATCAAGGGCTGTAAATAAACATGTTTTTGTGTGGTAACGCCAGTATGGTGCACAGTCTGTTTTTCACTTTTAAAAAGGAAAAAGGAATCAGAATCAAACTATCAGCCACATCAGCAATCTCTACAGAATGTGAGCAATCGTAAAAATGTTTTTTTTTAAACTAGAGACTCTCTTAGATTCTAAGATTCTGGGTTCGTGGTTATGCCTTCAAGGGTACAAGAACCACACTAAAATGACACACAAATACTTCCTGTGTAATCTTTCTTGGTCTTTATTACATAATGTATTGCAAACCATAAACTGTCTCAGCTTAGAAAGAAAGAAACAGAGTATAATACCTCTAACAATTATACGTACTGATAAAAGAGAGAGAATCAGCAATGTGGAGCCTCAAACAGACTTCCTTCGCCCAGTGGCTTACACGGGGTCTTCTGGTATTCGGGTCATGTTGGCCTGGCTACACCCCTATCAGTACAGGGTGTTCTGACCACAGGAAGGAGAGTGCGCTGCTCTGCTACCTGATGTCCTGCCTTATATGCATTGTAAGGAGCTCATAGATCTCCATGATGTCATAACTCCACCAACTATTTTTCGACAAAAGCAAGTCTATTTATCCGAGGAAAGAAAGGTCATAAAAATCCCTATTGTAGCTAAGTAGGTCAGAAAAACATACCTTTTTCCATCAAAACATTCTACATATATTCCAAACTCACAGTTTCCACGTAAATATTTTTCATGGCTATGACAGGCAGGTGTAAAAACAGTTAGAACTAGTCTTGGCTGCTCTTGTGGCCTTGCAGTGTACTCTCATGACCTCTAGGCATCTTTTAGGACTGCTTAGTATAGTCCAGCTGGCTCTGGCCTTGAAGCACATACGCACCTCGCAATCCGGTAAATAATTGCCCCTTGCTGTGCCCAAGCACACAAAGCATATATATATGTACAAAACAAAATGGTTATATTAAATGCACGCTGAAAATAGAAAATAGAGTTAAAAATCTACGTTTCGACCTTAGGCCTTCTTCAGGAAATATCTAAAAGAGAAAAAAAAACAAGTTAGTGACACTAACTTGTTTTCTCTTTTTAGATATTTCCGAAGAAGACAAGGTCGAAACGTAGATTTTTAACTCTATTTTCTATTTTCAGCGTGCATTTAATATAACCATTTTGTTTTGCTTTTAGACCACATGCTGACGCAGCGCCTTGTCTTTGTTTTTTTACAATATATATGTACATACAAGCACTGCGTATCACTGCAACCCTTTGGGACTTAAGGGGGTTGACAATTACTCTTTAAATCTTTATCCCACCAATGTAGCACCCACTCTACACTTCTTTCCCCACAACAACAAATTTGTGTCGGCTTTGCCCAAGCCCAGCTAGAACCCCATATCACTCATCCCGACAGCCATGATAAAAAATAAAAAAAGTTACAGAAATCACTGCCCTCCCAGCAACCTACTAGCACCATCCCACATTCCTACCCACCCCCTGCCACAAATCATAAGTACGCCCTTCTCCCCATCAACATAGCACCCCAACTCTCCTCCTCCACTGCTACCCTATGGCAAAAAAAAAATCCCAGAATCAACAGGGACCGCCGCAGACCTCCGCTTCCCACCTCTGCAGGTCAACATCTGAATGAACGAGAGAGTGCTCTGACATAGTAGGATTAAGCAATAATGCATGGCAGGGCATGTGTTGTGCTGGGATAACATCACCCCTCCAGTGGCTAAGTACAAGGCAACAGGACGAATGTTTCCAACACCTAAGATGTGATGTTTTCCCCACGACACATGCCCTGGAGTGCAGTATTGCAGTTATAAAATTACTGACTTGTAAAACATCAAACAAGAGAAAAGGGTAAAATAAGACATTTTTAAAATTCATTTTTAGTTGACTTTTGGATAGGGGTGCTGTTGTATTCAGATAACATCACTGTTGAAGGTCAGCACTGACTAATCGGAGTCAAGGAATTTTTCTTGCCATTTTATAACTAAGCAATATTAAATGACAAAGTGTGTTTTGTCATAGGATATTGGCACACTTCGGATATGTTGTGAGGCATGAGGCAAAGCCAAGTGCCTTACATACCTGAGAAGTGGCAATGTCCTATAATAAAACATTCCCTGGAGTGTATTACTGCAATTATGAGCTAGTCCATTTGTCTATTAATAAAAAATAAAAAATTAGCTGATATTTAGTAGTTTTTATGTTGTCTTGCACCTGTGCAAGAAACATGTTGCAGTAACTTCGGAATAGCAGGTTGTGGAGGTGCAGTCCTGATATGGTCTGTGGAGCCACTGCTTTTTGTTGCTGGGCTCCGTGGCACAAATTAGATTGCGTGCTGTCTATGACAGCAGTGCAAAAGCATGTCCACCACCTTGAAAGGTTTTAGTCACTGCAATGAGGGAGCTCCACTTCATTGCAGGGTGTGCCTTTCCCAGTGTTAATTTCAGTGTGACATGGCAGTGGCTGTGCCATCCGCCTTGCACAGTCCCCAGAAAAGTTGACTTAGGGGGTGCCCAATCCCCCTGTCGGCATCATCATGCCCTGTCCCCAGTTCATCTGCCGATGGGGGAGCCCAATCCCTATCGGCATAATCCCCCCCAACATTCTTTTTTATTTGCCGACCGGGTGCCCAATCTCCATCGGCTACAGTCCCCACCCCAAAAAACGTAGTTGACACCCTCCCCAGTTCATTTGCCAGCGGGAGCCCAATCCCCATCGGCATCATCCCTCCCAAACACTCTTTTTTTTTGCCGACAGGATGCCCAATCCCCATCGGCTCCAGTCCCCCAAAAAAAAAACACAGGTGACACACTGGGAGCCCACCCCAGCGTGTCAAATGTCACAGCAAAAACAAAATCTTCCCACAATGTTTTTCCTTGTAAAGTGAAAACGGTCCCTCAAGTCTGCAGCCCCTCCCAACCCATGCCCACCCACTAAATTTTACCTCCCTGCCCCTACGCTTCCATACTTGCCTCCGGGCCCAGAGCGATGATCTTCTGTGGACCGGGAACACGTCTGCACTCTTCAAAGCCAACCGCAAACTGAAGAAATGCAGGTAAACTGTATATTGGCATAAATAGTTGTTTTTTTTAACTTTGATGTGTATCTCTGGCATTTTTGGGAATTTTGCCACCAAATTTTCAACATGGGGTTATTAGGACCCCTCATCATGAATTCAGTTACTGTCATGGCATTATTCAGTCCCAAAAGGTGATTTTGAAGTCACTGCGTGGAATCACCTTTCAGGACCGATTAATGAAATGACAGTGCCACTGTTCATGAGGTGGCCTCTCAAAAAGCCTATGTTGCAAATTTGGTGAAAAAATAAAAAAATGGCTGTTTTACGAGCGTGCCTTGTGCAGTTTCCACACAGGCTTGTAACTTCATGAATCTGTAATATTTTAACTCCAGATTTTCAACGTTGGCATTTTTCCACACCTCCTTATGAACAGTACAGCTGTCATTTTTCACATCCTGGCCGAAATGTGTTTTAGCACTTCCAGTGCAGAATAGCATGGTCGCTGTGGGAAATCAGTGTTCAGGACAGAGTAAGAAAATCACAGTGATACTGTTCATGAGCCGAGGTCCTAAAATGCCTATGTTGAAAATTTGGTGATGAAAGTCCATTAAATGACTGTGCTATGAGAGTGCATTGCGCAGTGTTCATGCACTCCCGTCATTTTTCGCATCCTGGCCGAAACGTGTTTTCGCACTTCTGGCACAGAATAGCATGGTCGCTGTGGGAAATCAGTGTTTGGGACAGATTAGGAAAATCACAGTGACTCTGTTCATGAGCAGAGGTCCTAAAATACCTATGTTGAAAATTAGGTGACAAACGTCCATGAAATGGGTATACCCACCCAACAGCGATAGTTCAACAGCGAGGTCCCCCACAGTGACTACAGCACCATGCTGCTGTAGGGGGCCCACTGGAACAGGGCACTGTCTGTCGGGAGTCCTGCACCCCCCCCAAATCAGCTCCAACTTGGGTTGATAATCCTAGTGAGGGGGCGCTGGGGCACAGCCTCTGGGAAGTTGGGGGCGGCCTCCCGAAGAAAACACTTTGTGGCATGGGAAACTGACAGCTGACTGCTAAATGCAGTCAACCTGCTGGTTTCGCTGTCGGGACGTTTGACGAGAATTTTGTCGAACACCCGTCATGGATCCCATAAAATGATTGTTTTACAAATGTGCATTGTGCAGTTTCCATGCACGCTCATAGCTTTGATAATTTTTAATATTTGTACTCCAGATTTTCACCACTGCCATTTTTTGCACACCTCCTTATGAACAGTACAGCTTTCATTTTCCACATCCTGCCTGAACTGTGTTTTTGTACATCCAGCACAGAGTGGCACAGTCGCTGTAGAAAAACAATGTTCAGAAAAGAGTAAGAAAAGCACAGTAACACTGTTCATGAGCAGAGGTCCCAAAATGCCTATGTTTAAAATTTGGTGAAAAAATTCCATAAAATGACTATGTTACAAGCGTGTGCTGTGCAGTGTCCATGCACAGTCATAAGTTCAAGAATTTGTAATATTTTCACTCCAGATTTTCAACACTGTCATTTTTGCACACCTTCTTATGAACAGTTCTGCTGTCATTTGTCACATCCTGCCCAAAATGTAGTTTCGCACATCTGGCGCATAATCACGCGGTTGCCGTGGGAAATCAACGTTTGGGTAGATTAAGATAATCATAGTGCCACTGTTCATGAGCAGAGATCCCAAAATGGCTATGTTAAAAATTTGGTGACATAATTCCACTAAATGACTGTGTTACGAGCGTGCAATGTGCAGTTTTCGCACACGCTCATAACTTCGAGAATGTTTAATATTTTCACTCCAGATTTCCCACATTGCCATCTCTTTGCATCTCCTTATTGATGGTGCAGCTGACATTTTATGTGGCGCACAATGGCGCGGTCACTGTGGGAAATCAACATTCGAGACAGATTAACAAAATCACGGGGGTACTGTTCATGAACCGAGGTCCCAAATGCTTTCATGAGGTGGGGTCACAAAAAGACCATGTTTTAAACTTTGTAGTGCAAATACCAACACACACCCAGGGTTTCTAACCATTACATCTCATCCTGTACAGAATTAACAGGGATCAGTGGTGTGTCTTTGGATTGTCTGCTGTACTGCTCATGCCATTGGTCCTCCATCTCCACCCTGCAGCCACTGACAGGCATCAAGGTGTGCCTTGGACTCTTCAGCCCCAAACTTCAACCATTCTCCTATGCTGCACTAATCTCAACATACTTCCTTATGAAATAGGGTGAGCATAAGGCCAGATGATCCCAAGGCACAACGCAACACTTGTCAGACTCTGCAGGGTAGGGTGAGGTGAAATAGCATGAGCGTTATGGCCAGCAACCCAAACGCACACCCCAATGCATGTCACTCTCTGCTGGGTGGGGTGGGGTTGATGTCGGTTCTGTATTTCACTGCTACTTCTATTATGCGTCTCTCTAACTCCTGCACTACCAATGCCAAAACCAGCAAGACAACATTCGGCATTGACAAATGCTTGTTAGAAAAAGATTCAGGGATGCATCCTGAAATAAGTTCTGTAATTTTACGTTATGGCCAGTAGATGGTGCTGTGATAGGAGCTGGTAAAGGTAATTTGGGCAGAATACTACAAACTTAAAGAGCCACCGACGTCTCAAGAAGAACTTTGAGAAACATTATATTTGGACTTAAAGCAGCTTATATTTCTCATTAGCTCTGTACAGTAGTTCTTATCAACATTATTTATCACAGAAGTTATATGCATGAGAACAGGATAGTTGCTTCTTGAGGGTTCATCAGCTCCCTATTTCTTTTTCCCAACCTGATGTCATAATACTCTACTTGTGACATCACAGTTATTCTCATGGCAACAGACTGTGATGTCACAACAGAGCATTATCATTTCAAGTAGGGCATAAGCAAAGAGGCAAACGAACTCTAAGAAATAAAGACCCTGTTTTTGTAGGAATTTCTTCAGTAATAAATAATGAAGAAGAAAAACACATAGACGATACATGAAATGCAAGCCGTATTCTGTGTAAACATTATGTTGTCCAAAGTTTTACTAAAGGTGTCAGCTGCTCTTTAAATGAAAAAAAAAACTATCAGCAGGAACTCTTTTCTACCTCTGCTATACTGGTTCTATATCAGCATAGATACAGAATGCTGTCAACCTATGATCTTCCAGAATGTCTTCTAACCAGTTCATAATTTCACTTAAGGAGTTTATTTTTTCAATCTAGCAAACGTTTCTTGTACCCAGCCCTGTCACTGACTTTCTCATTGACTTATCTACAGTACCTCTTGCCCAGGACCACTATAGTGGTGGGTGACCTGCCACATCACTCGTGTGTGGGCTGTGGTGGGTGCCGATGCAATAGAAGATCAGCGTTTTTCCTCCAGCTCTTGGTTTTCTTCCTGAAGGTGCCAGCATTGGCTGTACTGTTTCTTACGTAGCTCTAAAATGCAGGAAAATGCATCATTTACAGTGATGTTTTAAAAAATGTCATGGGGGCATGCCTCTAGACCCCTCTAGCTTTGTGAGGAATCTGGCACCCCAATCTTCACTGACTCTGTGCATGCCTCTGGCCGGCATGCAATCCTGCATGCTAATGCATGTCTGGTGCCTGGCGGCTGCCCCTCCCCATCTGTCTGCTCCCACTGTACTGCCATCTGACTTACACCAGGAGGTAGTGAGGTAATGAGATACAGCATCCCCCTCCCAAAAAATGCTCCCACTGTGCTGTCACCTGACCTCCACCAGGGGCAGTGAAGCAGTGAGACACAGCATTACCGACTGCTCCTACTGTGCTGCCACTTGACTTCCACCAGGGGGTAGTCAAGTAGTGGGACACAGCATCCCCCCACTGCTACCACTATGTTGTCACGGAGCACCACCAGGGGGGCAATCAAGTAGTGAGATACAGCATCCCCCAACTGCTGCCACTGAGCTGCCATCTGACCTCCACTAGGGGGCAGTCAAGTAGTGAGACATAGCATCTCCCCACAGCTCCCACTGTGTTGTCACTGAGTGCCACCACGTGACAGTCAAGTAGTGAGACACAGAATCCCCCCACTGCTTCCACTGTGCTGCCTCCTGACATCCACCAGGGGGCAGTCAAGAAGTGAGTCACAGTATCCCCCACTGCTCCCACTGTGCTGTTACCTGACCTCCACCAGGGAGAATTCAAGTAGTGAGACACAGCATCCCTCACTGCTCCCACTGTGCTGTCACCTGACCTCCACCAGGGGGCAGTCAAGTAGTGGGACACAGCACCCCCCCACTGCTCCCACTGTGCTTTCACCTGACCTCCACCAGGGGTCAATCAAGTAGTGAGTCACAGCACCCCCCCCACCGCACCCACTGTACTGCCACGTGACCTCTACCAGGGGGCAGTCAAGTAGTGAGACACAGTATCCCACAATGCTCCCTCTGTGCTGTCACCTGACCTCCACCAGAGGGCAGTCAAGTAGTGAGACAGAGCATCCCACACTGCTCCCACTGTACTGTCACCAAACTTCCTCCAGGGGGCAGTCAAGTAGTGAGTCATAGCATCCCCCACTGCTCCCACTGTGCTATCACCTTCCCTCCACCAGGGGGCAGCCATGTAGTGAGTCACAGCATCCCCCCCACTGCTCCTCCTTTTCTGCCACCTGATCTCCACTAGGAGGCAGCCAGGTAGTGAGACACAGCATCCCCCAATGCTCCCTCCGTGCTGTTACTTGACCTCCACCAGAGGGAAGTCAGGTAGTGAGAGACAGAATCCCCCACTGTTTCCACTATGCTGCCTCCTGACCTCCACCAGGGGCAGTCAAGTAGTGATACATAGCATCACCCATTGCTCCCACTGTGCTGTCACCTGACTGCCACCAGAGGGCAGTCAAGTAGTGAGGCACAGCATCCCACCCCCATTGCTCCCACTGTGCTGCCACCTGACCTCTACCAGGGGGCACTCAAGTGGTGGGACACACCATCCCCCCATTGCTCCCTCTGTGCTGTCATCTGACCTCCACCAGGGGCAGTCAAGTAGTGAGACATAGTATCCTCCCCACTGCTCCCACTGTACTGTCACCTGACCTCCACCAGGAGGCAGTCAAGTAGTGAGACACAGCATCCTCCCACTGCTTCTGCTGTGCTATCACCTGGCCTCCACCAGGGGGCAGTTAAGTAGTGATACACAGCATCCCCCCCAACTGTTCCCACTGAGCTGTCTTCTGACCTCCACTGGGGGCAGTCAAGTAGTGGGACACAGCATGCCCCCAACTGTTCCCACTGTGCTGTCACCTGTCCTCCAGCAGGGGGCAGTCAAGTAGCAGGATGCAGTGTCCCCCTTCCCAAGGGAGGACAGCTGTCCTTGGGATACAGCTTGATATCCCTCCCCCATGTGCCAGCTCCCAAGTGACTCTAGTCTGTTCCTGAACCCGGGTCATCAAAGTAGTGAGCAGTAGGGCTACTGCTGCACTACTAGGCTGCCTAACTCAAGTATTTTATTTTATATATTTTAATTTTTATTTGGTAGACAGGTGCAATATTCATGGCTCATCAAATTTTAGCAGCAATTCCGGCTCCAGCCACTCCTAATGTGCTCAATAAAAACCATCAAGCAACAAACACAAATACCAGCACAAGACGGATGTAGTGAAGAAAATACTTTATTTAGGTGATCTAAAGCACCATACAGCTCAGGCTCCAACAATCTTCTCAATCGGTTTTGCTGTGTGCTACAATGTCATCAGGAGAGACTGACATGTCAGCCAACATGATTAATTTTAAAAGGCTGTATTTAAAGTGATAGTGTCTAAAAATGTTACATTACACAATTAAATTACCAGATATAGAGATCTATACTACTATTGCAATATATGATTCATATAAATATATCAGCTTACAAATATTCATTAAAACCAAAGTTTAAAATAGAAAATATAAACTTGGCACCAGGAAATAATCAGCAGTAAAGGTTGCAGTTTTTAATTTCTCCAACAATAGGAGATGAAATCCAAAGGCTTCCCAAGAGCTTCATATCCCTAAAAATAGAAAAAGGATGCAGTTGTAACTGCTCACCCCTGCCTTTTTGCCAAAACGACAGGTGGCATGCTGTTGAAGGTGACAGCACTACCTGGTGGGGACTGGGTTCAGGGAAGATGAGGTTACTCGGCACAGGGGGACCTAGATTTGGCTACTCTGAACAGGGGCACCCAAGTAAATCCGAACACAGGAAACAATAACTGTAATGTCCAGAACCAGGAATGGGATTCTTCAGTGTGGCTTTTATTCACATCCTAGCTGAACAAACAAAGCATAGACGGACCCCCACTGGGCTACATTTCTTGGTAATGCAGATTACAGACAACAGAACACTTTATCACCATTTCCAGCCCTCAGGCTCTAAACCCACCAGGCACACAGCCCGGACTTGAACGCAGCTTTGGGTACACAGCCCGACTTGTACACACTTGGGTTTTCCCCACTGGCCTGGCTCCCCCGCCGGCCACTTGATCCATGGTCCATTTGAGGAATGAACCAATTATCCTGTTGTGGCTCCCCAAACCACACTAGAGTCTGTGACTCTTAGAGAATTTTCCTACAATCCCACATCTGGGTACTTCCCATCACTGGCCAAGTGCCTGAGGCAAAGTAGAAATCCACAGAAGAAATCCGTAGAGGTGGACCTGGTCACTAAAGATGGGGAGCCACCCACCTCCGGCTCCCACAGCCCATACCCAGCCATTTTTCTGGAAACTGAACAATTCCTGTACTGAACTTTTAAATGTAGATTAAGGGTAGACGTCTGTCACATCACCTCTACATATTATTTGCATCCCAACAAACTCTGGAACTTGAAACTACTTTTACTTTGCTTAGTCCATTTCTCTAGGCTTCCCAATATTGTAGTAGTTCAATCCCCACATTGTCACACTAGTCCCAGGGTGAAAAACATAAGCCCTTTTAGTCAGAGCAGACACTCACCCTCTCATTGCAGGTGCCCCACAGGTAACTCACAAATCTTCTTTTCTCCCAAAATAAATACTGGAACGAACAGGCAGCTTTTCCTCCACAAGCAGATCTAGGGGGTTGCCCCAGGAATCTGCAGGGAATCCTTTTCACCCCCCCCAGAGGGAGGGGGCACTGAGACCCGAAAACAGCAGTCTCCACCACTTCAGTAATCTTCTGTGTCTCTCTTTAAGGTGGAGACACACACCCTATTACTTAAAAGTAGCCCTCTGTCAGGGCTGAGACTCCTAGAGCCTTCACTGAGCTGCTTTACAAGCAAGCTCCCAACTTCACACTCCACTCACTGAAGACAAACTGCTGCACTGACTTCAAAACTCCCAACGTTCTATCTAACTCCCTTTGCTGCAGATTCCAATGTGGCTCATGCAGCTGCGAAAGTTCTATTGGTGATGTCATCCCTCAGTCTCAGCTGAGACTGAGAACGAGTGAGACAGTGTGAAACCCATTTAACTGGAGTTTCACAAGCTGCCTTCCCTGCCTACCACTAGGTCTTACTGGGATTCTAGTAACCCCGGGTAACAAGGGGGTTACACTCGCCCTTGACCAGGAAAATAACTGTCCGCAGTCATTATTTACCCGGCCTTAGGCCATCCCACCCTATGTGCTACCAGCGGAGGGGGGTGATCAGGCCCCCTCCTACCATGTGCAAGCACAGGCAGGCAACACTAAGGGCCTAGAGGCCTTTAGCTGACATGTCAGCCTCTACACTATCCACTTACTATGGACACCTAGTGGCTCTGGTAGAACCATCCAGAGCATAGCCCTGATAGATCAGCACTGCGGTCCCTACTGCAGGTCAGGGCCACAGCCTGTCTATCCCCCCTAACCCTCTAGGGAAAACCTATCTGCCTTCTAACCTAATACCCCCAAAATAAAAACAACCTGGGGACCTCCCCGACCTTGGGCAACCTGCAACCACACACCATTAAAATATCACATTACTGTCTCCTCCCTACCCCCACAAACACATCTGCAGAAGGAAAGGGTTAATACAGTAACATCAACAATAACACCACAGTACTTTAAATTTCTACACACTAAAGTACTAATGAGGAACTCCGATGAGCCCCTCCTCCTCTTCTTATCTTCTCTTCTGTCTTCCCAGGAACACCTGTAAGAAAAAGAATGACAACACACACTCCTAATCTGCATACACAGTCTACCTAGACCCCTACCATCAAAACACTGAAAAACCCAAAAAGATTTTTTAGAAAAAAAGGTAGAAAAACAGTATTTACATTAGAAAACAATGACATTATTTACAATACACATTTTGGGGGGATGGAGTGCCCTAAAAGTCCCAACTAGCGACCACAATGCCCGAAGGCTAGTCCATTAAAGAGTCTCTCCAGTTGTAACAGGCCAAAGTCCCAAAGGGGAGGGTCTTTGAGGACAGTTCACACATTTTGAAGTCTGTTAGTGTAGGGTGTGTACTGCAATGTCATAAAGATAGAAAAGTTCGGACTTACCATCCACTTGTAGTACGAAATGTTGGGACCAACCTGCACCTCTGATGAAGACTCTCCCTGGCAGCATTTCTTCCGATACAGCTGGGCAGACATCTTCCAGGAACCACAGGAGGGCACATCTGGGAACAGCTGGGTTGATGTCATCTCTGGAGATGGAACCTTAGAACAGGAACAAAAAGCAAACAGCTGGTCCGACGTCATCCGATTACCAGGCGATGAACAGGATACAGCTGGGTAGTGTCCTCTCTGGATCTGAAGTCATCTGGTGGGCCAGTAGATGGTTTCTGGAAAGGCCAGTACACTGTAGACTGATGAATGTGGGGCACCTGATTCCTGAATGTCCATATTGGCGGATCAATAAAGGCACTTGACAGTGTGGTGTGGCAGTATTGACTACCACTGCTTGGCTCTCCATTTTGTAGGCACGGGCACATTTGCTGAGAGGTCCTTGCACTGAGGCTAATAGTACTGGGGGTCAAGAGCTTGAATTATGACCCCGTCTGGGTGCACATAATTCACACAGTGGGAGATTTCACGTCCCTCTCTGTCCACTATTTTCACTCTGTCTATAAACAGTGTCCTGCCTCTCTTCCACTGGGTATACTTTTCATGAAACAGTCTGTTCTTTACATGTTTGTTGGCCCCAGGATGCACACTTTTCATTGCTTCATCCCAGATCCAGTATTTCCTGCAGTTCTCAATCTCCTCCCAAGACTTTCCGAGGAAAGGTAGGAAAGGTCATACCATAGATCTCATTTGCCTTTCTACGAACCAGTCTCTACCCTTTACTTGCTTTGGTCAATCTAAGACCGCTGGCCTGGCTTGGGGGTGGCCAGTCCTGGTTCGGCCAGCTTCCCATCCTTAAAGAAATTAGAAACGGATCCCTGACTTCTTCCTATTGCGAAGCCAGGGCAGTGGCTTCACCACTGTCTTCCATACATTCCTCCGAGGCAAGATCTTGAGGCTGTGTACCCATTCCTTTTTCACAAGGCCACATAGGTTCCCCCTCATCTTCCTCTTCACTGAGGATCTGAGTCCAGGAGTGAGCAGTTGTTCTCACTCCTGCGACTATCCACTCATCACTAGGTGCGGAGGTCGACACCTCCCACTCAAAGGCCTCCCGCATCTCATCTTCGCCTAAGAGACTTGGGCTAGGCCCCCCCTCCAGGGGTCTATTGATGCTTTATCCGAACTTTCTTTCTGGGATCCAGCATCCGAAACTTCAACTTCTGGTTCTGTCTCTAACTCTGCACCCTCTAGCTTTGTGCCACACTCCCCTGAGGGGCCTTCCTCCACAGGCTCCGCCTGGTGCTGTGTGCTGCCAACTGCAGATTCCTGAACCTTTGTCCATGTGGGAGCCAAACAAATTTGAGGCGCTTTATACAAGCCATATCTTTCTAAGCATCCAGCACAGTGAGGAATCATGAAGACGTCCCTTCCAGCTCTCAAGCATATTTGACATACATTCACTGGAAAACCAGGAATCGCCACATGAGGAGGTAGTTGCCTTCCATAGCACCACTTTTCAATATTCCTCAGTCAATTTACTACTGCTGTTACTGCAACCCGGGCATGATCCGGGTAACGAGCTGGTCCTGAGGCCATAACTGCAGAAAAACAAACAAAAGTTCACTGTAACTGAAAGTCCCACTTTATTGAACACACTCTTTAGCTGTAAAATGGCTCCCCTGCTGCTGTGTTTACTTTACTACCCCACCCTGTAATGGCGATGGCAGCACTCCTGTGCATCAACATTTAGAATCTGGGTCAAGCCACTGCGCACCCGATTTACAAAAACTACTGATAACTTTTGCTCAAACTGCACAACTTGCTCTGTTCTTGCTTTAAACACATTTACAGGATTTTCCATGGACTTTTTACATGCTGGTAACATTCATTTGATTCACAGTCCCTTAAAGCTTCAGGTTTTTAGCACAGGATTGCCTGTATTTCTAGTGCTGCACATTGGCTACAACTCACAGTCTCTCTCTGGCTTCAAACTTTAAACTGAGGCTGAATTCATTACTATGCACACAGTCAATGGTTTAACAGACTTGCACTTGCTGGCAGGACTTGACACAGTCGTTACTTGCAAAGCGACTACACTGCTGCACACACATTTATATTGCATAGGGCAGAAAATCACTGTTTGAGCAGTTTTTAGGTTGTTACCTACTGTTATCAGTAGCAGTTTGCTACAATGGGGAAAAACGGCCTGCAGCCAGTTCTTGGAGGCCTCAGAACAGAAATGGGCAGGCAGTCCTGCCGATCGTCTTTTCAATCACCACTCTTGAAATTTCAACGATTGATTAGTGGGTTGAGCCCGATTTTAAACTAAAAAGTCAATTTTTAAACTGTTTACAATGATTTTAACACTCCTCGACGCTCCTCCACTGCCAGTACACTCACTCCACTCACACTCCCTCTCGAATGCTGGTGCAGTCTCTGTAGAGCTGGCTGAGGGGCGGGACTGATTGCAGCCTGACCAACCACACGACGCCATGCAAATGAGCCTCTTCTTCCTCGAGGGGGCTCTTCTCCTCACGGCGTTCATCGAGCAGGCAAATTTAAACTGCAGAATGCAACTTTTTTTCTTCACCAACTGACTCCACAGCGGGAGCCCATTTCAGCCATTTAACATAGCCATTTACACTGCAGTCTCTCTTTTCATTCAAAAAGCATTTCCAACGTCCAGGGCACAATTTTCCTGTTGCTACCCCTAGTCTTCCACACTTTTTCTTTACAACAGTTCATTTTAAAAGCATTTCAAACATCGTGGGCACAATTTTCCGGTTGCTACGCCTAGTCTTCCACACTTTTCCTTACCACAGTTCATTGTAACAAGCAGGCAAAAACGCTGTAAACAATTTGATGCAGGACAAGGGCACACTCTTTGGCTTTACTGCTCCTTGGTAAACAGTTGGCATTTTAAACAGCAGCACAAGATCCACAGCACACAGCAACACACTAGGGCAATTGCTTCAGCTTTTTGGGCTACCCACTGCCAGATAGCCAAAACGCTAGCCCTCTTGCCCAAGCACCTTCCTTCCCAGAACAAAATCCAAAGTGGTGCCTCCATTTTTGTAACCCCTCACCCCTGCCTTTTTGCCAAAACGACAGGTGGCATGCTGTTGAAGCTGACAGCAGTACCTGGTGGGGACTGGGTTCGGGGAGGATGAGGTTACTCGGCACAAGGGACCTAGGTTTGGCTACTCTGCACAGGGCACCCAAGTAAATCCGAACACAGGAAGCAATAACTGTAATGTCCAAAACCAGGAATGGGATTCTTCAGTGTGGCTTTTATTCACATCCTAGCTGAACAAACAAAGCATAGACGGACCCCCACGGAGCTACATTTCCTGGTAATGCAGATTGGAGACAACAGAACACTTTATCACCATTTCCAGCCCTCAGGCTCTAAACCTGCCAGGCACACAGCCTGGACTTGCACGCAGCTTCGGGTACACAGCCTGACTTGTACACACTTGGGTTTTCCCCACTGGCCCGGCTCCCCCGCCGGCCACTTGATCCATGGTCCATTTGAGGAATGAACCAATTATCCTGTTGTGGCTCCCCAAACCGCACTAGAGTCTATGACTCTTAGAGAGAATTTTCCTTACAATCCTACATCTGGGTACTTCTCCCATCACTGGCCAAGTGCCTGAGGCAAAGTAGAAATCCACAGAAGAAATCCGTAGAGGTGGACCTGGTCACTAAAGATGGGGAGTCACCCACCTCCAGCCCCCACAGCCCATACCCGGCCATTTCTCTGGAAACTGAACAATTCCTGTACTGAACTTTTAAATGTAGATTGAGGGTAGACGTCTGTCACATCACCTCTACATATTATTTGCATCCCAACAAACTCTGGAACTTGAAACTACTTTTACTTTGCTTAGCCCATTTCTCTAGGCTTCCCAATATTGTAGTAGTTCAATCCCCACATTGTCACACTAGTCCCAGGGTGAAAAACATAAGCCCTTTTAGCCAGAGCAGACACTCACCCTCTCATTGCAGGTGCCCCACAGGCGACTCACAAATCTTCTTTTCTCCCAAAATAAATACTGGAATGAACAGGCAGCTTTTCCTCCACAAGCAGAACTAGGGGGTTGCCCCAGGAATCTGCAGGGAATCCTTTTCACCCCCCCCAGAGGGAGGGGGCACTGAGACCCGAAAACAGCAGTCTCCACCACTTCAGTAATCTTCTGTGTCTCTCTTTAAGGTGGAGACACACACACCCTATTACTTAAAAGTAGCCCTCTGTCAGGGCTGAGGCTCCTAGAGCCTTCACTGAGCTGCTTTACAAGCAAGCTCCCAACTTCTTACTCCACTCACTGAAGGCAAACTGCTGCACTGACTTCAAAACTCCCAACGTTCTATCTAACTCCATTTGCTGCAGATTCCAATGTGGCTCATGCAGCTGCGAAAGTTCTATTGGTGATGTCATCCCTCAGTCTCAGCTGAGACTGAGAACAGAATGAGACAGTGTGAAACCCATTTAACTGGAGTTTCACAAGCTGCCTTCCCTGCCTACCACTAGGTCTTACTGGGATTTTAGTAACCCCGGGTAACAAGGGGGTTACACAGTGAATATATAGGATAGTGTATGGGTAACCATACACTTCAAGGCTATTCGACACCGACTGGATACAGTGCCAGCTGATGACCTTGAGAGTGAAGCTCGACAGGTCTCCAAGTCAGCATTGTATCCATGAGGTGAAAGAATAGCCAAGTAGTATATGGGTAACCATACACAGTTCTATCTAGTGTAAGGTAATTGAAAAAAAAAAAAATCTCACTTTTCCACATTTTACAACGGCTCTGCCGACCACCCTTGATTAACAACTGCTGGCCAGCACACTTGTGTGCCATTCTCACACAGCAAGGGACGATGAATCAAAAAGGCTGCTGGAGTCCCTTGTATTATGACATCATCAATAACACAGAATGAAAAGTCATTCTGCATTAGTGAGGACATCACTACTGCAGCAGAACAACTTTTTGCAGTGTATGTATTTCCATACACAACCGTATTCCACCATACACTTTATTGACATACGTTTTCTACGTTTTTCCAAAGCAAAAAGGAAACAGCCATGTTGCGGCAATTTGCATATAGGAACTGTTTCATTATTTTATTATATATGTACTTATTTCTATTTCTGTTTTTCCTTTCACACACGCAGCATTATATCCAAATCTATAACTCCTACTTCTTCCTTTGCACAAGAGGCATTATATACATTTTATCATTTTATCCTGGTCTTCGCAGGGCTCCCAGGATGTATATCCTATAAGCCTCCCTTTCCAACAATTTGGTCTTAACACCCCCCCACCGACTCATCACATAGATAGAGGCGCTTGTACAACAATATGCAGTAATATGATAAATGGTTATCCGCTGGTGTATTCCCCTGGTTGCCTTAATTGGAACACAGTGATCATTAGCCTTGTAAAGTACAGTATTTCTTATTGTAACGTGCCATTTCCTTAATTCTTGATATTAATTATTGGTAAAAGAAGTCGTCCCCTCTGTTTCACCCTTTTGTATATTAAACTATGCAACATTTAGCCTAGATCGAGAGATATAGATAAATCATGCTTCAAATGAATAAATTATCACACTTTGCCACTATATAGAAAAGCCACCACCGCCATCCGTTATCAGATAATTCCATTTGATTTCAGAGCTTGTGTGTCAGCTTTTCCACATTGTATACAGAGATCATTATCTCACACCACTCTTCCCTTTCTACCAGTGTTCCTTGCTATATGTACCAAATACCTCTCATTCTTATCGTAATGCTTAGGAGGGAACTCTAGTAACAATGCTAATCTGTGGGTCAGCTCTGTCAGTTTAGGGAAAAGTTCCCATAGGTCTGAAACCACATCTTGCCAGAATTCAGACAGGAGTGGGCACAACCAACATATATGTGTGCATGGTGAGTTAATTTCTTTCCACATTTCCTCCAGCGGTGTGTCCCTGAGGCTGGATTATATTCGATCATTATGCAAGGGGTACAGAAGTAACAAGATATTGTTTTCCAGGCAAACTCCTTCCAAGTGTTAGATGAAGAAACATTATCTTCTCTATAAAAAAAATCTTATTCGAGGCTTTCGTTGGTAACTGTAGATTTAACTCTGTCTAGCTGAAGTATTTGTAATTAAAGTTGGTGTCATGGGGCAGGAGGTGGTATGGGAAGTTACGTGGATAGGGTAAGGGGTTACTTATTTATTTATTTTGGCTGAGGGGACAAGGGTAGGATGAGGTGCTACATGGACAGAGTAAGGTGGTTACTTGTTTATTTTGCCTGAGTGGAGGAAGGAGGAATGGGGTGCTGTGTGGACGGGGTAAAGTGGTTACCTACTTATTTTGACTGAGGGGAAGAAGGTTGGATAGGGTGCTACATGGCCAGGGTGAAACGGTTACTTGTTTATTTTGGCTGAGGGGAGCAGGGTGGGGTCGGGTGCTACATAGACAGAGTAATGGGGAACATATTTATATTGGCTGAGTAGAGGAGGCTTTGATTGGGTGCTACATGGACAGGATAAAGGGTTATTTATTTTGGCTGAAGGGAGTAGGGTTTGAAGGGTGACAAGTGGAGAGGGTAAGAGGATTACTTATTTATTTTAACTGAGGGAAAGAGGGTGGGGTGCTACATAGACAGGGTAAGGGGTTAATTATTTATTTTGGCTGAGTGAAGCAGGGTGGGATGGGTGCTGCATGGACAGGGTAAGGGGGTTACTTATTTATTTTGGCTGATGGGAGTAAGATGGGATGGGGCGCTACACGGACAGGGTAAGGGGGTTACTTATTTATTTGGGCAGAGGAGAGTTTGATGGGGTGTTATGTGGACAGGGTAAAATTGTTATTTACTTTGGCTGAGGGGAGGAGGGTGGGATGGGGCGCTACACGGACAGGGTAAGGGGGTTACTTATTTTGGGTGATGGGAAGAGGGTGGTATGGAGTTCTACACTGACAGAGTAAACAGGTTACTAATTTGTTTGGCTGAGAAGAGGGAGGTGGGATAAGGTGCTATGTAGACATAGTGTGGGGTACTTATTTATTTTGGCTTAAGGTAGGAGGTATGGGGTGCTATGTGGACAGGTTGGGGCAACTTATTTATTTTGGCTGAGGGGTGCAGGGTGGGTTGGAGTGCTACGTGGACAGAGGTATTTATTTTAACTGATGGTGGAGGCTTTTGATGGGGTGCTACATGGACAGGGTAAGGGGGTTACTTATTTATTTTCACTTAGGGGAGTAGGGTGTGATGAGGTGCTACGCAGACAGGGTAAGGGATTACATATTTATTTTGGCTGAGGGCAAGAAGGTTTGATGGGGTGCTACATGAACAGTAAAATAATTTTATTTATTTTGGCTGATGGGAGAAAGGACAGAGGGGGGTGTTATGTGGACAGGGTAAAGGGGTAATTTATTTATTTTGGCTGAGGGGAGGAGGGTGGGATGGGGCGCTACATGGGGAGGGTAAGGGGTTACTTATTTATTTTAGCAAAGGGGAGGATGCTTTGATGGGGTACTACATATACATGGTAAGGGAATTACTTACATATTTTGGCTGAGGGGAGAAGGGTGGGATGGGTTGCTATGTGGACAGGGTCAGGGGTACTTATTCTGGCTGACAGGAGGAGTGTTTGGTGGGGTGCTACATGAACAGTGTAAGGGAGTTACGTATTTATTTTGGCTGAGGAAAGTATAGTTTGATGGGGTGTTGCATGGACAGGGTAATGGGTTACTTATTTATTTTGGCTGGGGGAGGACAGTAGGATTTTTCTTATGTGGACAGGGTAAGGAGGCTACTTATTTATTTTGGCTGAGGAAAGAAGGCTGGGATGGGTTTTATGTGGAAAGGGTAAAGGGATTTCTTGTTTATTGTGGCTGAGGGGTGGAGGGTGGGATGGGGTGCTGTGCTGACAGAATAAAGGGGTTACTTACTAATTTTGACTGTGGAGGAGGGTTGGATGGGGTGCTATGTGGACAGGGTAAGGAAGGTACTTGTTAATTTTGGCTGAGGGGAGGAGAGTTTGATGGGGTGCTACATGATCAGGGTGAAGGAGTTACTTATTTATTTTGGCTGAGGGGAGCACGGTGGGATGGGTGCTATGTGGACAGGGTAAGAAGGTTACTTGTTTATTTTGGCTGAGTGGAGGAGGGTTTGATGGGATGCCACATAGAAACATTCAAGTACCTCAAGGGTATTAATAATGTACAGGAAGGTAGCATCTTACATAAGAAGAGATACGCAAAGACAATGGGTGATGATTTGAAGCAGGAGGGAGAGAGGGAGGGAGGGAGGCTCAGAGGGAATACGAAGAAGTACTTCTGCATGGAAAGGGTGGTCAACATCTGGAACAGACCCCCCGCAGAGGTCGTGTGTGCCAGAACGATAGCAGGATTCAAGCATGAATGGGACAGACACAAGGGAACCTCAGTAGCAGGGCTGGTGGGGAAGTCAGAGATCAAGTAGGGTCTGCGGTAACTCAGAAGGTAGAGATTTTGGGGGGCAGACTGGGTGGGCCAGAAGGCCCATTTCTGCCGACAACTTCTTTGTTGAGCTATGTTCTGTTTCTGTTTCTAAGGACAGGTTAAAGGGGTTACTTATTTATTTTTGCTGAGGGGATTAGGATTTGATGCGGTGTCACATGGACAGGTTAAGGGGGTTATTTATATATTTTTGTTGAGTGGAGACTGGTGAGATGGGAACTACATGCTAGGTTGAAGCAATAACTAATTTTTTTTATTTCAATTTCTGCCCCCAAACTCCCTCCAGTCCCCAATAGCCAATCACTGATCCTGTCCTTACCTTTGTTCCTGAGGTGTCATCCTCCTCTGAGACACAGCTTCCAACCACCTCCAGGTAGGAACATGTGGAGGGTTTATACCACAGACCTTTCTGGTTTCATCAGGAGGCAGTCTCTGGCCAGGCAAGTGGGGAAGTAGTAGCACAGGGAGTCCTTTGTCACTAGGTACAGGACTCAGACTTTTTCCAAGTTTCTCTCACTCCCACAGGAGCCATGTATTCAAAGGCTTCGTCAACGTACGGATGCAAACATGCCATGACCCACAGCCAGTGCAGCTCCTCTCACTCTCAGGTCTTGCAACTCCCCACTGTCCACTGCATCAAGGGGGTAGTGTGCTAGCGGCAGACAGGACTCTTCCTTCCCAGGGAAGGAGAGTGCCCTCGGAGATGCTCAGTCCTCTTCCCCCGGTCAGCCCCCAATGTCCTGGGCACAGTCTCAAACCCAGGTCACCGTCATAAGCAGCAGTGCTATGGCTGCGCTGATGGGCCTGACTCCATATCCACTTTCTTTTAACATGCACGAAGTGCGACTTCACAAAAAGGGGGGACTTCTCATAGTTCTTCTCGTGCTAAGTGCCTACTTCACTTCACAAAAACTTTGCAATGTGCGCAAATATCACGTAGCTTTCCACAAAGTAAGGCTTCAGCACTCTGCATATCCCTAGTCTTCAGACTCTGAATAAGCCTGAGCTGTTGAAGAATTTGTAAGTGAGAAAACTTCTGGTTTATGCAAATGCCTGCAGCAATGTAAAATGGCAAGACTTGAAATTCAGGTTTCTTTTTTTTTATTTTGTAGGAAGTTGTACTGCTGAGTTCTGCGGATGCCTATTGTTGATTTATTATTTATTTTTTTGCCTGGGGTCACTTTTAATGCTGGTAGAAACACTATCTAAAACGGTGCGTCATTAGTTAAAAAGAATCAGTGAGTAGGTTAGTTCATATTCTAGGCTTCCATCACACACACACACACACACACACACACACACACTCCAAATTTCATTTCCTAGCCCTCATGACACAAACTCGGATCGCTCATCTAGCTCCAGCGGTACTTAAGAACTTCCTTCGCATCTATAGTTCCATCAGTGCTGTCTGAATAACTTAAAAGTATTCATCAGCTAAGACGGGATCAGGGACAGTATTTTTATTCACGAGGCACCCTTTGGAAAAAAAACAGCTGCTCAGACACACCCTTTGAGAGATGAGAAGATGGAACTCCACTTGCTGATTAGGATTTTGGTTCTGTCTCTAGGTTAGCGAATTTATTCTCAGTCAGGCTATACAATGCAAATACTATTCAGGAGAAATACACACAAATGCTACACTTTCCACAAATACAAATTTCACACTTACAGAGACAGTCAACCATTTTTGTATCATATTATTTCTAGCTAAAAATCCACATTTTATGATTAGAAACATAGACTTTGATGGCAGATAAGGACCGCTTGGCCCACCTAGTCTGCCCATTTCCGTACCTACTGGATAGGCTGCAGATCCTAGTTAACCATCAGCCTACATCCTGATACCCCCCACTATAATTGCCTTATGTCTGTCCCATGAATTCTTGAATTTCCCGACTGTTTTTGACCCCATGACCTCCTCAGGAAGGCAATTGCATGTGTCCACCACCCTCTCTATGAAAAAACACTTCCTTATGTTGCCTTTGAGCTATGCCCCCTCTATCTTCAAATTGTGCCCACTTGTTCTTACACATCTCTTTTTCTGAAAGATGCTACCCTCTTGGACTTTGTTAATTCCCTTGAGATACTTGAAAGTTTGTATCATGCCCCCTTCCCCCCTTTCCTCAAGGTCATACATATTAAGCTCTTTTAGTCTCTCTTTGTATGGCTTCTGGTGAAGACCCTGCACCATTTGAGTTGCTCGCCTACTAGGTCAATATATCGCATGCTTCAGTGCACATGACAAAACTGTGCAACAGGAACAGCATGGTAGGAAAGAGCGAGAGGGTGCAAAACTGCGAAAAGGTGTATGCATGGTAGTGCACTCACTAAGTCTTCCCAGGCAGACGATAAGGCCTCTGCTGGGACAGGGAACTGGTGAGCAGCTGCAACGGCTCAACGCGATGAGCCACAGGCAGCTAGGTAGGCAGGCAGTGAGTTTGGGACTGGGTTTCAATTCCCGGTTGAAGACGCATGGATTTTTTTTAATTTTCACACGCAGCGAATTTAACTGTTACACCCTCCCTCCAGAATTAGTTATTTTGTTGGCAGTGTGGGGCAGAGCCCCCTGCAAAACAAAGACATATGCCGCTGGCAATATATTGCACTGTTTTGGTAATGTGGTATATTGCTGCGGCATAATATCTTGCAACATTATGACCCTGTGCCGCCCTCCTCTGGACTGCCTCCATCCTGTCTATGTCCTTGTGGAGAGGTGGTCTCCAGAAATGCACACAGTACCCCAGATTGGGTCTCACCAACTCTCTGTACAGAGAAATAACTTCCTGTTTTCTACTGCTGATGCCTCTCCCTATGCATCCCAGTATTCTCCCAGCACTCCTTACTGCCTTCTCACATTGCTTGCCTACCTTAAGGATAATCTGACATGACTACCCCCAGGTCCCTTTCCATTTTTGTTGTTGTTAGTACCCCCCATTGTGTACTCTTCCCCTGGGTTTTTGTTTCTCAGGTGCATTACTTTGCACTTCCTTGCATTGAATCTAAACTGCCATGCATTTGACCATTCCTCCAACATTGGAGCCCTTTTCTGCCATCAGATTCCTATGGTATGGTATGATATAACTCTTGATTGCTTACCTTCTACAAAATTCATTAATGTTGCTGGTTGTTTTTGCTTCCTTTCTTAGTAGAACTGAAATGCATGTTAATAACGTAATTATAGTCAACCTTGTTTTGTTTTAAATCCTTGATCTAATCCTGTTGTGTACTAGCAGAGGTGTAGGGAACTGGATCTGTACCTATTAGAGACCGGAAGGAAGAGGGGGACACAACTGAAACTTTCAAGTACGTGGAGGGGACCAATAAGATAAAGGAGGGGTGCTTATTTAAAAGGAAGGAGGGGTGAAAACTAGAGGGCATAGCCTAAGACTGGAGGAAGATATAGAGGCAATGTGAGGGAGGGATTATTCACGGAGAGGGTGGTAGAGGCCTGGAACAAACTACCAGAGGAGTTGGCGGGGGCTGAAATGGTGGAGGGATTCAAGAGGGCATGGGACAGACATATGGGGTTGGTAACTGGGAGGATGGGAAGGGCCTGTGGCTATGGAGATGAGTAGGGGGAGGAAGGGGCCTACTCGATGGGCCATTGGGGTCCTTTTCTGCTGTCAGATTTCTCTGATATGATATAATTCATGAATATTAGCAATGCCCTAAAAGAGTGCTGCCACTTTTGATCCATTGTCTCCTCTCTTCCCACCACATAAAGAGTGGCTAGACTGTGTTCAGGATGTTCCAAAGTCCAGGAAGGATGCAGTGAGAGTTATCAAGGACTGTAAACAAGCAATTTTAGTGTGGTGACACCAGTATGGCAGTCAGTCTAAGTTTCACTTCTAAGAAGAAAAAAGGAATCAGAACAAAACAGCTAGCTACATCAGCAATGTCTACAGAATGTGAGCAATCCTAAAAAATTATTTAAACTAGAGACACTTTGGGCTGGCCTGTCAATGCAGCAGTAGGGCTTCCACCTGCAATGCTGAAGCCCCAGGTTTGGGAATTGACCCTAGGAGTCAGAGGGCCAGCTGGGGGAGGTGAACTGAGCATCCCATGGATTGCTGTCCTGGTCCGGTGGGATAGCAATTGGCAGTTGACCCACCCCTGGCGGGGGCCGGGGGAGCAATAACTGACACTGTGTTTTTGTGGAGAAGTACCAGACATTAGCATTTCAGTGCCCTACATCATTGCATGCCATAATTCCCAGGGGACAAATGCACCAAAAACTGCCAGCCTCGCTGATGACGCCCCACTTCCTGGTCCTGCTGAGCCTGCTCCAACCTTTGGCTGTCGACCGTGTTCAGACTTCCATCGGGCATGGCCAAACCCCGTGGACCCATTTTGGGGATAAGCCAGGAAAGAACACCAGCAGTGGCTGGCCTGCTGGTAAACCTTAAAGTCAGTCTCCGTCATTGGTGTACCTACTTGGCAGCACTGCCCAGGGGGCAAGCCTGGGTGTATCAGCAGCTAGAGGAAAGTCTCAGTGGGTAAGTGGGGGCTGGGGAAGTCGGGGCCTGAATTACAGAGACTGTGGAAACTAAAAAGCATACTAAATAAAAAAATACACTGGAGACACTTTGAGGCCTAAGAAGGCAGAGTCTCCCTTTAAATATTTCTATTTGCGTTAGACCACATAAAGTCACATTTGACCTGTGCTCAGGCTCTGTGAGTGACACACATACCATAAGACTACTTCTGCTCATTACAGGAATGTATATTTTATTGAGAAATATTAATCAGATGCAGCAGTAATGCTACACCTGAGACCCGGGTTCGAGGTGTGTCTCAGTCATCAGGGAATGAGTTGGGGTGGAAGACTGAGCTTCCCAGAGGACACTATCTAACTATCTTCCCTCGGTGAGTGACAGAAGTCTGCTCTGGTGCATTACTGCTACGTGGGGACCACAGGTGACAGTGCATTACAAGTGACACTGTGGGTGGGAGACACTGACAGATGATGCTTTCTGCATGCTTGTGAGCATCGGACTTGTGTCACATTACCCAGGCTGGCATCTCCTGAGCAGGAAACAAAACAGGGACCACCTTGTACCAGCTACGTGGTGGCCTTCCTAAAGAATCAGATCCCGCCACAGCAGTTGGGTCCCTGCTGGTGGCAGTCATGGGAGATTGCAGTAAGTCCATGAAAGTCGGATGATGGAGCTGGAGGGGTCTGCCTGAATGGGGGACAATGCCTACCAGTGGAGGAATAAACAAAGTACCCCCCCCAAAAAAAGATAAATATTAGGGCTGCGCAATCTCCCAAAAATCGATCTTGCAAACATGACCTGTCAAACCTGGTAAAGTTTACAAAAGTTCTCTTATTGATGAACTAGTTTGTGCTGGTTTGGCACTGAATACCAATGGGGAATGAGACTAAAATCAAGTAATATAATGTACTGGGCACCCAGTGAATCTCCCCAAATAGCATGATGATTCAATGGCTCGCACTGAAGGCTACCGGTTCAAATGTTATGTCTGTTCTAAGGCAAACACGAACAAGGCTAGTACATAGAGTACGTGGTCAACATTGCTGAAAATAATTGCTTGTATAAGGTCTATAACAGTCCACAAAGCATCTCATGGCAGCAGAGTGGCATCATTACCCAGGTCGGCATCTCTGGGGTAGGAAAGAAAGCAGGGAAAAATGCAACGAGCACGAGGCAGTATGGTTGACCAACCACCTTGTACCAGCTACGTAGCAGCGTTCCTTAAGAACTGGATCCCATCACAGCAGTTGGGGCCCTGCTGGTGGCAGTCATGGGAGATTGCAGTAAGTCCATGAAAGCTGGGTAATGGAGCTGAGGGGGGTTTGCCTGGATAGGGGACAACACCTACCAGTGGAGGAATAAACAGAGTACCCCACAAAAAAAGAGAAATATTTGAGCTCTGCCAACTTTCCAAACATTTGATCCTGCAAACATGGACTGCCAAGCCAGGTAACGTTTACCAAAGTTCTCTTACTAGTGAACTAGTTTGCGCTGGTTTGCCCATTGAATACCAATGGGGATGAGAATAAAATCAAATGATATAATGTACTGGGCACCCAATGAGTCACCCAGAACAGCAGGATGATTCAGTGGCCCACACTGGAGGCTACTGGTTCCAAATATTATGTCCATTCATAGCCAAACATGGAAAAGGCTAGTATCTAGAGTGGATGGCCACCACTGGTCAAAATAACTGTTTGTATAAGGCCTATATTGGTCCACTAAGCATCTGATGACAGCAGTGCAGAGTCCCACAATGTGTGTAGGCTACTGGTTCTAAACATTTTGTCCAATAGGACAGTGTCAATCATAGACAAGTCTTCCCATTATCCCATGTGTGGTGGTCATGTTCAAATTTTGTGACCCTGGGGTGAATGGAGGGTGTGGCGGCTCATTTCAGTGTGATCCTCTTTGATCACCAACAAAGAGAGGCAGGAGCTGCACTTGAGGAATAAGATGTGGCTGTTTATTTATGATACAAATGTCACACAAGATGCTGGAACTTAAATGTTAAATTACTCCCACCCACTCAAATCTCTCCACCTTGAATTCACTTCTTACTCCTGCAGTTGTCTCTGATCCTGTGCTGTTTTTGCTGCCCTACAGTTCTCTCCCCCAGTATCCCTTTTCCTGCCCTAATTAATTCCTCCTGCCCCCTAGTTTTCTCCCTCCCTCCCTGCTAACTAAAACACCAACAGCACCAGTCATGTGTCAGATTGCTGCTGTCTACACTTTAATGCCGTGTCCAGCAGCGCTTGCTTCATTCTCTAATTGTGTTCCAGGTTGTATTTACATGACTTGTTACTCCTTCGATGCTCTGCCTAGCTTGTCTTGTTCATTTTATTGCAACTTGCAACTTAATTGTTTAACTTATATTTTTGACCTGTGTAACCGATTGTAGTTAATTTATTGCTGTGCTCTCATTTCCCTCTCACTCTGGACGCATCTGGAAATGAACTATTTCAGCCTGGTATGTCTTTCCTGGCAAATCTTTTGAGATAGATAGATAGATAGATAGATAGATAGATAGATAGATAGATAGATAGATAGATAGATAGAGACAGATACATACATACAAGCATACATACATAGACAGACAGATAGATAGATAGATAGATAGATAGATAGATAGATAGATAGATAGATAGATAGATAGATAGATAGATAGATACTGTCTGGATAGATAGATAGATAGATAGATAGATTGATTGGTACTGTCTATAGATAGATACTGTCTGTAGATAGATAGATAGATAGATAGACAGACAGACAGACAGACAGGTAGATAGGAAGACAGACAAATACTGTCTGTAGATAAATAGACAAACAGACAGGATAGATACTGTCAGTAGATAGATCGATTGACAGACAGACAAATAGATAGACACAGACAGACAGACAGACTGACAGATACTGTCTGTAGAAAGAAAGAAAGAAAGAAAGAAAGAAAGAAAAAAGAAAACATGAATAAAGTAAATAAATGAGCAATACTCACTATCTTTTTTTATTTTGATTCTTCTCCCTTAGCGCTGCTTGCCCCCCCATCCTTCATGGCTGCCCACCTCTGGTCACCTACCATCTTAGGGATATAACTGGGGGAAAATCCCCCACAGATGTTCCCTGCATGACAGGGTCGGAGGGTAGGGAAGTCCTGCCCCAAAGCACAATCCAGATGGCCCCCTCAGGGCCCTGTAGATGGTGTGGGGGCAGCAACAGCTAACAGATCATCCTCCGCAGCCACACTTGTTTTCTGGTTTTCTCCCCCGACACGGAGGCATCCATCAGTGCAGACATATGCACATCCGGAGTCACACACATACAATATGCCTTTCTCCAGCCGTTGTTCTTCTGAGCCTCCCCACCACCACCACCACCATGCCTTCCTATGGAGGCATTGTAGGAGCGAAGTGGCTGCCCCCCCCCCAGAAGACACTCAATCCGCTCCCTCCCTGATTGACCCCCAGTGACCTGAGTCCATTCCCAAACTCGGGTCACCAGTGTGACGGTAGCTGTGGCACCCAGTGTCTCAATCCTCCACACCACTGGGCTGGCTAATAACCCACTATCTTATACTTTATAGGGGTTTGGCCAAACCAAGGTCAGACTTACCTATACTCTATGAATAAACTTAGCTACTATAAGCAATCTTAAAACTCTAAACAATCGTAACTCCTCTCAACATCTTACACAACTCTAGGCATTCAGAAGTACTGTAAGCAAGTTTAATACTCAACGTAATTCTAAACACTGTGGGCAGAATTTTCCAAAGGATCTGCCCGAGATGCACCTGCTGCTATTTTCAAAGCAGGAATGCATCCAAACCTGGTAGATTATCCATTAGATGACCTAACAGCATCCAACGTCTGTGGTCAACAAACAGATGCAATTGAGTCCACTTGCAATTACATCTGTTTTCTGCCACAAATTGTGACTTTCATTGTAAAGAGATGCGATGTCTGAAAATAACAGCAGGACTGCCTGAACACAAGTGGATGGATGCAGACACAGGTGCAGCGTGACTATTTGCAACTGACTTAGACCCTTTTGAAAATCCCCCCCTAATATGTTTAACCCCGTGGCATTATTGCTCACATACTTTTCTGTTTACAAATAAAACTAATTAATTGATTTTATTGTTTGGAGTCAGCATCAGGTGTTTTCTTTGCATCATATTTTAGGGCCCAATCAGCAGCTACTGGGAGCCCTGATGTGTCAAACGCAGCAGTCACTATGTTACTTACAGGCATGACTTCAGTAGAAACATGGCCACTTGGGATCAGCAGTGGGCCAGCATGTGACCAGAACCTGGCACTGCTTATGATCACTGGCCCATGGGTGTACCACCCCACCAGTGGACATACCCACAAAAACACTCCCAATAGGCAACGTAGCGCCAGTCCACAGTGCAGGATATGCTGCCTGCTGGGTGTGGAGGCAGCCAATGCTGTATGTCAGAGGGAGGGCTGCATCAAAGACTTCACCGGCTGGGCATAGCGTGGCCATGTGATGTCACTTCTCAGTCACATGACTGCCATGTAGAGGAAGCAGTAATGCAGAGATTAGGGGTATGGACAGAAGTAATGCAGAGATTGTAGGGAGTGGTGATGTTGGGTTAGGGTAGCACAGACAAGATGGCAACAGCAGTCAGCAGCATTAGCGTTGCATGGTGATACTTGGGGCCGGCCTTAACCATTCTGGCCCCCTGTACAGCTTCCTGCCAGGCCACACCACTCCTTTTCCTGTGGGTCCCCCCATCCATCATTTGCACCTAACTAACCCTCCTGTCCTGTACTAATAAAGCCATTGACTGCATTGAATTATTTATTTATTTATTTGCTTTTGTTAACCGGGTAAGCACACTAGACAGCCAAGTGCCTATTTTCAGGAGCGACCCGGGAGGGTTACAGGTAAAAACATCATACATAAACAATTGAGGAAGCATAAAGAATACACAGTAAAATAACAGGCAATGCAGTACAGGCTCTGGAGCAAGGTAGGTATACATTGAACAGTTGAGGAACAGAGAAGGATACATGAGAAATATACAGGCAGTTTCAAGGCTAGCTCTAGGACAAGGTTGGTACGGAATTCATACATGTACAAATTGAGGAGACAAGAAACATAACTAAATTGACAGACAGATCAGGGCTGACTCTAGGATGGGTGGCCGGCCCGTCGGCACAGCGGTTGGATTTCCGCTGACGCCGGGCGACCCGGGTTCGGAAACAGACTGGTCGTCGGAGGGCTGGCCGGGGAGAAGGATCGAAGGCCCCACGGACTGCTCTCCTTCTCCGGGGGGAGGGCTGGGGTAGCAGTCAGCGCGAAGGGGACCCCTAGCGGAGGCTAGGGATCACCCATGTGGCCGTGCTTACGTCAGGGGGGAGGGGAGTGAGGCAGGGGCAGACGCTCAGCGCCATTGCACGCCCCCGCCTCCCTCAGGGAGGGCCAATGGGGGTAAAACCACGCCCAGCTGCCTATATGACGCTTTACCCGGGACGCCTCTGATTGGTCACCGAGCCTGCCTCGCCCAGTTATTAGTTCCGTGTCCGATACCGGGGGTCGGAACCGCGGCCCCACTCTCTGGGGGGGAAGCCAGGGATGACTGGGGAGTCGGCAATGTCCGGTGACCGTGGATCCCGGAGTCCGTGACCAGGCTGAGGACGGACATGGGGCGTGAAATAAAGAGCAAATTTCAAAAAAAAAAAAAAAAAAATGACTCTAGGATGGGTGGAACGGTGCTTTAGTGTAGGATGGGACAGGCGGGGTACAAATTAGGTGGTGAACAACAGAAACAAGGTTAATGGTTAGTGCCTGCAGGGGGAAGGGGAGTGCCCTAGGCAAGGTGGTAAGACCAGATATACATGGCCAGTTCCTGAGGGGGGAAGTGCATTGGAAATTAATCTGACTGAGCCTGGAGCAAGAACATAAGTAAGTACGGTACTACTGCCATAAAAATTTCTATAAGGACAGACCCATCGTCACGGGACACTCACATCTCTGTGATCCAATTTGCAAACAAGTTAAACAACTTAACTTTTCTGGAGGTGTGAGGGATAGAGAACAGAGAGAATTATCATGGGACACCAGTAAAGTTGCCGCCTGTCAGTTTTTTTACCTGGTGATCAGGTTTTCATGCTCCCTATCAGGAAATCTGATTTTGCACTGTGCTGGTCAAGTTTTTGAGCCATTTTGAGTGCTCACAAATTTTGAAACATATTTTGTCATATCATTCAATGTTTCAGCTACATGTCCAGGTTACAAACAAGTTCTCTTGTCAACATAGCCCTTTGTTTGTGAAAGCAGTCAGCCTGGAAGGCATAAAGTATGGCCCTTGACACCATTAGCACTTACTTATTGCAATCTTTTCCACTGCATCTTTAAGCGGCATAGCAGCAAAGCTGCCCCCACCTTTTGTAACAGTAACAGAGCCAGCTGTCTTCCACTTTCATTTGTTGGTAAGCATTTTCATCAATAACAAAATTTAGGCATTTTTTAATATTTTTTTTTCCTCAAGAGAAAAGTATGGGCCACAAAGGTGCAGGGGCACAGTTTGCACCTCGCTAAGGCCGGCCCTTAACTGTCTGCCTCGGGGAGTGGTGTGCAGATGCCAGCAGCATGCAGAGTGGTGCAGCACAAACCATATGCAGAACTTGACTGTGCTTAACATGGCACTGTCTCTTATATTGTCAGGGGAGCCATGCTATTGTTACCTGCTTGATGTCTCTGGTATCTTAGCTCTCCGCAACACAGGGCTCCCCTCCTGTTGCCTACTGGGGTACACACATGGCTGTAATTGGGCCAGGACACTCAGTTCCCCACCCCTGAAACCAGTCCTCGTGCCTCAGATTCAGGCTGCTATCCCCAGTGATGTGCTGGACACTATAACACTGCTGCTGACCATGCATGTGTAGCTACATGGGACCACCTGTGAATCCATATCCGCAGTGTTCCCTCTGCATCTGCACAGGGGGGACAACACATTACAGCCAATGTGGATGATGATGAGACATTTCTTGTCCCCTACACGCAGCCCCGGCCCATGATGAGTGGGTCTGCATGCAGCACATTGAGCATGTATCTCAGGTCAGGCTGAACTGAGGATCCAGCGAGGTTCTCACATGTCCACCAGTGTACAAGTGCAGAGAGGCCATGCATGTGGCCACAGAGGGCCAGTTGTGGATCCTTAGTCCACCAGTGGCTGCTGGTTAAGGGCTTAGAATTGGGCCTGGTAAGGATCAGACCTTTAGAAACAAGGACCCCCATGGATCTGTCAGGGCAAAACTGGGATCAAAAGGGAATAAAAATGATGGTTTGGCCACTCTAGTAAATCATCAGTGGAACAAACTTCAAACGGTTCACTGGAAGAAATGATGCAGAGAGAAACCCTTGAGTACCCCTGGATCTTTGACCACAGCTGTGTGGACCAAGAGTAGGTCACCA
The DNA here is from genome assembly GCA_016271365.2 of Neoceratodus forsteri. Lineage (NCBI taxonomy): Eukaryota > Metazoa > Chordata > Ceratodontiformes > Ceratodontidae > Neoceratodus > Neoceratodus forsteri. Next base: position 325,173,919 of record JADMNL010000026.1, read on the forward strand.
GGACAAGTGCTGCTGGAACAGATGTACAGGAAAGCAGGATACTTGGTATTGGCTGTGCAGACCTCCGATAGGTCACAAGGACTGAAGACAGTAGAACAGGAAAACAAGATCTTAAAGAAGCTGGTTCGGAGAAGCTGGTCCTGGAAAGATGGTCCCTGAAAAGGAAAGGAAAATAAATGAGGAGAGACCTGACCCACTAAATACATTGGGGCTGGCAGTATAACCTAGAGGGTAGAGTAATGAGCTGTGAATGAGCTTGGTACATCTGGTTGGATGACCATCCCTGCTAACCTGCATAGGCATCCCGTTGGCTGGCGGGCACTGGTGGGTGGTCGAATATGGAAGATTGAAGCAGGCAGTAATCAGTAAGAAGCTGTAGAGACTTATTTTGCAATGCTGATCACTGTTCAGCAGTCTGGGTGCAAGCTGACTCAGTTACACTGCACTATGAGGTGACTGAACGATTTGCTCTGCGGATGAATTTCTGGAGGATGGCAGTCTATATGGAACATTCGGCTGGGGCAGCAATGCAATAGAAGCTTTAAACAGTGTTGCAGTATTTCTTTTTTTTTTTTACTCAATTTTATTGAGAATTTTTGTTTATGCACAGCAGTACAGAGAAATACAGAACTTATTACAAGTGCCTCACTTGAGTTTGATAAAAACTGTAAACTATGATAAAAGTAAGCACTGTGTTAAATTACAATAAAAACTAACGTTAAAAAGAATAAAATACAAACAATATAGCAAACAGACTTATTTATTTATTTTAAAGTTTTACCAGGAAAGGCATACTGAGCAGACTACCGCTCGATTCCAGATGCGTCCAGTGGGTGTTGGGGATGGAGGATACATATCAAATACAGAAATACAAAATACAGAAATTTCACAGAATATATACAAAAGATATATACAAGAATATATACAGTATGTACACAGCAAGCAACAGAAAATCTGAGTTGATAAAGCAGCAAATTGGTAGAGGGTGCAAATGACAAATAACAGGGTCAGAGCTAAACATTTCGAGTAACCACAGTTGGAGCAAGTTGGAGAACTGGCCCTTGCCTAGTGTGAGTTTAGGCAGCATGAGCAGTTAGCGGAGAATGGCCCTTTGAGGAGGGAGTTGAGTTGCCGAGAGGAGGGAGCGTGCCGAATGTCCTCAGGCAGGGAGTTCCATAGTTTTGGCAGGCGAGCTCTAAAGGCCGACTGGCCGGCAGAGGTCACCATGTAAGGGACTGGAAGGAGCTGGGAGTTGGAGTTCCTGAGTGAGTATGTAGGTGGTGTTTGAACAGTTAGGGTAGAGGTGAGGTAGGAAGGCAATAACTGGGCCCAGAATCTGGCTGTGAGTCTATTACAGTGGGACTGGCACCTATTGAAGAGCGAGGGGAGGTTAAGGGACCAGTAGTGGTCACAGTGGTGGGTGGAGGGTGTACAGTCCACAGTGAAATAACAGAAGGAGTTGAAAGGAGGATCCAGTCTAGCCAGGGTGGACTTAGGGGCAGCACTGTAGACTATGTCCCCATAGTCAAAAATAGGGAGGATCATTTTCTGTACTATTTCCTTGCGGGCTGGCAGAGGAATACAGCTACAGTTACAGTATAAAGCGCCCAGTCTGGGGTGCAGTTTTTTGTGGGTAGCATTGATGTGTGTAGAAAAGTCGAGGTGCTGGCCCAGCCAAACCCCTAAATATCTGAAGGAGGTGCAAACTTCTAATGGGGTCCCACCTAGGGTTTTGAAAGTGGGAAAGGCGGGGAGTCGGGAGAGTCTCTGCTTCGTGCCGAAGGTTAATGAGACTGTTTTCTTGGCATTGAGAATAACTTGTCTAGTGTGAGTGAATTTCATCAATGTGCTCATCAAGATTGAACGTATTAGTGTACCTAAAGGGATGGAGCCTTATTAATTTCCTTTGTTTTCTGCTGGGGCTATTCAGTGAGCCATCTTAAAGGGCATCTACTTGGGGGTGGTAACTAAGATACTCCTCCAACAGCACCATATACCATTAAATACATGCTCTTTCATTCTACAGCATATGTGATTTCCTCCAGGGGCATTGAATCCACCAATATCTTACACCAGACCAATTCAGTAGGTGGGGATTCATTTTTCCAGTTTGTCAGAATTCCCAGTTTGGCAATTTTAGTGGCTAAATATTCACATTTTCGTTGCCCTCCTGTGATTTTTCGCATATCTTCTGTGTCTCCTAATTAAATCACTTACATCTGCTAGAGTTTTTTCTAAGCTGGGCCTGAATTCTTATAATTATGGACATGCTTACATCATGTGTAGTAAGTCCACATCATCCTGCGTGCATCTTAGGCATTTGCCATCATATACATTAGAAAATATTTTAAGTTCAGGCTGGTACATAGCAAGTCCAGTTCATTGTTATGAACAAATTAATTTAAATCTTCTCTGAATGGTTGTCTTCTAGAAGCTCCTCACAATCCTCCTGGGGAAGGTCATGCTCATTGATACCTGTCACTTGAGTTGGTTCTGCACTCCTGTGTACAGCACAGAGCATGACCAGTTCTGATGCAATTTTGTAATTAAGCCACTTGTGTCCCCCCCCCGCCTTGTCTAAAATGCATGTGACTCCATATGGCTTCTGTAACAGGTATTGATTCTCCAAGCAGCTATAAAGGAAGTGTTTAATTTGCATACATTTGAAAAATAAAAGTTTTTGGAAACACATATTTGTGACTTAAATCATCAAAAGATAAGAGGAAATCTGCTTCATATACCTGTAGGTGCCCCGGGACAGATAAACCTTTCTCTTGCAGTCCATGGAAGCCTGGGTCCTGCAGAAATTTCGGACACAATGGATTATTCCATTACAATGTTAATACCAGATGTTGAGCTTTCACCCCCTTTCTTTTTATGAACCTTGTGCTAGATATCCAGGAGATGGGCTACAATCAGGTTACCTTTTGCACTAGTTTTGTTTTTCGGGGAGGCGTAATAACTCCGTCAACCTTTCCCATTAGTATTCCTGTATTTTGACAATCTAGGTTATGCCAGTCTTTAAAACCTGCTAACTGGGCCACCCACTGGTACTTTTTGAAATGTGGGGGTTCCAATGCCTCCAAAAACCTTGGCCAACTCCAACACAGCAACACAGAGTCCAAGGCACTTTCTTCAATGCTTCAGTTTTCTGGATTTCTTAAAGTACAGGAAATAGTGAGTGTCCGCAAAAGCAGAACAACTATCAGCTGTCAGGCTTTCTCCCATTTTGCTCCTCTCTTCTGGAACTCAGTACCGGCTGGCGTCCATATCTCCCCTACTCATGCCAGCTTCAAATTGGAACTATGCAACCATCTCGTGACCATTAACTCCTGCACTTGTTTCTTTCCATCTCGACTCCTCTCTGCCTTGACTCCGTCCTGCTTCATGTGTCCGTGGCTAGTTCTCATTGCCTCACTAACTGAGCACTTAATGCCTCGTGGCTCTCTTCTTACCTCTTCCCTGCCATGGTCAGATTTTCTGTCTCTCAATCCTGCTAAACATACTCCTCTCACAAGTGTTGAACTACTGATGTTTTTATTATTGTTTACCTACTGAATTATCATTTTATTGTTCTGTTTAGTCTTACTCACTGATTTTTTTTTTTATTTTGCTTAGTGTACATATTATCACTAATCACCTTGCTTTCCTGCCACTCGACCATGTCTCTATTGTAACTCTATGCTTTCTCTGTATCAATGTATTATGATTGTGTTTGCCTTGTACTCTTCCAGGTCGTGCCTGAAAATTGACATTTTATGTCTAGTGCACTAACCCGGTAATCAAAAACAAATAAATGCAGCAGTTGGGTCAGTCCAAAGAACAAACAGTACCTAGATATGTGCAGGGTGAAATGCAGCCACATAGTTTAGGCACCACGCAGGCAGTCTGTAAATTGGTGTTGTGCAGGCCCTAAGCAAGTTGTCATTAGCTAAACAGGGAAGTTAAGCAGTCTGCATAGTGCACCAAATGAGTATGCAGATAGGCAGTCCATAGCGCACCAAACAATTAGGCAAGTGGACAGAATGCCATCTATATAGGTCAAAAGCAACAAGAAAATAATCACCAGTTGGTACAAAACACATAATTCATGTGACAATCAGAAAAACACTTATATACATGTGCAGTGGTGTGTGACAGCCATGTTGGACAAATTGGAGTGCTCACTGACCACTGATTTTTAATTATAGATAGCCCCCCGCCCAACCCTCCTCTCAGTACCCAGTACCCTGCCCCTCCAGAAACATAAGAGTGACACTGGGGTGCCCAATCCCCTGTGTCATGATCAGGTAAAAAATAGTGCAGTGCCAGTTGAGACAAGGAGCAAAGTGCTCCAGGGACACCACAGATGTGAAGACAACTGTGCTCTGTGTCCAACATGTTGTTTGGTCAAAAGGAATGTGACAGTCCTTTTCTCATAGTAAGAAGTCTGCAGGGCCCACGCCCACTGCAACCCTGAAAAGGGAGACCAGATGGCTAAATATAATTCAAGCTTGCCCTCAGCTACAGTGTAATCTTTCTAATCTTTCACAGTCAGAAATTGAATTAAGCCAATGTAAAGAAATTAGGTGGGGATGCATCCTTCTAAAGTATTAGTGTACGTTTTTTAGCATTATAAAAAGTGCCTGAGAAATAAAGTTTTCTGATAGGCTGTAAGCATTCTATCAGCCCTATGTTACTCTTTTTATTAACATACATGTACTGTTGATCATATGCTGAACAAGGTTTAACACTGCTTACAAAACTTTCCTTATTCTAGTAGCAATAAGGCACTCCCAGGGGTTATGTTAATGGTCAGTAGTCACCCTCTAGAGGCTTGTGGCACTCGGTTATGCCTTGTGCAACATTACACCCCTAAAGGGTGATTAAAAGGCCATTAACACAGCCTCTGGACATGCCTTATTTCTTAATTAACTAGCACGGTATTTATTATTAAATTTAGATTGATGGACATCTCCAACACATTCTTATATCTACATCCCCAAATGACCAAATTCCTGGGTCGAATGGAAAATGCAAGCCTGAAATATTGGAAATAAATTTCTGCATGTCATCTCAGTACTTATGCAATAAAAGACAAGTCACAAACATACATAAGACTGAACCATTCTTTGTTTTGCAGAGATTTGAGAGACACAAATTGAATTATTTTGCTTAGATCAGTGTCAGTGTCTCAGTAGCTTGCAGTCACCTCTGAAGCCAGATGACTGGAAAGTTGTGGGTTCTTGTCCTACACCATGAACTTGGGATAAAACCCAATACTGATATTGTAGTGTAGCATGAGAGGGATGCTGAACTCCTGAGGTGCCATCTTTCAGACAAGATGTTAAACTGAGGTCTGGTCTGCCTGTTTTGGTAGTTGTTCAGGTGGGCGTTAAAGATCTCAAGGCACTTCTCAAAAAGAGTAGGGGTATTTCCCCAGTGTCCTGGCCAAATATTTTTATTTATTTCAGTTTAGGGTTAATACCTTTGAGTCAAGGACTCATTTTCAAAGGTTCCCAGTCAGTTAAACGAACAGATACAAACAACATAACACATAGCACATAGCACATCAGTGGATTACAAAATAAGGTTACAGAGGGTTGCACATACTTTTAAGTTTAACTAATACTTAGGATTCTAGGTTTCACTAGTACATAGGAGTCAAACATTGTAGGTTTCACTAGAACATAGGAGTCCAACATTGCAAGTAACAGCACTAAGTGCAGGCATAGTAGTGTTAGAAACAGGTAAGAGGGGGAGAGGCCAGGGATTGAGTCTCCACTGAGTGGTACGGGGGCAAGTGGGGGTGGGGCATGGACGGTTGCCAGAGTGGTAGGCTGAGCTCACCAGTGGTGGCCAGGGGTGAGAATGGGGGGGAGCAGCCCAAGGTAGGCATTGTCAGATGTTCATGTACGTAGTTGATGGAGTCAGCAATCTGTGGGGGGTTGACAGTTTATTGCAGTGTAGACTATGCAAGGTAGGTATTTTGTGGGTAGGGGATTTGTTGAAGGGGGAAGAGTGCAGGGGGCAGTGGTTGGGTGGTTAGAGCCAAGAGGTAGGTGGGATAGCCTAGGGGCCCTGAGCATGGTCTAAGTGTGGCAGACACAGATTTTTTTTTAGTTCTAGCTGGAAATGAAGCCAAATTTTGAATTTTCCAAGCCTGGTGCATTCTAAGAGTGCAGTAGGCTGCTCACTGAACCACTCTGGGCCCAGGAAGACGAGTGATCTCTATGCCAATTTAGTAAATCTGAATGGCATCTGGAGTCCTCCTTTTGCAGTGTTCCTAGTCTGCTTAAGGGGTAACGCCTTTGCGAAAAGTCTGTTAGTGGACTCGGGCATAAGCCCTAGCAAGGCTATTTTTGATAAGCATGCAAGTTTGGAGTTGAGCTCGGAGGTGGAGTGGGAGCCACCCTGACTCACTGAAGAGAGTTCAAGTGTGGGTAGAAAGATCAGCATCCAAGGTTAAGTGACAGGCCTTGTTTAGGAGAGTGCTGACTCCCTTGAGGACAGTGTCAGAGCTTGCTCCATAGATTGGGAGCCAATGGTGGCTAGCACTGAGCTACTTATGGCTAATTTCAGAGCCACACATGGTAGGGAGTGCTTGTGGCAGTGCAGAACATCCAGTTTCATGTTGGAGGTCTTGATGACACGGTCAATATGACTGGAGAAGTTGAGAGTGTCATCGAGGTAAATTCCTAGGTATTTAAATATGGAGACATATTCAAGAGGGTATCCCTTAGGGCTCAAGATTTGCAGTGGGCTGAACTTCTCTTTATTTTGGGAATGGTGAACAACATGCTCTTGTTTTTTTTGTGGTTGAGCAGGAGCTTGTTCTTGCAGAACCAGGATTTGAGTTTATGGTAGCTGTCCTGCAGTTCAGTAGTGATGGTATGCAAGTCTTTACCTGGGACAGACATGACAGCATCATCAGCATAGAGTACAATGTGTGCAGGGCAGGCAGAGGGGAGGGTATTTATGAACAGACTAAAGAGTAGTGGGCCGTGGATAGAACCCTGTTGGACTCCTAGGCTCTCCTCCTTTGGCTCCCAAGTATGTGTCTCCTATTCTGACTCGTTGAGTTCTATGGGAGAGATAGCTTCTAAACCAAGTCACCGTGCTTGGAGATAGACCGGTTGATGACAGGCTGCTGAGGAGAAGGTGGTAGTTCACTGAGTCAAAGGCCTTTGTGAGGTCTATGAATATAGATCCCACTGCCATCCTTTTATCCAAAGCATCATAGAGCTGGGAGGTGTATTCAACTAGTGCTGAAAGTGTTGAGTGTTTTTCACAGAAACCATGCTGTTGAGGGCCTAGCAGCTTATACTTCTTCAAGTACTCAGTGAGCTGGTCTGAGACCATCTTTTGCAAAGCTTTCGGTGGGGGGGGGATTAAGATTGGCCTGAAGTTAGATGTGTTAGTTCTGTCTCCAGTTTTGAAGACAGGGATAACTAGTGCCAGCTTGCAGGCATCTGGGAACACACTCGACCTAAGGGAGGAGTTAAAAACCTTAGTGAGGGGGTCAGCTATCTCCTCCAGGGTTAGGGCAACCAGCTTCAGGTTGATTAGGTCACTCCCCATTCTGGTCTTGCCTAGGACCTGCTTGACATATTTGATTGTCTCAGTTCTTGAGATCTGCTTGAAATAGAAAGGCGGTAGCCCCCCCTTCACTAAAAATACCACCAATAGCTTAATCTGGTTTAATTTCAGATGATTTCTATCTGTATCTCTCCCCTCCCCACCCCAGATGAGGCTGAAAATAAGCAGAACGGCCTAGCCCTCCTTTCCCAGTCAACAAAAACTAAATAAATAGAGAGGGTCAAATATGCTCAGTGGGTTACTGAAAGTGAATCTGACAGAATTGAATGGGTTTCACACCCAGCTGACATACTGCAAAAATTACAAAAAGGTCATAAATAACTTTTTAATTAAGTATTATATTTTATTTCAAATTTTATAACCGGGTAAAGTGCAACCCAGAGGAGGAGGTACAAGTACAAACAGATGGAAAACCAACATAAGTTACAGAGTAATGCAGTGTACATAGAAAAATACGGAGCGATTTGCATGTAGAATATTTACACACACATATATATATATATATCTATATATATATATATATATATATATAGATATATATATATATATATATATACAGTGCTTACACATTTAGATAGTATAAAGGTTGCATGGATAACAGTAGGTAGTAGTTATACAGAGCAACTAACTGAAATAGCTGGTTGAGTCAGAGCTGGAGACAGAAAGTGCCATACAGGGGTGGGAGAGAGAGAATAAGGGAACAAGTTTTAGGGAGGACAGGTGCAAGACATGGTCGGGGTTGGTCTGAGTAAGCACTTAAAGGCCCGAAATGAGGGGGTGAGGCGGGCCTGGGAGGGAAGGCTGTTCCAGAGGGAAGGAAGTCTATACGCGAACGACAGTTTGCATGCTGAGGTGTGGACGTGTGGGAGGGCAAAGGAACAAACGCTGATTGTCTGAGAATTATATGGGGAGGGGGTGGTGGGATTGAGGAGAGAAGCATGGTGCCATGAGCCCCTGACCCTCAAATCCTGGGCTGCCTAGTAGGATCTCCTGTTTGCAGAGAGGATCCTCCTTGTTAGGAACTCATGAGCAGGATTAAGGGTTTTAGGAAGACTTACCACCAAACCTTTCTTTTCCCAGTGGGAGGATAGATTCTGTGGTTTCGAGTTCTCTTGACTCTGCACTACTTTCAATATTTGAATCCCACCATGGCCACTGGTTACATCTTGCCCAAGTAGTTATTATGTGATGGCGGAGCTGATTTCTATCTTTCAAGGCACACAGTCTTTTAAAACACTTCTATTAAAATGTTAAATCACACAATCACACCAGGCAGAGTTGATAAGAATATCATAAAAATATACCTAAAATAAAAGCAATACAGAAAAGTCTACAGTTTGGAAGAACTTTGAAATGCAGACTATAACAAAAGTAAAACTGGATGGTTTACAGAAAACACTAGATACTGTATTCTAAACTATACCTTGTTTTGATGTTAAAGTTCAGATCAGATTTCAAATGTCCTGGTACAGATGACAGTTCATTAGGCAATAGAATGTGTAGCAAGTCCTTGATCCAAGTCTCTGGATGTCCTTTTTTTTTTGAGTTATCTATTTTCTCCCCCCAAGGCTCCAGATCAACCACTCCTTTGGGCATCCTAGGTCCCCTGCACCCCTCCAACCTCCTCGGGCACCCTTCTGTTTCACATCTGCAGCCTACCTCAAGGTAGCTCGGTGTTACCCTTCGCCGAGTGGGTCCCTCTCCTTTGAGGGGGAAGGCAAGGTGGGGGCAGCGCAGCACACTATTATTTCTTCTCAGCCTTGGGCACTGCTGAGACAGGGGCAGACCCCGCAGGAAGTCTTCGTACGTGCCTTGGACTGGGTGCCATCATCCGGCCAATCCGGAGCGTTTTTTCTAGCTTTTCTAGTTTGTCACTCCTGCGCCGCTACCTGTAGTGCCCCCGATCTCCATTGGGGGCCACTACTGAGCAGGGCTTCCCAGCCTGCCCACCCCAGGAGGGGAGAGCAGTCCTCCAGATGCTCGATCCTCTCCTTCCCCTGCCAGCTCCCGGCGTCCCAGGTCCATTCCCGAACCCGGGTCACTGGCATGGTTCGAGGTGTGGCATCCAGTGGCTCAACCCTCTGCACTACCAGGCTGGAGCTGGATATCCTTTTAAAAAGTTAGATATTGTCTTTGTTGAAAAGTCTTAATTTCCAAAATTCTGACTTAAAATCAGAATTTTCTGTAGTCAAACTTTCCACACACTCAGGACTGTTTTTTAAAGATTTCCAAGGCCTACACATATACTTCTGGCTACATGTACATGCCAGTTGGAAACAGGCAATATGCCTTCCAACTTAAAAACTGTTCTACTGCTCTGCATTCAAAGTGTGTCAGATAGTATACTGGAGGGTCATTTTAGGACACACCCACCTTACTTTTTTGTTCTGGGGTGGGGTTAATGACTCCAGGACAATAGTGATATTAGGGTGCAACAGTTCACCTTTCCCAGTTGGTGTCACTGTGGTCCCATGTCAATCTCAGTGACATCTGGTCCATGCATTTGGCTTAACCTCTGACCCCTAGGTTATTACATTACCCCTTCCCTGTCATGGAAAGCCACAGTGGGATGTTTTAAGCTTTCCTGGGGCCATATACCTATCTTCCCTTATCTTGAAATATAACAGGTCCACACTAACCTTTATAGAAATACAATTTATTTTACAGTTACCTGTTAAAGGGACAGTGTCTTAATTCTAAAGTACATTACATCATATACAACATGAACCCACATAAATGGATCTAGGCTTATCATGCCACACAAGGTATGGTGGGAGAGTCCCAAACCAGTATTTAGATATGAAGGTGGCACAGTGGGATGAGCTTCTGTGGGAGAGGGATTGGAAGGATAGGAAGGAGTGGAGGTCGCAGTAGTGAGTCAAGCGAGGGGCAGTTTGAGGTGAACCAACAGAAAGCATGGTAGAGGACATCTAGTTTGGAGAGGGAGGTTGCAGGAGCAGCACTGAAGACTACAACTGCATAGTCGAAGGCAGGAAGGATCCATTTAATGACTAGATCCTGTCTAACAGGGAGGGGGAGACAAGCCTTGTGGTGGTAAAGTAACCCAAGTTTTAGGCACAGTTTGGAGGGAAGGGCATTAAAGTGGGAAGAGAAGACAAGTGAGGGATTGAGCCAAGGTACATATAGGCAGGGACATTGTCAAAGGGAGCATTCACATCATGGAGGAAGGAGAGTAGGGCAAGAATCCTACCAGTTTTTGCTTGGCTCCAAACGTCATAGCTATGGTTTTATTTATGTTTAGCTTTAGACAATTTGTGTTAAACCAGGATGTAACCACTGAGAAGTCATTATGTAGGGGGGTTTGGGCGGCTTTTGTGGTAGGACCAGAAAGGAACAGGACGGTATCGTCCACATTCATGTGGATCTTGTTGTGGGTGCATACAGGAGGGAAAAGAGAACAGACCTGAGTATTGAACCATGGGGAACACCTGCAAGGATGGGGAGGGAGGAGGAGGAGGAGGAGAGGACAATACTGACTTTCACTGATTGGGAGTGGCCGGTTAGACAGGATTTGAACCAGGTCACAGAGGAAGGAGAGAGACCAGAGGCACTTAGTTTATTTAAAAGAAGGGTGTGGGACACAGAGTCAAATGCCTTCACTAGGTCAGAGAAAAATGGCTGAGGTGATCAGACCTTGATCTATGGCAGAGTGGATGGCATCAGTAAAGCGCAGAAGGAAGTAGTGGTAGAATGATGCTTTCTGATCCCTGATTGGACAGGGGAAAGATTGTTAGGAAATAGTTTAATCTAGAGAGGACTAGGGACTCCTGGACCTTGGCAAGTGATGGGAGAAATTATATTGTGTGGTCAGTACCAGGGACAGTGGCATCACCCGCTTTGAAGAGGGGGAGAACTGTGGCAGTCTTCCAGGCTGAGGGAATGGTAGCAGAGGAGATAGGTTGAGAATGAAGGTTAAGGAGGTGACAATAGAAGGAGCAGAGATTATGAGGAGCTTAGGGTACAAACCATTGGGTCTGGATTTAGTGGGGTTGAGGGAGACAAGGGCTTTAAAGACTTTAGAAGGGGATACCGGCAGTATCTGGAAGTCAGAGGGCCAACAGGGAGAGGGAGAGGGAGGAGTGCTGGATAGGGAAGAAGGGGGATCCGGTGTAATGGCACAGGTTGTGAAGAACTTATTTACAACTTCTGCTACACGTGTAGGATCAGAAACCAGTGATCCTGCAACTCTGAGAGTGGGTAGGGGGAGGCGTGGGAGGGGTGAATGAGTGATTGGAGATCATGCCTTAAGGAGGTCCAGATGTTGTTAGAGGCTTGCAACCGAGATTTGAAAAAATCCTATTTGGCCTGTCATATGTGCTTAGTACAGCTGTTGAGGAGGGTACAGTAGGTCTGGAGGTCATGTGGGTCACATGAGAATTTAAAGCGGCACCACAAGAAGTCACAGGATTTGCACATGGCCAAGATTCCTGGGGTGATCCAGTGATGGTGAAAGCACCTTATTCTGATAGATTTTAGGGGGGCATGAATATCCCAAACATTTAGAAAGATGGACGTAAAGTGGGAGAGTGCAGCATCAATGGAGAGGGAGGAGAGGACTGAGGACCAGTTAACTGTGGCCAGGTCATGAAGCAGTTTGCTTGAGTCCAGGGATTTGAGGGTCTGAAACTGGATGTATTTTGGGGGGATTTGAAGGAGGACAAATCTTCCTGATGCAGACGGTGGAGTAGTGGTCGTTGATTGTATCAGGTAGTATGCCAGCAGAGTAGATGTGGTGGGAGTGGGTTGTAGGCACCCAGCCAAACAGAGAATGAGACTGGGAGTCAGGGCTAGGATGAGTAGGTTATTTTATCAACTGGGTCAAGTTTAATGCTTCTATCTGTTGACAAGAGTTGAGTGAAGAGGGGGAGAGCCAGTCAAGACTGAAGTTACCAAGAAGGATGAGTTCACCTGTTGTTGCAAGGGCAGAGGCTGCAGAGATAAAGGAGACAAGAGAAGATGGGTAAAGGTTTATAGTACAAACAGCCAAACTGAAGCACCATTCACCAGCACACAATGAATGCAGACTAACACTTATTTAAAGTGTATAAATATTTTATTGCAAAGGCCTCTGTGCCCAGTAGGAGCTCCTTTCACTAAGCTAACCTCTGACCGGTTTCGCTCAGGGCATCATCAGGCAGTGAGGTTCTAGTCTGAACATCAACTATTTTAAATAGATATCTTAAAGTGATACACACCATTATCCATACTTATGATATAAATGTTAAAAAATCAATTATCTACAACAAAATGTGTTCCTAAAACATTAGTGTTATCAATATTTGCAATACAGTGATAAAACACCAAAATAACTCCCCCCTTCCCTCGCTGGTATATTGGCTCCACTCCAACATTGCAGCACTCGATCTCTAATTTCTAGTATCCTTAATTGTTTCCTGCTGTATCCTCATCCTAATTTCCATCCGCCTACCTCTTACCTTCCACTCCCCTCCCTTTCTCTCTAAAGTTTCTCCTACACCTACTTCTGCATGTCTGCTACCTGCTCCATTGCTCTCACTGCACTTTACCCTCTGTTGGTTGTTTTTGTTTAGTCACCTTATCTTAGCCTTAAAAGTATTGTTACACGTACATTTTAAATACTGAATTGTACATTCTATTTCTGTTTTTGTCAACGTATTGCTGTCTTCACCTGTAAACATCTACCTGCTATTCAATTACTGTGCCATAATGTTTCTTGAAGTTTGTCTCTGTACTCTCCAGGGTCATGCCTGAAAATAGTCCTTATTTTGGCTCGTGCACTTACCTGGTAAACAACACCTAAATAAAAAATAAAAAGGTATGTCTATACAGTGATCAGACAATCAGAAACTGGGGCAGAATCTTCAATCTTCACTATATAGGCATGTTAAAAAAAATGCTCTCTCTCTCTCTCTCTCTCTCTATATATATATATATATATATAGTGTATCTGTTAATTTTGTAAAGAGAATAGACAAGCATATAGAAAAGAGAGAAATCAAAGAAATCAATACCTCAATGGTATACAAGGAGGGGGTGGGGTGGGGTTATGTAGGAAAGTAGAACTCGTCTTAGAAACCAGCATATTTAGTAAATAAGCAATAAGGCATGACAAGGTGTGTGTTATCATGTAATAACGTTACTCCTGGGGTGGGTTGAAGCATGAGGCAAAATAGTGCCCACCACCTAGGTAATCATCAATACCAAATAACACACACCTTGGAGTGCCTTAGTGCAATTATACAATGGCTCAATGTTATACAAGATTAAAAAAAACATGTTTTAAATGTTTTTAGTAGATTTTTAGTGAGGCAGTATATCTTTGTTTCTTAAGAGAAAAGCAAATAATGCTGTGGCAAATCAATACAGTGAGGTTATTGTAGAATAACGTCATTGTCTCAGGCATATACTGACCAATCAGAGACCCAGAAATATTCATGCCATTGCATAATAATGGATATCCATGACGAGCAGCAAAGGATGATAAACAAATCCCTAAATCCAAGGGGATTCAAAATGTATCCACTGATAACCTATATAGAATAGTGTATGGTTGTCCATATACAACAAGGCTATGTTGCCATCGAGGGGATGTGATGACATCATACTGACCTCGAGAGCGAAGCTCGAGAGGGAAGTTTGACGGCAGCACATTCACCTTTCCTCGCTTCCTTTTTGACACTGTTTTCGCCAGGGCCATGTGCTTATCTGTCTCATGTTTAAATCCCCACCCCCTGATTTCACACTGACTACCTCCCTTAGTTACCTGTTCCACCTTTTCTCGGCCTTTCCATGAAGGAATGTTTTCTGATGTCCCTCTTACATTCCCCTCCTCCACCCATTTCACTGAGTTCCTCCTGATGATTGCTTTCCATCTCAGCATAAACATCTCATTACTGTCTGCTTTGTTAATCCTCTGCAGATATATGTGCATCTGTGTCCTGTCTCCCCTCCCTTCTAGCCTCCAGCAAACACAGGTTGAGATTTGAGAGCCTCTCAACTTCATTTTCCTGTTGCTGCTATTAAAGGTTGCATGGATTATGTTGCCTCTGTAATTGTTCGATATTGCATTGCTGCCTATTCCAAGCTTGCTTTAGTAATTTAGCTCCAGGTCTTGTTGGCACAGTTGCTTTTAATTTTGATCTGTTTTGCAAACTGCCTTATCTGGTCTTGCTAAGTAGTTTCTACTGTTGCTATTTTTATCCACACTGTTTAAGATTTTCTCTGCCATCAAATTTACTTTAGCTTCAGTGACTGACTACACTCGCTAAGCTCCAGATACTCCCCTCTACATCTTTCTCCTCTCTCTCCTTCTCCCATTCTTTCCCTCACCTTCTCCATTCCCCCTCAGGCCTTTTCTCATATGGATTCTTCTATTCCCCTGCTCTTCCTTCCTCTTTTCTCTTCCACCTCCCTCTCCCATGCCACTCCCCTCCCTCACCTCCCTTCCTTCCCCTCCTCCTGCTCTTGCCACCCACCCTGGGCTTCTCCAGTCTCCTCCCCCAAACCTTGAATTTCTCTACCATGCCCTCCTCTTAGTTCCTGTCTCTCACCCTTCCCCCCTCGCTATGTAGGGCAGAACACACTGGTTGTGCATAAAGTTGCTCATCCTGTATTTTTTGTACTATGTAGTATTATGAGAAATGTGCATATGGCAGTTCTTTTGCTTTCAGAAGGAAACTGACTTGTACAGCCTCTAGAGGTTTTAGAATGCTGCTGTACCACAGAAGGGTACAATCACATTCCATGACCTTTGAATTGTGGTACAACAGCATTTTGAAAGGGATGGAATTATATACAGAACCATGCTCTACTATACACTATAGTTCATTTCTTTCCAATATTGTGGAGAATGTAGTGATACTATATCTGGCTCCCTCATACCTTCCACTTCATTACCTCCAGAACGTGGGTCTCTAGTAACAGACTCCCCAACGTTGCAGACAAATGAAAGTCCAGCTGGAGAGGAGTATCAATTGAGAAAATCACTGAAAGTGCTGCTTGAATCTTCCCCTTTAGTTCAGAGTCAGAAATTGTATCAGGGAGTCCAATAAGTCTTACGTTTTTCAGCAGCAATGTATTCTCAATCCTCTCCAGTTTAGAGGATTGAACTAACTGTTCATGTAAGGTAGCATTATCAGTGCCCTCCAAGGTAAGAGTTGTAGCAGCTAGTGACTTGATTTCCTTCTCATTCACATTGACTGCTTTCTTTGTGATGTCTGTTCTCTCCTCAGTGACAGTGCAGCACTTTGATATATTGGTCAGTATGCTCTGCATGTGTTGATTCAAGGAGTGAACTTTGGCTTGAAAATCCATTAGCAGAGCTTGTATAGAAAGTAATGCCGGCTTTGCAGTCTTTGGCTTTATGCCCACTTCGGAGAAGATTGTAATGGAATTTGTAACTCCAGCCACTCTGAGGGAATTTGCTAGCTCCCAGGCTGGGGCAGCCTTCCCATTTACTTTCAGGGACACAAACTTCTTTCTCTATAAGACAAACCCAAGGTTTTTTGTCTAGCCCAATCTGTGTAGTGATAGTTAAATAATCTTTTGAGCCACTTCAATAACGAAAAGTATCACAAAAAAAAACAGGATTGCAAAGACAAAAAGGCTCATGAACTGCGGAGCTCAACACTGGGACTGACCAGCGCTCAGGCCAGCACTCTCCTGGGTACAGTTTGGTAGCAGAGACCATTTCATAATCACAATAAAGCACTCCAGGGGGTGCGTTATGATGGGATAACAGCCTTTCATAGGAGGTGGAAGCACTCAGTTATGCCTCATATTTCAACACAACCAAGATTGGCTATTATCCCACCATTAATGCACCCCCGTCATGCCTTAATCTTTCTTTCTCTCCCCCAAGTTAGCTTTCCTTCCAAGGAGTGCCCCTGCCCCATCACCTCGATGTCTGCTGGGACTTACCTGCTGGCCATCTTCCCCCAGAGTTTGACCCTCCTGGCATAATTGGTGGGGTTCTCTAAGCCTCACTGCAGAATAGATCTGGTTCTGGTCGGTGTGCCCAGCTGGTTGGGTGCAGTTCCCGCGGGTGCTCCTTATCATTCTGCCGCTGGCATTTTCCTCCAGTTTTCACCCCTGGAGATGTGAAGTGATGCCTTTTATATGACACATTAAACCAAAGTCCCATCTGCCTGTTCTGGTGGTAGTTCAGGTGGATGTTAAACATCCCATAGCACATCTCAGAAAGAGTAGGGGAATGTTTTGTTGAAAGAGAAAAAAAATTCATACAACGAGCAGCATAATCAATAGAATCACAACAAATAAAGAAAGCTATAAAACTAAAAGAACAAAAATTGAACAAGTTGAGGTACAGTTAATTCACAAATCAAATAATCAAAGGGTAGAAAAAAAGAAAAGTACGTTAAGACAAAGCAGTCAAAATCCATGTACAATTTTTCCAATAGTTTCCAAAAGTAGTAGAAGAGACTGTTGTTTTCTCAGTATTATAAATAGATTGCAAATTTTGCAATATAACAGTCGTAATCTGTACATTCGTATAACATTTTTGCTGTAAAAGATAAGCGCACCTGGCTTGCCACAAATAAAACCTACAAAGCGCAAACATTAATAGTAAGGTGCTAGGATGATAATGTTGCAATTCAGGGGGAAATATACCATATATCAATATATCATAAGTGATGGTAGTGAGATGCTTCTCCTTCCATTTATGTAAAAGCAGTTTCCAAAAGGACTGAGTGTAAGGGCATTGTAGATAAAAGTGCTGCATAGTTTCAAGAGTTAGTGAGCAAGAGTCATGAGGGCACATTCTTTCTTCCACAGATCAGTGTTTTAATGAGTTGCAAACCCCAAGTTGTCCATGGCACAACAGCCAAGTGACATCCCAGAGGCGCAAGGGGAGTCTAACATCAGTTAGCTGTAAAAACACCATATTAATGTCCATAGCCTTCCTGTGTATGTCTAACAAGCATGGTGCCTCGGAGAAAAAGGATGCAAGGATGGAATGATACAGCTGTTTCCTTGTTGAAATGAGGATAACTGTAATTGCCAGTCTCCACTGAAGTATTTTAAGGAATGTGGGAACTAAGTAGGATGGAATGTTATATTTTTGGAAATTTCTGGGAATCTCAAAAGGGGTCTTTTTCCATACACCACATAGGAAGAGAGTCAGGGATTGCATAATAAGGAACCAAAATGGAGCCAGGTATTGTAGCGTACTGATCTACTTTGTTTAATAAACAAACTGAAAACAAATAGGGTTGAGCATCCTGACGCCCCCACGGCAGTAGCCAGGGCAAGTAAAAAGCCTTTTCACAGGGTTCAGGTGACTACCCCAGAAGTCCTTGAAGAAAACGTTCTTCACCCTTGCTTCCAAAGAAAACGGGCTGAAAAAACTGATGCTAGGTGCAAAAAGAGGAGAAGAACTAATGTCTTCAACAGTATAACCCTTTTTCATTTTGAAACGGAACACCCTTTCCGGGAAGCAACCAGAGAGAAGGCTTTATCTAGAGTAAAATTCCATTTATGGGAAGCATCATCTGTGCTGCCATAAAAAATGCCCAATATCTTTATAGGGGAAGAAACTCAAGAAATACCAGTCAGAATAAAATGTAGGGGAGAAACAGCAGAAGAAGGAACAGTGATAGCTAAACTTTTATCATAATTCAACTTGGAGTCTGAGTTTCCTCAAATTTTGAGATAGTGGTATAATGTCTGTGTCCTGCAGCAAAGGGGTGGTGCAGATACAAAGATCATCTGCTTATGCACAGACAGAAGGGACAGATTGTCCAGAAGGGAGAAGAATTCTGGGAAGAGTGGGGTGCTGCAAAAGTTTCCTAAGGATCTGGTTGAAAAACATATAAGAGAGGGTTAATTGGGCTGCCCTGCCTTACTCCTTTCTGGCCAAGAAAAGGAAACCCCAGGGAACCGTTAATATGAGGGTAAATCCAGGTTGTGGAGTATAGAAGCTGAATCCAGGAGATGAACTTCTGTGGCATGTGGTAATGAAGCAAAGTCTGAAATAAATAGTCATGATGTACGCAATCAAACGCTTTCTCCTGATCTAGTGTAAGGACAGTGACAGGGGAGGCTTCGGGGCTAGTGGCTACTATGTCTCAAAGTAAAATGAAGTTCTGAAAAATTCACCTGTTTTGGATGGCACAAGTCTGTACTTCTGCTATTACTTGAGAGGCTATAGGTGCAAGCTGATGTAACAAAATGGATGCAAAAATGTTATAATCAACATTTACAAGACTGAGAGGCCTCCAGTTCTAAATATCTGCTCTATCACCTTTTTAAAACAAGAGCACCATGATAGCATCTGAAAAGTTTCATGGAACTGAATTAGTAAGTATAATTGTGTTGAAAAGCAGAGTCAAGGGGAGGCAGAAAACTGCTGATATAATTCTCCTGTAAGGACATCTTTACCAGGTGAAGTACATTTTTTCTGTCGGGAGACAGCCCGCTGAATCCCTTCAAGAGAAACAGGCATAGTTAGAGAATTGAGTTGCATCAGGGGAACCCCAGGGATGTGAACATCTGAAAAAAAATAAACATCTGGGGAAGGAGTTGAAACTGAACTGAACGTCTCCTCCAAATGGGTTTGAGCTATCCGTTTAATCAAAGGCAGAGTATCATGGACGAGGGTCGTAGCTGGGTCCTGCAGTCATTCTATACGAGTAGCTGAGACACAATCAGTGCAACTTTTAAACATTAATAGAGGGTCTGGAGCTTTGTGTTCCATATTGGGCCTCCATTTTTAAGGTGAGAGCCCTATTATACTGGTGGGCCTCCATTGCTGTTTTTACTTCAGATATCCATTGAGAACAGTCCGCGTGTGTTTCAAAAGCCCTGGAGATTAGGTCCAGCAACTTTTTTCCAAGCCCTAAATATTTGAGGCATGTGGATAAGGACTTAGACTTGGCTCTTTGAAGAAAGAAATGTTTTAGATCTGACTTGGTCTCCTCCCACCGACTTAGAAGTGAGGTGTACGCATCATAAACAGAGAGCCATGCCCTAAGAAGATCCTGACAGGCCAAGGAAATGGCAGGGTCAGATAACAGGGAGTTGTTGAGTTTCCAACGGGGTTTTACATTAGTAGGGAAAGAACCCATGGCAAAGGAGCACACAAGGAAAACAGCCAAATTGTCAGATGGTTCAAATGGTATAACTGTGGCTTTCTGTATGGCAATGTTCTTGGAAATGAATATGAAATCTATTCTAGTTGCATAAGGGCCTCTACAGTATGTCTTATTTCCAGTAGGGTGGATAGTACAGTACCCCTCTGAAAGGGCTGCAGTATGTATAACCTTGTTTAAAGTGGCCACGTCACCAAAAACAATTTGTGTGGAGCCAGAGTTAAACTACAATTAAAATCCCCCCCTAAAACAAAATGTCAATTTGTATACAAATACGGCTGTAACAAGGCAAACAACTCAGACCAGGAAGCGATGCTCTGTGGGGCATATACATTAATACGTCTGAGTGTTTGCTGTTTGTATGCACAATCCACAAGTAGTGCCCTTCCTGGGGAACTATCTACCAATCTGGAAACTTGAAATTGAAACCCAGAAAACAATATACCAAGACCATTACATAAGTCCTTGCCAAAGGACCAAAAGGAGACTCCCTTAGTCCACCTGGTCTGAGCCTGAGAGATTTCATATCTGTGTAACCCCCCCACCCCAACAGCCCCCCTTGTTTAACTAGCAGGGCTGCTCCTCTCACCACATGGCAAAAGAGAGGGATGGGGGTTTACAAAACAATTTACTAGTACATTTCCTTCTGAGCCTGCCATACAAAGACAGGCAAACCAAGTGTAGCAACTATCTGGCACACACCTGGTGGGACCATTTACCATGGCCATCAACCTAGGTCCCTGGGAGAAAATGTTTGCTCACAATTATGCTAGGTTTGCACTTCTGGACAGGGGCACCCATGTAATTCCAGACACAGTGGAAGCAGTAACAGTATTGCCCAAACCAGGTTGGGATTCTAGAGTGTGGCTTTTATTCACATACACAGAGAATAATCACAAAGCGGAGTTGGACCCCCACAGGGCTACACATACTGGTAATGCAGATTACTGAGGTCCAGACATTCCTAAATTCCCATTTATCATAGGCATATTGAACACAACTCAGAGAACTCTCAGGTTCTGAATTACACAGCGAACTCTCTGGTTCTGAAATGGAGATTGACACACACAGCCAGAACTGGTACATTTCCTCTTGACTAGGCACACACAGCCAGTACCAGGACACTTTCCTATATTTCATGAGGATTACTAGTGGCACCATGAGCACCAAACAGCACATACAAGCTCACAGAGAATCCAACCCACATCTGGGTAACTATTTCCATCAGGTACTGGCCAAATGCACTGAATGAAAATTGAGCTGGTGCCCAAACTGAACCCGGAGAAGGTAAACTGGTTACTCCAGATGGGGGGTCTCCCACCTTTTGCTTCCAAGTTTATATTCGGCCATTCATCTGATTAATAAAAGTCTCACAGAAAACTTGTAGATGCTATCTTAAAATGTCTTTCACACTTAACATACTACATGACTAAAAGTTCATAACTTGGACAGTCTCTCTCTCTAGACTCCATAGTAGGCAGACACTTTTAAAACAGAAACAGTATAGGTGACAGAGTCCCTTTGTCAGAGAAAATTCACCATGTAATGCAGGTGCTGCTCCTTGGCTGAACACAAAAGTACTTACAGTTTCTGAAGTTGTCACAGGCAGCTTCACTAGACAGACTGGGTGAGGGGATTGCCCTTGAACCCTGAAGATCACCCCCATCCCTCTGGGGATAGGGCAAACGAAAACCCACTTGGGACGGTTTCCACCACTTCAATCTCTGTCTTCTATGTTCTTCTTCTAGGGTGAAAACAAACTACCCAAACACAGTGATAGTTCTCTGTCAGAGCTAAAAATTGAGGAGCTGCCTAGGCTGCAGCCTCCTCCTGGAACTCCACTCCACAGACTACTACACTCTAACTGAACATTCTAAAGCTATCTCCCTATAGCTAGCTCAAGTGTGGCTTATGCTGCTGTGGCAGGTCTATGATTACATCATCCTTCAGCTCAGCTGAGACTGAAACCGGAGAATGACAGTGTGAAATCCATTTAACTGGCATTTCACTAGCTGCCTTCCCTGCCTGCCACTGACTCTAAGTGGGATTCTAGTAACCCCTGAGAACAAGGGGGTTACACCCACCCTCAGCCAGGAAAATGACTGCATCCAGTCATTACCCACCCGGCACTGGACCATCTTACCCTACTGTGTGTGCTGACTATGGTGAGGTAGCACTACCTTCTCCCCTACCATGTGCCAGGCACAGGCAGGCAGCACTAAGGGCCCAGAGGCCTATGGCTGATGCATCAGCCCCTGCACTACAATTTTACTATGGGAATCAGTGGCCCTGGAAGAACTGTCCAGAGCACAGCCCTAACAGACCCACACTGCAGCCCCTATGGCAGATCAGGACCACAGCCTGTCTAGCCACCTAGCCGTCTTGGGAAAACCTATCTAACCAAACAAATCTACCCAAAGGGAGGACCTCCCCCCAGCCCAGGACACCTGCAAACCAACACACAGAGCTAACACTATACACAAGCATTACACTCCCACACTCCCCCACAATACACCTATGGAAGGAAAAGGGTTAACCCATGTTAACAACTTCACAGCACTTTAAAAAACACTTTAAAGCACAGAGGAACTCTGATAAGTCCCTCCAATCCTATTCTTGTCTTCTCTTCTTTCTTCACCAGGATCCACCTGAAAGAGAAAAGACAAAACACACCCCAAATCTGCAAAACACACAGTATACAACCATAACCCTTACCATCAAAACACTGGAGAATCCCAAAACATATTTTTTTAGAAAATGTAAAAAAGTAGAAAACAGTAGAAAATATCGACATTATGTACAATACACCTTTTGGGGATGGAAGGCCCTAAATGTCCCAGCTAGTGACAAACAGTGCCCGAAGGCAAGGTCCATGAAAGAGTCTTTCCTGGGCAGGAGTTCCTGAAGCACAGTTCCTGAAGTTTCATAGGTTTCATAGGTGTAATCAAATTAAAAAATAGACAATAAGTTCGTGGTGCTTGCCAGTGTATTACCCAAAACAACATTTTTCGTCATCTGCAGAAGCTAGGTCTAAACTTAATTTGAAGGAATTCATATCAAGACTATTTACTACGGCAAGTGGGAGATTATTCCATCTCTGAACAACTCTGTTGCTAAACCAATTTTTCCTTCTCAGTGTATTTCATTTAGCCAAGACCAGTTGTTTGTTATGTTTCCTACTACTAGTTATATATCCACTCAGCATAACCCCCAAATCATCGCAGAGGTTTGCATCAATCATAGCTTTAAAAAGGAAGCACATATCTCCTCTGTATCTCCTATAGGAAAGTGTATACATATTTAATGATGTAAGTCTATCTTTATAGGACTTATTTTTCATCCCAGCTATGCTCTTAGTGACCCTACGTTGAAACTCCTCTATCTTCTTTAATGTATGGTGTCCATACTTGGATGCAATAGTCCAGGTGGGGTCTAACCATGGCAGTGTACAGTGGGATAATTACTTCGCTTTTCCTACTAGAAATATGTCTGAGGATACAGTTTAATATTTGATTTGCTTTTTTGATTTGGGTACAGCAGTGTGATCTAAATTTCAAGTCCGGAGTGACAGTTATTCACAGATCTTTTTCTTGATGAGTTACTGTGAGATCATTATTCCCTAGTTTATATACATAATGATTATCATATGTTCCCAGATGCATAACTTTGCATTTTGAAGTATTTAAAAGTAGTTTGCTATAGCCTGTCCAAATGAATATTCTATCAAGGTCTTGTTGGAGGGTGGTATAATTTTCAATGTCATTAACCACAGCACCTAGCCGACAATCATCCGCAAACTTCATCATCCATATATTGGGTATATCAATTTTGAGTGAAGAAATATAAATATTAAAGAGAAAGGGGCCCAGAATGGACCCCTGAAGAACCTCACTAGTAACCAAGGCCCAATCGGATAACACTCCATTCATGGATACCCTTTGTTTCCTTCCCCTAAGCCAACCAGTAATCCAATTTAAGATGTTAATATTTATTTGGTAGGATGCAAGGGTATCGACAAGCTCTACATGAGGGAGATTGTCAAAAGCCTTAACAAAATCTAAGAATATAATATCAACAGGAGTTGAAGTTACTGTAAATCCAATGGGGAGAGTCTTTGTGGACAGTTCAACAGTCTGTAGTCTGCCAGGTGTAGGATGTGTATTGCAATGTCAAAAAAGTAAGTAAAATCTGGACTTACCAGTCCCTTGAAGAATGAAAAGATGGACATCACTTGGATCTTCAGCCGAAGACTCTTCCTGGCAGCATTTTTCGGATACAGCTGGGTGGAAATCTTCCGGAAAACAGGATGATGAACTGTAAACTGCTGGGCTGATGCCATCTAGGAGATGGAACCTTGGAACAGGAAAGGAACAGCTGGCTGGATGTCATCTGAAGTCCCAGGCAATGAATCAGGAAACAGCTGGGTTTGATGTCATCTCAGACTGATGTCATCTGGAAGGCCAGGCGATGAAATTGGAAAGGCAAACTGTAGAGACTGATGAAACTGGATGCACCTGGATCCTGGAATATCAGACTGGCAGAACAACATGGGTACGGCAATGGCTGGATGGCAGCACTTGATACCACTGCTCTGCTTCCCAGTGGGTAGGCATGGGCACATTCACAGGATGATGGAACACTTGAGGGTAGTGCCAATTTGGATCTGTGCAAGAATTGTGTCCCCTGTCTGGGCGCTCATAATTCACATTACGAGAAGTCTAATTTCCTGTAGAGTACAGTACAGTGTCTATGAACAGTGTCCTGCCCAATTTCCAAAACTTATGTTTGTTTCTGTACACTTTGTTTTTGACATAACGACTTGCACCTGGATGTAGACCTTTAGGTGACTCTTTCATTAGCCAAGCTCTCCTGTTTCTCTCAGTCTCCTCCCAGACTCTCATAGGAAAGGTAGGAAAGGACATTCCATAGATTTAGTTTGCCTTCCTACAAACCAGTCTTTCCTTTTACTATTCTTCTTCAGTCTGTGACCCTCCGCCTGGCTTGGGGGTGGCCAGTCTTGGTTCTGCCAGTGTCGCATACTCAAAGCTACGTAGAACTTGTCCCTGACCTCTCCTTCTGTGGGCAGGACTGTGGAGTCACCATCTTCTCCTGGTTCCTCCAAGGCAGGAGCTCGAGGCCGCATACTGGGGACCCTCAACAGAGAAATACACTTCTTCCTCCTCCTCCTCCTCTTCCTCACTTAGCATCTGGGCCCAGGACTGAGCAGTTGTCTTCACTCCCGAGACAGTCCAGTCTTCACTGGGCATGGAGGTAGACACCTCCCAATCTAAGGTTTCTCGAACCTCATCATCCCATATGAGGCTAGGGCTAGGACCCTCTCTCCATGGGCCACTGACACTCCCTCTGCACTGTCCATCTGCGACACAGGCGTGGAGACAGGAGAATGATACGGAACATGATTGAGATCCATTAGTACCTCACAGAGGTGAACAAAGTGCAGAAGAGGAGTCAGTTTCACAGAAGGAAGAGCATCAGAACACGAGGCATGCAATGAAGCTAGAGGTGTGGGTGGGGAGTTTAAAGAGCAGCTGACACCTATATGTCCTCAGGTCAGGCAGCTCCTGGCAGGGAGTTGCCTGACCGAGGACCTACTATAAATAACACATAGTTTTAATTTTTATGTTAGCTTGCACTTCCACGCCAGCCAACATCTTGTGGTAGCAGATTTGGAGGTGCGGTCACTGTGGGTGAATGCAGGGCCCGCATCAGTAGGTGAGTCCCTCATTCCCCAATAAGCCAGCATGCAGGCGCTGACACCAGCAATATGTAAAGTGGTCACCACATCTAACAAAAGTACCACTGTAATAAGAGGCAAGCTCGTCATGCAGCGGCACAATAACACGCCCCCTGACGTGCCTTTACTGGTGAAGTATTTCAATAAACATGGAGGCACTGACTGCCGCCGCCACCTGCCACTCAATGCCAACTTCAGGGGTACCTAATCCCCCTTTTGGCATGCCCTGACCCAGTTCATTTGCTGATGAGGGAGCCCACTCCCCATCGGCATAATGCACCCTCCCATTTTAATTGTGTGCTGAGGGGGTGCCCAATCCCCCTCGGCATCATGAGCCCCCCCGCATTTCTGTGATGACAGGGGGCCCAATCCCCATCATCTTCAGTCCCCCTTCCCACAAATGCAGGTGGTACACTGGGAGCCCACACCAGTGTACCAAACAACACCTGCAAACAAAGAAAACTGACCCGCATTGTCCGTTTGAGTTTTTTCCCCCGTAAAATAAAAAGCGGTCCCTCAAAGTGTTCTGGTACCCCCAACCCATGCCCACCCTCTACATACTCTACCACCCCACATACACCCTCAACCCATACTTACCCCTGGAGCCTGGCATAATGATCTTCGGTGGACCGGGAACACGTCTGCACTCTTCAAAGCCGACCGCGAACTGAAGAAATGCCGGTAAGCTGTATAATGGCATAAATAGGGTTTTTTCAACTTTGGTGCATATCTCGGACATTTTTGGGAATTATGGCACCAAATTTTCAATGTGGGGTTACTGGGACCCCTCCTCATGAATTCAGTCACTGTCATGGTGTTATTCAGTCCCGAAAGGTGATTTTGTGGTCACTGCATTATCCTACATTGTGCCAATGTCAGTATATTCCCATATGGACTGGGGTGAGTGTAAGGCCCAAAGACCCCAAGGCACATTGCGGCACTTATCGGTGTCTGCGGGGTAGGGTGAGGTGAAATGGCATGTGCATTATGGCCATTGACCCAAAGGCACACCCCAGTGCCTGTCACTGTCTGTATGGTGGGGCTGGGGTTGGCATCAGTTCATTACTTCACTGCCAATCCTATTGTGCATCTCTCTAACTCTTGCACTACCAATGCCAGTGCCAGCAAACCAACATTCTGCATTGATAAATGCTTGTTTTCTTCAGGCATTACAAAGAAATTTACATTGCATTATTTGCACCTCACTTGTAAGTGTGTGTGTGTGTGTGTGTGTGTGTGTGTGTTTCTTGTTGGTTTTTTTTTGCCCTTGGAGTTTATGAACACTGCACACTTTCGGTAGGTAAAAAAAAAGTATAATTTGCTATTTCCCATGCAGTATTCTCAATTTTCAAGCTATGAATACCATCACTGTTATCTGACAATAATAAATAAACAGATCATAGTCAGGTGATGGTATTAGCTTTTTTTTTAACATACTCTTACTGTATGCTGCCTGTGTATAACTCTCAAGCTTCACTCTCAAGGTTTGTGGAAATCACACACCTTGGTTATGTAAAATAATTCCTCATATGCTACTTTCTGCACAATATTCTATGTCTAAAAGCGGGGAATATAATCATTGTTCCTTACCAAAATGGGAAAACCAGTTGATTGATGCAACACATTGATGATCATTTTATCTGGGTCAGATGCTGTTTATTTTAATGAGAATTACAATGATGATGATGATGAAGATGATGATGATGATGGGCTGTCTTGGGGTTCAGGCTGGGATCAATTCATATCTGAGTCCCCCCAAAAGGTTCTTCTATTTCAACCAATTTTTAAAATGTATTTTTACAGGGATACCCCAATGTGCCACCCATACACCCCAGGGTGTTCCCCATTTGGTGTCTGGTTGTATGGTGCAATGTACTCTGGGTACCCCTACCATGTTCTGTGAGTCCAGAGTTCCCACTCACCATGTTCCACGCATCCTGGGTGCATCCACCCTGCAACACTGGTCAAGACTGTCTTCCAGCAAACACCCATCATGTATCAATAACAACAAAGACAAGGGAATAAAGGAACCACATCAACACAATGTCTTGCAGCAGTTTATTTTGCATTCCTGAGTAGTGCAAGAGTCTAATAAAGTAAAATCCAGTAACAGACCTTATATGCTCCTTTTTTCAAAGCATGCTTTATCAGTGATTGACATGGTGTGTGTTTTCTTTTTCTTTACAGGTATTCAAGAGATCCACTCACAAGGTAAGACAGTAAACAATATTGTATCTCAGGGCCCAATGTTAAGCATGTCCATGTTCCTTGCTGGTGACCTGGGTTCATGCAATATGCATGGACTGCCAAATGTCAGGCAGAGAGAGGCAAGATGAGTATCTAACTTTGAACCCCTCCTGCCTCTGGGAGGGTGGGTAGATCCGGACACCATATGACTAACAATCTGGTAGTACAGTGTACTGTGTGAAGGAGTTGGAGGTGAGCAGTAGTCCCTTCACAAAACAAAGGGTCCTACAAGAGCTAGATAAGCTGAGGGTGGATAAGGCAATGGGACCTGATGGCATACATCCCAGGGTACTAAAGAAACTAAGGGTGGAACTAGCAGAGCCATTATCAGAACTGTTTAGTGAGTCTCTGAGCACAGGAGAGGTCCCAGAAGACTGGAGAAGGGCTCATGTGATCCCGCTCCACAAGAGTGGTAGCAGGGAGGAGGCAAGGAACTACAGACCATTCAGTCTTACCTCAGTAGTGGGCAAGATTATGGAGGCACTCCTTAAGGAAAGGATAGTGCAACACCTGGAATCCATAGGAGCACAGGATCCAAGACAGCATGGGTTTACAAAAGGAAGGTCCTGTCAAACTAATCTCATAGATTTCTTTGACTGGGTAACCAGAGTGGTGGACCAAAGGGGAGCAGCTGATGTTGCCTACCTTGACTTCAGCAAAGCTTACAATACTGTTCCACATAGACGATTGATTAATAAGCTGGGTAGGCTCGGGGTGGGTCAGAAGTTGGTCAACTGGGTGGCAAACTGGTCGATGGGCAGAAAACAGAGTGGTGGTAAATGGTATACAGTCAGAAGAGATGCAGGTCACAAGTGGGATACCTCAGGGATCAGTTCTGGGGCCAGCCCTCTTCAATATCTTCATCAATGACATTGCAGATGGACTGGAGGGTAAGGTTTGTCTTTTGCAGATGACACCAAGATCTGAAACAGAGTAGATGATCCAGATGGGGTGGTCAGAATGAGAAGAGATCTGGATAAACTAGCAAAATGGTCAGAAGAGTGGCAACTGGGGTTTAATGCAAAGAAGTGCAAGCTCATGTGCATAGGGAAGAGAAACCCTGAAGCCACCTATAGGCTGGGAGGGGAGTTGCTGACAGTCACAAGGGAAGAAAGAGACTTGAACATCATCATCACCGATGACCTGAAATCATCCAAGCAGACCGCTAAAGCAGTAGGTAAGGCTAAGGGGATGTTAGGGTGTGTTAGTAGGGGTATCAAAATCAGAAGAGGTAGGTAATAATCCCTCTTTACAAGACACTGGTTAGGCCTCATCTGGAGTACTGCATCCAGTACTGGAGGCCACACCTTCACAAGGACATTAACCAAATTGAGGCAGTCCAGAGAAGGGCAACCAAAATGGTGCAGGGACTGCATCAGAAAACAAAATTAGGACAGATTAACGTAGCTCAATATGTATACCCTAGAGCAAAGGAGGGAGAGAGGTGATATGATAGAAACATTCAAACACCTTAAGGGCATTAACAAGGTGAAAGAGTCTAACATGTTTCAATATAAGAAAAATTACAGGACACGAGGACACAGCATGAGATTAGAGGGAGGCCGATTAAGGGGTAATGTGAGGAAGTTCTTTTTCACAGAAAGGGTGGTGGATGCATGGAATGGCCTACCTCAGAAGTGGTGGATATGAATACAGTACAGGGCTTCAAACAGGCATGGGATAGGCATATGGGAGCAATACAGACGAGTATGAATAGATAGGCCATTGACAGAGCAAAGGCCGATGGCACATTTATAAGGTAGAAAAAGAAATGGGCAGACTGGATGGGCCTTGCGGTCTTTACCTGCCATCAACTTCTATGTTTCTATGTTGTGTGAGCAGGATCTGGTAGTCCAAAGTGAGGATGGTACCCAATACTGGAATACAGCGGGACATCTGATATTCTGTGATATGAAGGCATTTTGGTGCCCAATCAAATGCCAGTTCCATGCAGAATAAAATGGGGTATATAGATAGGTGTGGCAATACCTCTCAACTGTCCCTGGTTTTCAGGGATGTCCCTGATTTTATATGAAAGAATTTTCAGGATGCCATGATGGCCCGTATTTGGACAAAACTCTCGGGATAGAGGAGTGTCCGGCTGGTCCCAAGGAGGATTTGTGCACTAATGATAAGAATACCAAGGTGGCAGTTATGTCTGCGAGGCTGAGTTTTACCAGGGAGGTCTTGTAAGCAGCGTAACGAGCCACAAATGGCTTTTTCAGTTAGTGTTAAGTCAGGCTTTTGAGTTACTGTCATTCCTGAGGAAGGGGCAAATGCCATGAAATGTTGTTGTAGTGGTAGAAGTAATAAAAAAAGAAAATAAATATACTATTCCAGGATATACTGTAAATTATGTTGTTGGGGTTTTTTTTGTCCGAGTATGTCAATTTAAGCACTGTCACTTTAAGAGCTCTTACGCTATAAAGATGTCCATGCTGGGACTAGATTATGTCTTGAAAAAGTATGTGATGTGCAAAACTGATGACACTGTTCTATGAGGGAGAAGCCTGTGTTTGCTGTTGTGTTGCTTAGCAGTTTTTTGGTTTTTTCAACTTTGTTTCTCTTCTATCTTGTGGTGGGAATATGCCTCAGATCTTGCCCTTCAGCCACCATGACCTCACCTGGTATCCCCCAGCCCTGTTCGCATGGAGAAACTAGTGTGTTACCCCTCATGGTAAGTCTACCTGGAGTGGCAGGGGAAGGGCCAATATCTACCTGATAAATCCTGATGAGCTAGGCTAGCATCATTCAAGAAGGAGGTCCATGGCTCATCCCAGCTGTCATGCTACGCATGAGACAAATGTTTTTTCTTTTATGTTGCCGACCCTGGTGGGAGCGGACATGCAATGACATAAGCACGTGCTGGGGATGCTCCCACCCCCGATGTGCAGACATCTGCCACCCTACCCATCCTGTGCCTCAGCTCTGGTTCCAGTTGCACTCCCCCTGAACCATCGCAAGGTGTCAGTTTCTACTGGGCAGCAGTACCCTCCCCACCCAGGGAAGGAGAGTAGTCCATAGGACGCTCATCCTTCTCAGTCCATCTCCCCTGCTTTCTCTATAACTTGGATTAAATAAAATTAAAAAGTTTTTATAGCTTTGAATTGTATTTAAGGTTCAGCTGTTTACCATTTTCTGAATGAATTTCCCTATGTATGTATTCCAGTGAAATACTTTAAATATTTAATTATTTTAATATCTGGATACTTATATGACTTCAGTATGTATGTTCAATTAAACTGAGGGTGCATCAGTTTAATATATTAATGGTTACATGAGTGCCTACACCAGAGAGAGTTGTGTTTTTTTTTTTTTTGGTAAAATGGTATGTGGCTTTAAATTCTGACAATAAATTGTGTGACAGTGCACCATAGCCACACTCCCTGATGAAGAGTCACAGAAAGACTCAAAGCACTGGGATTAGTGCTGTTGATTTCAGTTATTATTTAACTACAAGAGATGTCTGAACTTCTGTTTTTTTAATCATCAATTTACAAGCTGCTTTGAGAGCTGCCTCATGTGTTTTTCTTCTTCCTAATGAAGTATACCCTGAATAGAACTACAAAGCATCCTAAAGTAAGCAAGAGATTTTCCACTTGTTAACCTGTAACTATTACAGAATTATTTTTCCAAAGTTGGTCTTTTTTCCAACTAATTAAAGGAATTTAGCAAAAACATATCTTAGCAGTAGAGTGGTGTGTGAAATTTTCAGTCTACTTCAGCAGGAATTCTGCAGAATTTCAGGAATTTTGCCTCTGTCGGAAATCCATCGGAAGCAGACTTTTGAAATTCCAAAAGTGTAATGTTAACCATGGAATTATATTCTGCATTTTATGTAAATCACAAATTAATTTTCCACAAACCACTCTATAATATTCCACATATTACATAATCCGATGAATATTATACTGTGGTTTACATAGATTGGAAATGCTTTTTAGAATTCAGTGGGATTAAAAAAACTGTTCCAAAAAGCATGTTAAAATTGTCATTGCCTTTCCACAAGAAATCACCTATGAAATTCCACATTCTGCACAACTCAATTTAACAGCTTTTGCCTTAACTGCCGCCCCTCCAGTTCCCTCTGCATGGACATGATGCCCTCCTGCTCTGTGTCAACAACATAACCTGAACTGGCTAGAGTGAAACTATAACTGCCTGTTGTAGTTGAGGCAGCTGAGGTTCGATGGTGATGTCACAGCTTTACATTTTTTATTTATTTATTGAAAAGTTTCACCAGGTAGGGTACACTGAGCAACGAGTTGCTCATCTCATGGTACGACCTGGGGGAGAGGGAATGGGATATGTAAAACACAGAAGATTGTACAAGTAAGTTATACATAAGACATATAAGACATAATTTACAAAATAATTAGATAACAATAATTATGTGGTAGTCTTAGAGAATGAGCAATTATTATAGCGTGTATACATATAAGATATAGCTTACAAAATAATTAGATAACAACAATATGTGGTAGTCTTAGAGGATGATCAATTATTATAGAGTGCATACAAGAAGCAACTATAGCATTATAGAAGAGGTAAAACAGATGGGGCAAGAATTGTCACTTTGTAGTAGCTGTTTGTTTATAAGTTTAAGGGACTAATACCACTTGAGACTTAGCACACAACAAAATAACAATTGTCTTGGACGGAGACTGACATTCGAGAACAGATTGCACAAACATTTACTGAGCAGCAAGATTAAGTGCTTTAGAATACGAGAGGGCTGCAAGAAGTATATGGTTAGACCTATGGGTTGTCAGCAAGGTGTTAGGACATGATTAGATAGGGGGGATCTGAAGACAGGTGTAGGCCTAGGAGGGGTAGGGGAGGGTTAGGGCAGGTACAATTGACAGAGAGGAAATTTTGTAGTGCTTTATTTAGTGATCCAGGTGAGGAGGAAAAATGGATTTGGGTAGGGAGAGAGTTCCACAAGCTTGGGAGACGGTAGGAAAAAGAGGACTGGCCACATGCAGTGTATCTCCAGGGAACTGACAGGGTTCTGTGGTCATGGGATCTGAGGAAGTGAGAGATAGAGGGTGGAGAGGAAAGGGAGGAGGTAATATAGGGAGGGAGGGTACCAAGCCAGTAGTTTGAGATGAACTTAGCGCAGTGATGCAGCTGCCTATTTACTAGACATGGGAAAGCTAAGGCATGGTAAAGGTGACAGTGGTGGGTTAGAGGAGGTTCATCAAGGGCAAAGCAGCAGAAGGAGTTGAAAAGGGTATCCAGTTTTAGTTAAATAAGTGGTGGGAGCAGAGCAATAGATGACATCACAGTAGTTGAAAACCAGGTGAATCATCTTTTGGACCAGTTCGCTCCTTGCCTGGAACGGGAGGCAGGAGCGGTTTCTATATAAGGCACCGAGTTTGGGTCGAAGCTTTTTCATTATGGCTTCAATGTGGTCCAAGAAAGTGAGATGTTGATCCAGCCAGATGCCCAGATACCTGAAAAAAGTTGTAGCCTCGATAGTTGTCCCATCAAGAGTGGTGAGGATGGGGAGGGATGGTAGCCTAGCTAGTCTCTGTCTAGTGCCAAACATCGTGGTCACTGTTTTCTTATCATTTAGAAAGAGGTGGTGGGATTGAGACCAAGCCTGGACATTATTGAAGTCCTGTTGGAGCTTGGAGGTAACATCCAAGGGTGATGGCCCTAAGGAGAAAAGAACCGTATCATCAGCATACATATGTATAGAAGATGAAGTACAGATGGATGGAAGATCATTCAGAAAAATGGAGAAAAGGATCAGGCCCAGTATAGACCCCTGGGGGACACCAGTGCAAATAGGTAGAGGAGAGGAGATGGAGTCGGAGATTTTTACCGATTGTGTATGGCCATTTAAATAAGCACTGAACCATTTTACGGTGTGTTCAGACAGACCGGCAGATGACAGGGTGCAGAGTAAGAGGAAATAGGAAACTATGTCAAATGCTTTAGCAAGATCAATAAAGATGGCAGTAGTTATGTGTCCGCAATCCATCCCAGTCAGGATCGAGTCCCTGATCTGAAGCAGCGAGGTAGAAGTAGAGAGGTATTTGCAGAACCCAGATTGATATTGTGTGAAAAAGTTTATGTTGGAGAGGTACGAAGACAGTTGGGCTAGGACTAAATGTTCTGTAGTTTGGCTAGCATTGGGAGCAGTGATATGGGGTGGTAATTTCCAGGGGGGAGGAGGTATCGCCAATCTTTGGAAGTGGGAGGACGATTGCATGTTTCCAACCTTGAGGTATATTAGCCAGTTGAAAAGAGAGATTGAGAAGGTCAGTCAGAGGGGGAGCAATGGCTGCGGCAGATAGGTTTAGTAATTTCGGATCTAGCCCATCAGGGGAGCTACCTTTGCTCAGATTGAGGGCTTCTAAAGCAGCGAGCATATCTAGTGGCTGGATTTTAGAGAAGGAGAAATTGGAAGGTGAAGTGGGAGCAATGCTTGAAGAGGCAGTAGACGATTGACTTTTAGTTGGAAGGGTGTCTAGTAATGCGGAAGCGCATGAGGTGAAGTGCGAGTTAAACGCTGCAGCTACATTACGGTGGTCAGAGATGACTGTATTGTTTGTTTTAAGGAGGGGGGAAGGAGGAGGAGCCTGAGGGGAGAAAAGTGAGTGAACTACTCTCCAGAATTTAGATGGATTATTTATGTTGAAGTTAAAAGTAGAGCTGAAGTACTCAGCCTTGGCCAGGCAAGTGGCTTTTGTGCATTTGTTTCTGAGGGCCTGGTATGTTTCATAGTCTTTGGGAAGTTTTGTGCCTTTATGGAGCTTCAGTGCTAAGTCACGCACTCTTTGGCAAGTGATGAGTTCTGGAGAGATCCAGGGAAGGTGATTTCCTCAGACACGGACATGGCAAAAAGGTGCATGTTGATTCCAAGCTTCAAGGAATCGGTCTCTGAAATAGTTTGCTGCTTCATCCAGGTTGCTGGCTTCGGATACAGGTGACCAGTTTGTGTGGGTCAAATCATGCAGCAGAGTGACAATGTTCAGGGATTTGAACAAACGGATTTGTAGTGTTTTATGAGGGGCTCTGGCTTTGTGTACTGTACGCACCAAGAAAGTCATACAATGGTCACTGAAGGCATCTGCTAGAGTACCAGATTTGATAACCATGTGAGTGTGTGAGGTGAGGGCCCAGTCGATAATGGAGTGGTTTCCCATCTTGTGGTTTAGTCGAGTTGGATCTAGGATAAATTGAGTTAAGCTGAGTGCGTGTATGGCATTGCATACTTTGTTTGGTGTGGAGGTTAGGCAATTTATTTTGAAATCACCCATGATATATAATTCACCGACTGCAGAGAGGGTAACTATGAGGTCAGTAGCAATATTGAACTTTAGACCAGGGCAGCAGTAGGCACCTGCTACGAAGATTGGTTTGGTGTAATGGGGAGAGAGAGATATGCAACATAAGGGCCTTGTATGCTTTCGGTACAGCGCTAGAAAAGACGGAGGTAAAGTGGATGGACGAAGAGATGTAGATTGCTACCCTTCCTCCTCTACCTAGGTGGTCTTGTCACAATATTGTAAAACCAGGGAGTATGAGAGACAAGTTACAAATATTTTTATTTAGCCATGATTCAGATATGATGGTTATATCAGGGGTGAGCAAAGTCACCAGGGGCTGGAACAAGTCCACTTTGGGGAGGAGACTGTGTATATTGATATGTAGGATTTTTAGGCCATGAGGGAGAGTTGTGAGTCAAGGCGAAGGAGTACCAGCAGGATGTGGTTGAGGGTCCAGTCCTGTTTGTACTGGGCCAGGGTCAGGGTTTATGTCACCAGCTGATGGGAATAGCAAGGCAGTAATAATATAGTGTAGCTTGGCACTCTTGAACCAAGACTGGGTGCATAACAGTGGGGATTTGTGGCTTTTTCTGATAGCTGCATGGGGCCTGAAGCTAATTAAGAGTATAAGAGTATAGTACATAGGCATCTGGACAATAGAGGTGCAAGGGTGAATGGGAGAGTGAAACCAGGGTAGTAGAGAGGGCAAGGCAGAGGTAGCCTCGTTGAATGCAGAGAGAAAGAAGACATAGTGTCTCTGTGGGGCAGGCAAGGGATAAGGGGTCTAAGGAGGGAGAGCGAGGATGGAGAGCCCCAAGAGGATGAGGTACAGAGTGGAGGGCAACATATTTATGAGGGGAGGAGACAACTGCTAGCCCCAAGAGTAAACCAAGTGGTAGAGTTGTGAGAGATAGGGCCAGTCAGAAGTCCTTAGTGCACTGGAGTGCTGAAAGTCGGAAGGGCACGTTTGTGGGAGGACAGTAACAGACAGTGAAGAAGTAAATGGCAAAGCTAATTTGATTTGATTTGGCTTGATGAAACAGGGTCTGAAGATGCCAATGAGGAGAGGGTAGTACGAGGGAGGAGGGGCAAATTACTATTTAAAGGAGGCCTGGGAGGAGGCGGGGGGAGGGACAAAAACCCTTCAGTGTAGGATTTAGAGAAAGTCCCTGTCATAGAACTAGAGCTGGTATAATGAGCTCACCGATTGGGCAAGTCGTGCTGTCCAGCCAACCAATCAGGAACCAGTTGCGATGAGCTACAGCCAATTGGAGCACCACCATAGTGAGATTGACAAAGGAAAGAGAGCAGCGGTTGTACCTTGTGAGCTGGTCTGGGGACGAGTTCCGCAGGGGCGGCAGGAGATGAAGAGTCCTGTCAGCGGCAACTGAAGGAGGCACCACCTGTCAGTTTAAAGTGCTGCTCGGGGCATGGGTCAGATCTAAGGAAGCAAAGAGATGGAAGGGTAAATAAAGGCTGCAGAGACAGCGTGATGTGAAAAGGAGGGGGCGGGAGTGTGACGGCAGACAGTCAGTGGTGGTAGACGTGCAAGCTGGAGACAAAGGATTTGTAAATTAGCTAGGCAGGGGTTGGGCTGCTTCAGGACAGAAGAGGAGGACGATGGAGGCAGAAAGAAGGATTAGAGCAGTGGGGGTGGGGGTTAAATTCAAATTCGAATAAATATTTTAGGAGCTAGTCAGAATGGAAAACGAGTAGCACTAGTAAAGGTGCAGTGAAGAAGGGAGGACATTATCTGTTAGAGGGGTACAAGAACAGTCAGAGAGTAGCGAAGTTAGGTGGATCAGGCAGAGGGCAGACAGACTATATGCAAGGAAGGTACAAAGTATAGCAGACAGAGTGAGGGTCTCAATGGATTCAGCTACATAGCTTCGCTATGCAGTAATAACAGGCATGCACAAGTTTAGCTCAGTCTAAACACTATTATGCACTAGTTAGGCAGCTATTACTAAATGCAGTAGACAGGAGCAATAAGTAACCATTTAAATAAATACACATTTAAATAGTTAAGCTATGCAGTTGAAGCAGGCATGCACAAAATTTAGCACAGTGTAAAAACCCTTCAATGTAGGATTTAGAGAAAGTTCCTCGCATAGAGCTAGAACTGATATAATGGGTGCACCAATCGGGTGAGTCGTGCTGTCCAGCCAATCAATCGTAAGCCAGTTGCAATGAGCTGCAGCCAATTGGAGCACTGTTGTGGCAAGATTGACAAAAAAGAGAGCAGCGGTTGTACCTTGTGAGTTGGTCTGGGGACGAGTTCCGCAGGGGCGGCAGGAGATGAAGAGTTCTGTTGGCGGTGGCCGAAGGAGGCGCTGCCTTTCAGTTTAAAGTGCCGCTCGGGGCATGGGTCAGATCTTGCAAGCTGGTCCAGGGATGAGTTCTGCAGGGGCAGCAGGAGATGAAGAGTCCTGTCAGCAGTGGCCAAAGGAGGCACCACCTTTCAGTTTAAAGCGCCGCTCGGGGCGCGGGTTACATGTATGTGTTGATGTCCCCACTAGGAAGGCATGTATCACACAACAGTTTTGAATAACCCAGTGACAACATGGATGGCACACAAATAAGAGAGCCACTAACACTGTTATACATAATTATAAGTCTAATTAATTATTCATGAGCCTACTGAGACTCCTGATTGGCTACCGGCTCAGTCATTAACATCTTAGAAATGATCGATCCAGCTGCCAACTGACACTGTACGGCATGCACGACTCACCCCACTCTGCTTAAAACCTTAAGTCACTTAAAAATAAAGTGTAAAAAAGAAAGCTGTTGCTGCGATTAGCCTTATAATCACAATAACAACCTCAAAGCCAGTTATCGCCTTGGATTAATGACCACCTTCTTGGTCGTTATTGCTTAAATACAACACTGGGCTAATAAGAGATTATCACTTTCTTGGCAAATAACTTCTCTGTTTCAAGGTTTTTCTACAGTCACTTTTGTATTTACTGTTTTTCAGTGTGTGGAAGACCACAGTTTAATAGCCGGATCGTGGGCGGGTCTGATGCACAAAATGGAGCGTGGCCTTGGCAAGTCATCCTACTCAGAGGTGATTTTTTTATATGCGGAGGGTCCCTCTTAGCAGACAGCTGGGTTGTCACAGCTGCCCACTGTTACAATGCGTAAGTATAACAGATTTAAAGCCTATTGTTGAAACGTACAGATGTGAGTCAGTTTTACCTAGATGCAAAAGATAGAATTAACCAAAGAAACAGACATAGGAACAGCACCAAATATGGATGGGTCTCACTACTTATTTATTTATTTATTTCAATCATGGAAATACCTTTGAGCCAGAGACTCATTTACAGAGGTTCCACGTCATGGCAGTTAACACAAAAGAAACAAATTACAAACAGTGAACAACTGCTGATAAATAATTACAAACAGTGACAATAGAAGATAAGTACAAGACTAGGGAGTGGTACAGGTAGGAGCAGTAAATACACAATGGTGCGAAAATGCAAAGATTAAGCAGGCTTGTACAAACTTAGTGCAGCAGTTTCAACAGCCAGAAATGTTCAAGAAAACAGTTCTTTTGTCAAAGTGCTGAAATAGTTAGGCCACCAGGAGAAATCCTAGAGCAAACTAAGCGCTACATATGGACCATCATACCAGGGTGTATACGTGGAGCCCATACTATTGAATTGGGAGGTGGTAAAGGAGAGGTGTGGGACAGGGAGGAGAGAGAAAATGGGAGTCAGAGGTAGAGTAGGAAAATAGGTGATGGAAGGAGAAATAATTAAGGAAAGGGACTATTTCTGGGGCAGGCAGGGAGCAGTGGATGGGTAAAGCAAAGAGGAATAGGGGAGGGGAGAGGGTTGTAGGGAGGGAGAAAGGGTGAAAATATGTAACAAACTTTGGTCCATAGAGGGCAGACTCACAAAAGTTCATAGGGAGATATGAGGTGGTGCTAAAGAAACGTGCAGATTTTGAAAGAAGGTGAGGGAGTAAGGTGCCAGGTATGAAATGGAGGGAAGGGGAGGGTGGTAGGAGGCAGGGAGGGGAAACAAAGGATAAGGTTGAGGTAGTGATGAGGGGGATGATGCTAGGTGCCATAGTCACAAACTCTGGTCAGAGCTAGTAATGGTCGAAGTTTTGATTTAAATGGGCCCAGTTTGATTTCCTTCAGTAATTCTTCACTAAGAGAGTGTCACAGCGTGTGGGAAATACTCTCAAAGGAGGCAAGTTGTCAGGATTTAAAACACACTTTGTGCCATTTATTAACAAATTCAAATAAAGTGAACAAAAGTAATAAAGAAAATAATGCAATATAAATGACCACTTTACTTCAGTGGTTTCTTGCAAAACACAACTATATAGTCTGAGAATGTAGAAATGCTGTGATCTGGTACCTTCTGTATCTCTCAACTCTCTCAGTCTGCCTACATTGTAGACCTTCCTCTGCCACCTCCAATGTTGATCTGTCTGAAGATCTGTGCAGGGAGCTTATATACACTCTAGGTGTGGTCACCTGACTAAAGCCCTTAACTTAGGATACAGAATAAAAAAGTTATGGGTTAGTTTATTTAACATTGCTGGTCCACCAGGGATGCTCAGGACATTTAGCTTACTACCTATGTAATTAAAAACCAATAAACAGTGAATAAGGGGTTGTTATTCTCCTGTATGTAATAATTACAGGGCTAATTACTTGGAAACACCCATGGTGTTTCCCTAGTTACACCATGAGCGACAGTGTGCACATTATTAAACAGGCACTATACAGGGCACTGTTACCTTAAGGAAAAATGTTTTAGAATCCAGCACCAGGTAAGGAGAAAGTCCTTTATGTTTGTTTCTATCTGGCCAATTTATGTATGTGTGACTACATTTTCTCAGAGCCTTTTTTCAGCACGAAAGTGCTCTGGCAACCCTCTGATACTGTTTTCTAGGTTGCACCATTTATCTGAGCATTTACAATCAGGCAGTCCATTGCTTAATTTTAAATCGCAGTCCTCAGTTATTTATCTGCATAAAATAATTTAGTACACATGCATATCCCCTCTCTGAAGGTACAAAACCCCAACAGTATAGTCTAGGGGCTTTCTAGGCTTGAGCTGCCTAGTAAGAAATCCTCCTACCGCAAAATTAGCCTTTGGAGCAGTGGCTGAGTCTGCTAAATTACATTACAGCTGCAGACTCCTTTTCTGGGCTGTTTCCCATGGAGTCCTTTTAGTTTTATTTTTTATTTTAGAATATCGGATTTACAGACCTTTGAGTCAAGGACTCGTTTACAAAGGCACCTCGTCATGGAGTACAAAGACAGACAGTGTTACATAGTTCAATACACAGTAATAGTTACAGGTTTCAAGCAATAGTTACAAGGTTTCAACAGGTGTTGAGAGAAAGCCTCAGTGATACATGAATAGAATACAGTTACATGACGGAAGGAGGTATACAGGAGGACAATGCCTCAGTGGTAGATGAATAGCAAAACAGTTAAGCAGTGTACAGTGACATATGGTCCCTGGTCAGTAGAGCTGTGAGAATAATGGTGCAACACAACGTATTGCCAGGTGACAACAGCAGGAAGGGATGCAGGCATTAGGCCCTGAGGGGGGATAGTAGTATTCGTGCAAGGGGGAAGGACATGTGAAGTGGTATAACATAGAAAGATAGAAACATAGACTTTGACGGCAGATAAGGACCGCTTGGCCCACCTAGTCTGTCCATTTCCCTACCTAGAGGATAAGCTGCAGATCCTATTTAGCTAACAGCCTATTTCTTCCTACCCCCCACAAAAATTGCCTTATGTCTATCCCATGCATAAGTGCAGAAAAAGCAGTCCAAGGGACCTCGTCATGATCCTTAGCAGGATGGTCACTTAGGGTTGGTAGATTAGTCCCCACAGGGGCAGTCCAGAGCAGCACTGGAGACTGGATTTAGGTAGACTTACAGCAGCGGGTGCTGAGGAGGTGGCTCTTGAGGGCTGTCTTGAAGGGACCAATTTTAGTGAGGTTGGTGAACGTTGGCTGGGAGGGTTTTGAACCAGGAGGGTGCTCTGTAGCCAAATGATCTCTAGGCAAGGGATGTCCTGACTCTTGGAACTAAAAGGGTAGCCTTACAGGCACTACGGGTGGAGACCGTAGGTGTGGACCAGTGAAGGGAGGTGGTTACTCCAGGAGGAGAGAGTCCGAGGAGTGTTTTTTTGGTTAGCAGACAAGTCACATAGCAGATTCTCTCCTCTAGGTTGAGCAGGTTGGCTGAGGAGTACAGTAGACAGGTGTGCATGCTCCTAGAAGCTCTGGTCAGGAGCCTGCAGGCCTTGTTAATGAAGACCTGGATTTTGGCGAGTGCAGTGATGTCAGCGGCCGCATTGCTAGGCAGGCCGTAGCCCACTAGAGACAGGACAGATGAGGTGATGGCCAGCCTGAGAGCCTCAGTAGGAAGGCAGCTCTTATGATGGTATAGAAGCCCGATCCTGGAGTTAGTGATGGAAGAGAGGGCGCTGATGTGGGCGCGGAAGGTGAGGGCAGAGTCGAAAGTGATACCCAAGTATTTATAGGAGGGCACTTTCTCTAGGGGGTGCAGAGTGCTGGGTAGTATCGGGAGGGGGGCATTTCTAGCTTTGCTTTGGTGGTGCATGAAGAGCATTGCCTTAGTCTTTTTTAAGTTCATGACCAACCTATGATCAGTGAACCACTGTTCAGCTTGGTGGAAGGCATGCTGGGGTGTGAGAAGAATAGCACTGCGTGATCCGCATAAAGGAATATTCTGCTGGAGCAGACGGTGGGGAGCATGTTCAGATACAAACTGAAGATAAGAGGTTCTAGGATGGACCCCGGGGCTTCTTATTACTCAAACTCAGACTCCTTTTTTGTAGCACTAACAGCCATTTCTTCCTAATTCCCAGTTCATCTGCAGTGCGAATGGGGCAAAACAACTTTCACTTTCCCAGCAGGTGACTGACATTACAAATACCGCCCCGCCTCCTCTTACTAAGCTGAGTGCTCACTCGCACTCTGGGGAAAAAACATTATTAATTTAGGCACTAACAAAAAGGTGCCTTTTGGAACTCTGCTCAATCACTTAAACATCATGGACCAAGCACTCTTTAAACAATTTCTTTGCTCTTTGTCTCGGGGTGGCTGCTAGCTTCCTAAATCGCCATGCCCCGAGACCATACAGTGTTTACACACAGGGACAGGGTTTGTCATCATCTATACCTGCCCTGATTTAGCTTTCTACCAGCAAACTGGAGTGCAAACAATTCAAATACTAACATTAAAAAAGGGGAATATTCCAAGCTTCTTTTAAACAATTCTCATTTACTAGGAAACATTACAATTTCAATTGAGGAATTTTCCTAATACTCCTCTGCTCAGTCCCACAGTGCAACAATAAACTCTTAAGGATCCTTTTTCTTTCTTTTACCTGGGTATCAGTATTTCTTCTCTTTTTAATCCCATATACTTTCTTTATGGGACTATACTTCTTGTATTTCTATGCCCGAAGGCATAAAACCTTTATACCTAGTTTACCATCACCATGCACACCTTCTCAAAGGTGCCAACATTTTATTTTATTATTACAGTGCCAACACGGAAATGTAAGAGGAATAAGTAAAGTATCAGGAATAGGTGGAGTTTATAGGAGATAGTAAAGTACTATCCTAGGTGGCCTACTTAGAATAGTAGAAAAGAGGAGATCAGAATTCAGGGGTACTGTTGCAATAGAAGTTTTAACATAGGGTAGTGAAGTGAAAGAGGATAGGAAAGTGTCCATTTGCCTTAACTCAGGGTGGTGTAGCCAACATCTATCATAGAATGTTAAGCCAGATTGGTGCGTGATATTCAAAGGACCGTTGTCCTTGTGAGGTTCTGTGGAAAGGGACACTTAAGGTTAGGTCATTCTGGCCCCTGGTGCACCTAGATGAGTTAGGTTGTTTGATAAGGGTCCGTACTCCAGGAGGGGTTAGTCCTAGTATTAATTTTTTGGTCAGCCAGCACATTTGGTACCGGATACAACAGTGTAAGTTGAGCCAGCCACTTTGGGTGTATAGCTCGCATGTGTAGGTTAGACAGTGTGCTCCCAACATAAGCCTGCATGCCTTGTTGAGGGTTATTTTGAGACTAAACCAAGCCAAGCTGGAGGTACTGGAGATCGAGCCTGGTCACGGACATGGTGGATTGCTGTGGGGGAGTGGACACAGGCCTTGTTCTGGGGTCTGCTCTGTTGGTGTTATTCTTGAGGGTGCAAAATCTTGGCATGATCCTGGATAGCAGATTGACCTTTGAAGATCAGGTGTCATCTGTGGTCAAAAGTGTTTTTTACCACTTACGGAACATTGCCAGGATTAAGCCCCTCGTTCTGCCCAAGGATCTGCCAATGCTAGTGCATGCTTTTGTTACCTCTAGTCTGGACTGCTGCAACTCTCTGTACTTCAGGGTCATGGAAGGGACTCTTCACAGACTGCAGCTGGTGCAGAACGCAGTGGACAGGTTGCTGACCAGTCTTTCGAGGTCCAGTCATGCAACCCCAGTACTTTGTGCCCTGCACCGGCTGCCGGTCAGGTGGAAGGTCCTTTTCAAGGTGGGTTTACTCACCTTTAAGGCCCTATACAGTCTGAGTCCTGGTTACCTGTCAGAGCTCCTGTCACCAGTGACCTCAGTTCATTTCCTCCACTCCTCTTCGAGGGACCTCCTGGATGTTTCCAGGGTTCAGCTCAGGACCTCGGGAGACCAAGCTTTTAGAATCTCTGGGCCGACCCTGTGGAACTCACTTCCACCTGCTGTCCAGGAGGCCCCCTCAACTGAGGTGTTCAAGCGTATGCTAAAGGCCCGGCATTTCAGTCAGGTCTTTGTAGATTGCTGAATTCCATCTGTTGTGTCCAGTCTGCTTTTTGGAAAACTGAAGCTTTTCAGCTCATTGAATTATTATTATTAAATTGTGTATTTATGGGAATTATATTGTATTTTAATGTGTTTTCTTTTGCATTGAGTATTGTTAAGGCACTGAGAGCCTCGGGGAATGAGCGCCCTACAAATAAAATTGCCTTGCCTTGCCTTTTGAGAGCCATGGTAGTTGCAGCACCATACACC
Organism: Neoceratodus forsteri; assembly: GCA_016271365.2. Classification (NCBI taxonomy): domain Eukaryota; kingdom Metazoa; phylum Chordata; order Ceratodontiformes; family Ceratodontidae; genus Neoceratodus; species Neoceratodus forsteri. Next base: position 325,217,954 of record JADMNL010000026.1, read on the forward strand.
ACAAAGCCATAGTCAATGACTGACAGCACTGAGCTAGTAACAGTGATTTTTAGGGCATCATTAGTAAGGCAGAGTTTGTTTCTATATAGTAGTCTCAGTTTTACATTTGCAGACTTAGCAACTAGGTCAATGTGCTAAGAGTAGGACAGTGTACTATCTAACGTTACTCCCAGGTATTTGAAGTGGTTTACCATTTCAAGGGGGGGGGGATTTTAGTTGCTGACAATTTGTAACTGATAGTTCCTGAGTTTGTTGTGAGTGGAAGCAAATACCACTGTTTTCATCTTTTTATTGTTTAAGAGCAACTCAGAGTCAAGGGACCATTTTTCTACAGTAGCGAAATTGGACTGCATCAGGCATTCAAGCTCTGCGGGGTCAAAGTGGCACAAGTAAAGTACAGCATTATCTACATACAGCAGTAAGTGGTCATTTACAGCTAGGGGGAGTCGGTTAAGAAAAAGGCTAAAAGGCAGTGGTCCTAGGATGAACCCTTGGGGTACACCAGTAGAGACACACCAATTACCCGAGCAGACACCATTTATTTTTACTTTTTGTACTCTGCCATGAAAATAGCTGCTGAACCAGGCCACTGATTAAGGGGACAGACTTGTATAGATAATTGGCAAAGAAGAAGCTCATGATTTACTGTGTCGAAGGCCTAGCTGAGGTCAATATATGTAGCCCCCACCAAGAGCTTCCGATCTAGAGCGCTATGAATAAACCCAGTAAATCCCATGAGTGCAGTCATAGTACTATGTTGTTTACGGAAACCGTGTTGTTGTCAGCACTGAAGCTGCAATTAGTCAAGCTATTCAGTTAATTGATCTGAAACAATGCATTCCAGTGCTTTTGAGAGAGGTGGAAGTATTGAGATGGGGCAATAGTTTGAGTGTTTGTTTCTATCGCCATTTTTGTATACAGGTGTGACCACCGCTGCTTTCCAGATTCGTGGGAACTTGCCTGTTAAGAGGGATAAATTTAGGATTTTGGTAAAGGGAGAGAGAGAATAACATCTAGAGTGAGCTCAATGAGCTTAAGTTCAGGGGTATCACTACTAGCTCTTGATTTACTGAGCAGCTTTCTACTAAACAGGGACTCTGCCAGGTGAGCTAAAGGAGCAGCCCCACCAGCTCAGCTGCAGAGAGATTCTCATATACTCAACCAGACCATCACAGAGCAGGGACTCTACCAGGAGAGCTAAAGGAGCAGCTGCACCAGTTCAGCTACATGGAGAGTCTCATATACTGAATCAGACCATCACAGAGCAGGGGTTCTACCAGGTGAGCTAAAGGAACAGCTCTACCAGTTTGGCTACATAAAGATTGTCATATACTCAACCAGACCATCACAAAGCAGTGACTCTACCAGGTGAACTAAAGGAGCAACTCCACCAGCTCAGCTACAGGGAAATTCTCATATACTCAACCAGACCATCACAGAGCAGGGACTCTACCAGGTGAGCTAAAGGAACAGCTCTATCAGTTTGGCTACATGGAGATTCTCATATACTCAACCAGACCATCACAAAGAAGTGACTCTACCAGGTGAGCTAAAGGAACAGCTCTACAAGTTTGGCTACATGAAGATTGTCATATACTCAACCAGACCATCACAAAGCAGTGACTCTACCAGGTGAACTAAAGGAGCAACTCCACCAGCTCAGCTACAGGGAGATTCTCATATACTCAACCAGACCATCACAGAGCAGGGACTATACCAGGTGAGCTAAAGGAACAGCTCTACCAGTTTAGCTACATGGAGATTCTCATATACTCAACCAGACCATCACAGAGCAGGGAGTATACCAGGTGAGCTAAAGGAACAGCTCTATCAGTTTGGCTACATGGAGATTCTCATATACTCAACCAGACCATCACAAAGTAGTGACTCTACCAGGTGAGCTAAAGGAGCAGCGCCACCAGCGCAGCCACAGGGAGATTCTCATGCACTCAACCAGACCATCACAGAGCAGGAACTCTACCAGGTGAGTTAAAGGAACAGCTCCACCAGCTCAGCTACATGGAGAGTCTCATATTCTCAGGTAGACCACCATAGAGCAGTGACTCTACCAGGTGATCTAAAGGAACAGCTTTACCAGCTCAGCTACAGGGAGAGTTCCATATACTCAACCAGACCATCACAGAGCAGGGACTCCACCAGATGAGCTAAAGGAACAGTCCCACCAGCTCAGGTGCATGGAGATTCTCATATACTCAACCAGATCATCACAAACCAGTGACTCTAGTAGGTGAGGTAAAGGAATAACTCCTCCAGCACAGCTGCATAAAGATTCTCATATGCTCAACCAGACTGTCACAGAGCAGGGACTCTACCAGGTGAGCTAAAGGAGCAGCTGCACCAGTTCGGCTACATGGAGAGTCTCATATACTGAATCAGACCATCACAGAGCAGGGACTCTACCAGGTGATCTAAAGGAACAGCTCTACCTGTTTGGCTACAAGGAGAGTCCCATATACTCAACCAGACCATCACAGTGCAGGGACTCCACCAGGTGAGCTAAAGGAACAACCCCACCAACTCAGGTACAAGGAAATCCTCATATACTCAACCAGACCATCACAAAGCAGTGACTCTACAAGGTGAGTTAAAGGAATAGCTCCACCTGCTCAGCTACATGGAGATTCTCATATTCTCAATCAGACCATCACAGAGCAGGACTCTACCTGGTACGCTAAAGGAACAGCTCCACCAGTTCAACTACGTGGAGAGTAACATATACTCAACCAGACCATCACAGAGCAGGGACTCTACCAGGTGAGCTAAAGGAGCAGCTGCACCAGTTCAGCTACATGGAGAGTCTCATACACTGAATCAACCATCACAGAGCAAGGACTCTGCCAGGTGAGCTAAAGGGACAGCTCTACCAGTTTGGCTACATGGAGACTCTCATATACTCAACCAGACCATCACAAAGCAGTGCCTCTACCAGGTGAGCTAAAGGAGCAACTACACCAGCTCAGCTACAGGGAGATCCTCATATACTCAACCAGACCATCACAGAGCAGGGACTCTACCAGGTGAGCTAAAGAAACAGCTCTACCAGTTTGGCTACATGGAGACTCTCATATACTCAACTAGACCATCACAAAGTAGTGACTCTACCAGGTGAGCTAAAGGAGAAACTCCACCAGCTCAGCCACAGGGAGATTCTCATATGCTAACCAGACCATCACAGAGCAGGAACTCTACATGGTGAGCAAAAGGAACAGCTGCACCAGTTCAACTACATGGAGAATCGCATATACTCAACCAGACCATCACAAAGCATGGATTCTACCAGGAGAGCTAAAGGAACAGCTCTACCAGTTTGAGTTTGGCTACATGGAGATCCTCATATACTCAACCAGACCATCAGAAAGCAGTGCCTCTACCAGGTGAATTAAAGGAACAGCTCCACCAGCTCAGCCACAGGGAGATTCTCATACTTTCAATCAGACCACCTTTGAGCAGTGACTCTACAGGTGATCTAAAGGAACAGCTTTACCAGCTCAGCTACAGGGAGAGTCCCATATACTCAACCAGACCATCACAGAGCAGGGACTCCACCAGGTGAGCTAAAGGAACAGCCCTGCCAACTCAGCTACATGGAGATTTTCATATTCTCAACCAGACCATCACAAAGCAGTGACTGTACCAGGTGAGCTAAAGGAGCAACTCCACCAGCTCAGCTACAGGGAGATTCTCATATACTCAACCAGAATATCACAGAGCAGGGACTTTACCTGGTGAACTAAAGGAACAGCTCCACCAGTTCAACTACATGGAGAGTCACATATACTCAACCAGACCATCACAAAGCAGTGACTGTACCAGTTGAACTAAAGGAGTAACTGCACCAACTCACTTACATGGAGATTTTCATATACCCAACCAGACCATCACAGAGCAGGGACTCTACCATGTGAGCAAAATGAGCAGCTCCACCAGCTCAGCTACATGGAGAGCCTCATATACTCAACCAGACCATCACAGAGCAGGGACTCTACCAGGTGAGCTAAAGGAGCAGTCTCAACAGCTCAGCTACATGGAGAGTCTCATATACTCAACCAGACCATCACAGAGCAGAGACTCTACCAGTTGAGCTACTGGAACAGCTCCACCAGCTCAGCTCATGGAGATTCTCATATACTCATCCGGACCATCACAGAGCAGGGACTCTACCAGGTAAGCTAAAGGAACAGCCCCAACAGCTCAGCTGCATGGAGATTCTCATATGCTCAACCAGACCATCACAGAGCAGTAACTCTACCAGGTCAGCAAATGGAGCAGCTCCACCAACTCAGCTACATGGAGATTCTCATATACTCAACCAGACCATCACAGAGCAGGGTCTCTACCAAGTGAGCTAAAGGAACACCTCTACCAGCTAGGCTACATGGAGATTCTCATATACTCAATCAGACTGTCACAGAGCAGGGAGTCTACCACATGAGCTAAAGGAGCAGCTCCACTACCTCTGCTACATGGAGAGTTTCATATACTCAACCAGACAATCACAAAGCAGTGACTCTACTGGGTGATTTAAAGGAACAGACCCACCAGCTCAGCTACATGGAGAGTCTCACATACTCAACCAGACCATCACAGTGCAGGGACTCTACCAGGTGAGCTAAATGAGCAACTCCAGCAGCTTAGCTACATGGAGATTCTCATATTCTCAATTAGACCACCATACAGCAGTGACTACCAGGTGATCCAAAGGAACAGCTTTACCAGCTCAGCTACAGGGAGAGTCTCATATACTTACCCAAACCATCACAGTGCAGGGACTCTACCAGGTAAGCTAAACAAACAGCCCCATCAGCTCAGGTGCATGGAGATTCTCATATACTCAACCAGACCATCACAAGGCAGTGACTCTACAGGATGAGCGAAAGGAATAACTCTATCAGCTCAGCTACATAATGATTCTCAAATGCTCAACCAGACTGTCACAGAGCAGGGACTCTACTGGGTGAGCTAAAGGAACAGACCCACCAGCTCAGCTACATGGACAGTCTTGTATACTCAATCAGACCATCACAATGCAGTGACTGTACCAGTTGAAGTAAAGGAGTATCTCCACCAACTCAGTTACATGGAGATTTTCATATACCCAACCAGACCATCACAGAGCAGGGACTCTACCAGGTGAGCTAAAGGAACAGTTCCACCAGCTCAGCTACATAGAGTGTCTCATATACTCAACCAGACTATGACAGAACAGAGACTCTACCAAGGGAGCTAAAGGAACAGCCCCACCAGCTCAGTTACCTGGAGATTCTCATATACTCCACCAGACCATCAAAAAGCAGTGACTCTACCAGGTGAGCTAAAGGAGAAATTCCACCAGTGCAGCTACAGGGAGATTCTCATATACTCAACCAGACCATCAAAGAGCAGGGACACCACCAGGTGATCTAAAGGAATAGCTTTACCAGCTCAGCTACAGGGAGAGTCTCATATACTCAACCAGACCATCGCAGTGCAGGGACTCTACCAGGTGAGCTAAAGGAACAGCTCCACCAGCTCAGCTACATGGAGATTCTCATATACTCAAGCAGACCATCACAGAACAGGGACTCTGCCAGGTGAATTAAAGGGGCAGCTCCACCAGCTCAGCTACAGGGAGATTCTCATATACTCAACCAGACCATCACAAAGCAGTGACTCTACTGGGTGAGCTAAAAGAATAGTCCCACCAGCTCAGCTACTCAGAGATTCTCATATGCTCAACCAGACCATTACAGAGCAGGGACTCTACCACATAAGCTAAAGGAACAGATCCATCAGCTCATGTATTTAACCAGACCATCAAAGGGCAGGGTAGGCCATCACAGTGCAGGGATTCTACCCAGTGTGCTAAAAGAGTGACTTCAAACCCAATGAGCAGCTCTGCTAGAACTGCTACAGAAGCACTCACAGAACAAAACAAGGTAATCATAAAGCAGTTACTCTGTGAGGTGAGGTAATTGGGCAGCTCAGCTAGTGTGACATGGAGCCTGTCATATCCTCAACTAGACTATTAAAGAGCAGTGACTCCACAGGGGAAAGTTAATAGAGCTGCTTCTGTAGCACGGGATTCTTTTACACTCAATCCAACCATCACAGAGCAGTGATTGACCACCAGGTGAGCTAAATGAGCAAGACTGGTGTTTCAGGTTTTAGGAGAATCCCATATACTCAGCCCAGATCTGTAATTGTAGAACTTGTTATATGCATTAATTCATAGATTTCTATGATGCCGTCTACATTTGTTGCAGTAAAATATATTATCCAGACAAAAGGTAATACAGAAATCTCAGACCCAGGATCTTCTGACTGTGACCACCCCAATGAACCTTACACGCAGAGACTTCTCTGACTGGGCCACCCCAACAAACCTTAAACTGAGGGCCTTCTGACTGGAGTCACCCCAACAAACCTTACACCCAGGGCCTTCTGACAGGCCACTCCAACACACCTTACACACAGGGCCTTCTGATTGGCACCACCCCCACAAACCTTACATCCAGGGCCTTCTGACTGGGGTCACCCCAACAAGCCCTACACCCAGGGGCTTCTGACTGGGGCCACCCCAACAAACTTTACACCCAGGGCCTTCTGACTGGGATGGAATTGCAAGCTAATGTTCAGGGCAAGGAGACATGAAATAGGAGAGCCAAGATTTCAGTTCCTCCACATTAATGGACTCTCTATGCAGCCTCAAAAATATCACTTGCCTGCCCTGTGCTTCAGTCTCTGCCAGATGTAAATTGGGGTGCACCTAGGACCCACTAAAAATTGGGCCTATAACCAGGCCTATAGTAAGGATAATAGGATGCTGGGGTGTACTGCAAGAAATATTGACAGCAGAAAAATGGAGGTTCTATTACCTCTATATTTATTTATATTGCAATCAGTTTACAACCTTTGAGCCAGAGGCTCATTTCCAAAGGTACCTCATCAAGAGAAGAGAAGATAATACAGGTACAAAATACATACTATAAGCAAACATATGCATAAAGAGACAGGCATACATGGATCCTGGTTACAGTTTACATTGGTTGTATTATAAAGTGCAGATTCAGGTATAATAGATAACAGGGTTGGTTACAGGGTTTAGCAGCATAAATGTATGACATTTGCAAAATGAAACAGTTAAACAGGTTACACGGTATTAGATTACAGAGATAGTAAAGTATGTGACAAGGACAGTACAGCAGGTAGTTTGATTCGGTAACAGTGGTGCATACTAGTAGGACAACTTAGCAAGCAGTATAATAAGATTGTCATACATGGTACGTTCTTGACAGTAGTGAGAAGGTAGGCAGTTGGATAAGGCAGTAATGTAGGTGGTAGAAATAAGGTGGTGAGGAGACGGTGCAGTCCAGAGGGCATTGTCAGGACAAACGGTGCTTGTACACCCGTTATGCACAGGTGCAGCTGCGCTTGTTGAACAGCTCACTTTTGAGTGCAGTTTTGAATTTGGAGATAGTGGGGATTTCAGAGATGGCGCCAGGAAGTGTGTTGTACCAAGAAGGGGCTCTGTGGCGGAGAGACCTCTGTCCATGCGAGGTCCTAGATCGAGGAACCAGGAAGGTGGCCTTGCAAGAGGTCCGAGTACTGACTAGAGGTTGGGCTAGGAGGAGGGAGGATGTCAGCCCGGGTGGAGAAAGTCCTAGCAGGGTTTTTAGTTATAAGAGCAAGTTTGGTGTGCAGCCGTTCATCAAGGTTTAGCACTGTTGCCAAGTCATAAAGCTGGCATGTATGTGAGCTAAGGCCCCTGTGATTAGCCTGCATGCCTTATTTAGGATGAGGCGGATTTTGTTTAGGGCAGTCGTGTTGGCAGCACCGTAGACAGGTAGTCCATAGTCAACTAGGGATAGTATGGAGGATGTAACTGCAAGCCGGAGGGCATCGGGGGGGGGACAGTTTTTGTAGCGGTACAAGATACCAAGATATATAGGTCACTGGTGAGGCTGCATCTGGAATGTGTACTCAGTTCTGAAGTCCTCACCTAAGGAAGGACAGGGACAGGCTGGAGACTGTGCAATGCAGGGTGATCAAGATGATTCAAGGTCAACAGGGAAGATCTTATGAAGATCATCTGAAGGGACTGAACATGTATTCACTGGAGATGAGGCGGGGGGGTATAGAGACCTTCAAGTTTCTGAAAGAAAGAAATAAACAAGGTGAACCACAGGAACAATTTATCAGGTGTACAGAGCCAAGAGCCAAAGGTCACAAGTGGAAACTGGTGGAGAAAAGGTTTAAGAGGGTTGTGAGGAAGTTCTATTTTATGGAAAGGGTGGCAGAGCCCTGGAACAGTCTGCCAGCGGAGGTTGTGGATGCCAAGACCATAAATGGTTTCAGACATGGCTGGGACACAGTGAAGGGTCTGCTGGTTGCTCAGGTCTGTAGCAATAGGGAGGGGATCAGAGAAGTGGACCAGGAAGGATATCACCAAGTATGAAAAGTAGTTTCCGGGGCAGATAGGGAACTCTGGGCAGACTAGACTGACCTTTGTTCTTTTTCTGCTGTCATTGTCTATGTTTCAATGTTTCTAAAACAAGAGAGGGAATGATAACCTGGTAGCCCAGCAGTAGTGCTACTGCTCACTGTGCCAGCTGCTCAAATGTAGCAGCAGACTCAAATCACCTGGGGTTTTGTATTTTGCATTTTATTTGTTTTAACAGGAAAAAGCTCCACTGAGCGATGCTAATTTATTTACAGTATTTATTAGTTTTTATTGACCAGGTAAGTATGCTAGACACAGAATGTGCCTATTTTCAGGTACGACTCGGGAGGTTACAAGACAAGCAATACAGTATGATACCAGGAGGTTACAAGACAGACAGTACAGTAGAAAACAGTATTACACAATATAGGAGATGAAATAGTAAATGTATCGAGCAGGAATATTAACATAGCATAGATACAACAGTACAAAGCAACACATGTAGCGCCCCCCCCCCCAATTGGGGACTTACTTTAATGCCTCCCATTTGTCTCCTGCTGCCTCTGGTGTCTTTCCGTTTTCCCCGTTTTGCTTCCTGGTGTGCACCGACACCTGGCCCAAGTCCTCTGGTGCCTTTGGTCCCCTGAACAGCCTCTATGTTTGTTTTGGCCAATTTTGGGTTTGGGGAGCTGGATCATGAGCTGCCAGCATTTTCTCTGACTGGCCAGCAGTTTGTGTATGCACAAAGAATCGCATCTAATCTTCCAACCGCTGCTGTGGTCATTTTGGAGCTAATCCAGTTGTCCCAGTGCCCCTGCTTGTCTAACTGGGGACTGGTGACCAGGAGACAGATGAGAAGCCTCAGTGTATTGCAAAAATCAAGTTCGAAATGGGCTGTGTTTTGGTGCTCATGAATATTAATGAACCCCTTATGAAAATTAAATAGGAAGCAAACTGCCAATTAGGGGTACTGTGGGAAAGTATTGTATATAAATGTTTAATAAGGGCAGCACTTTGTAGGGCACTAAAGGGACTACTAAACTGTGGGATTTATGCAAATAAAAAGTAGTTAATCTGGCTGCACCAGAACATTAAACTGGGGACAATGTATAGACTGCATGGGGACTGTGTATACAGGCAGCCATTTTGCAGCTTCTCAGCCAGTGGGAAAGCCAGGATTACCACAGAGACACTGGAGACTGTGCTGAGACTTTTTGAGGAAAAGCAGGGGCAATTCTAGGCACCCAAGTCTTAACCAGTGAGGATGCTTGGACTGTGTTTGATAACTTTAGCATCCAGTCAGAACTCAGAGACTCTGCTCTTCAACTTTAGAGGGACTGTTTGAATCGGGGCAGTCCAGCTCATGCTTCCATAGAGTAAGGAGGCCCTGTGTGCAGCTTGGGGGATTTGGGGAGAGGCCTGCTAACTCTCTCCTAGGCCTGAATGCCTGTCTTAATTGTTGGAACTGCCAAGCCTGCAGACTGATCTAAAAGCCTCCAGTGACAGAAAGAAATGATTTTCCCTAGAGCTGAAACTCCGGACTGAAGAGGTGTCAGAGGGTCTAAAAGATCCCCAAACTGCATCTTGGTGAGAAACTGTTTTGCTTCAGAGACTGTGGCCTACATCGCAAGCCTGGGCCTAGCAGAACTGGCTCCAGCCTGTTTGCTAAAAGGGGGAGACCTGAATCTCTGTTTCTCAGCTTACATACCAAGGACTGCAACTTGCGAGTGGGTAAGCTGTGCGGCCTATGACAGAACTGTACCAAAAGTTAAGCCTTTGATGCCAACTAACACTCATAAAAGACTGTTGCTGTCTGTGATACCAAAGCTGATAGAAGACCAGAGAAGGGAGTCAGCTCCTGTGACGAAGATCATCGTGGGTTGTGGCCATCCTTGGGGACTAGGCCTTGACATGTGGGCTAGTCATGTCAGCCCTGGTCCCTGTATCCTGGTCCTTGCCAGAAAGGATGAAGTCCTGCACCCTGCAGCCACTCGCCAGAAAACTGAATCCTGCTTCAAAGGGAGTCAGCCTGAAAATCAGCCCAGATCCTGATGTCCATGGTTCAGTGAGTTTGATAGGGTTCATCCCTGCAACACAAAATTAAAGTGTTTTTCCATCTGATTTGCCTTTCATGTTCTTGTTGTGGTTTAGACTGTTTTTGCAGGCCATCGGGCCTGAGGATTATAATTTCTGGGTGTTCAAAAGTTGTTTATGTTGCTGCAGCCAAGTATAAAAAAACAGCCTTAACCATTTCTTTATTTAAAGGCCCCAACCAGCTGCAACGCCGGCCAACCCACGGCAGTGCTTCAGGCCTGCAGCTAATTAGACTCTGGGTACCCAGCAGCTGTATCTGGACTATCCAGGGATTAAATGTATCTATGGTTTTACATAATTTTAACATAGTATTTTAAAGTAAAGTTTGATTCACGTCTCTTTCCCCTGTTCACTTCCACTAATAAATCAGTTAGTTGTTTGAATGTTATATTGGCCTCTGAGCATATTATTACTGAGTGCCGGTTTAATGCAAATAACTGAAAGGTACAGTAGTGTTGTTGAAAACCTTTTATTGCAGGTTCACAGGGTGTGTACCAGAACCCAGAACCCTGTTGGTAAGTGTGGTCACTGTGAGCATATTATTAGCACATACCATTAATTGTGCCGTTGAATGTCGAGTGCAGAGATTTATGTTTCTCCATGTGTGGGACCACTGGGTGGGTCTGTGGATAGGTACAACTTCCCAGAGGGTTGAGCTAGCTTGACATCTAACCCACTCAGAAGTTACTCTGGATGGAGGCGCCACACAAATAGGTCTACTGTTAGTACTGAGCCCCTTGTGCTAGTTAAATCTGAACCCAGGCCCTTTAACCTGCATTCAGGGCAGAAGGCAGGGAGGTGGCACCCAGGTAACATACAGTACAACATAAAACAGAGTAGTACAATGTAAGTCAATATAATACAGTGTATGAGATGAAATAGTGCATGTATTGAGCAGGAATATTAACATAACATACATACAAGCAATACATAGCAATATGTACTCTGACAAGGAGGTCCTGGTTAGGACAGCAAAAAAGGAAACACACATCAGATTGCACATAATACATATAAAGAGAGCATTTGGGGCAATCAGTATATATGGGATACACAATGGCCAGACCCAGAATATGCCATTTATCACTATGAGTAAGAGAGCAAGACCATAACTCATGAAAGGCAGAGCCACAAGTAAGTTATGAAAATTCTGTCCTATGACAACTGATGGTAAATGTTGTATTGTAAGAGATGCCATTGTGTGTCCAGTTTATACGATGTATTTTAAATTGTAGAACTTTCAGATTAGTTCTTTTAATAAAGAACATATTTATTTATTTATTTATTTAGCTTTGTTTACCAGGTAAGCATGCTAGACAGTCAAGTGCCTATTTTCAGGTGTGACCTGGGAGAATAACATAGGTACAGGCAAAAACAATATAGAGGCATGGTAACAGCAAAACAACAAGGAACAGTCAGGTACAGAGACTAGTTAATAGCAACCAGCAAGGTACAGACAGGAATAGGCAGGTAGCTACAGTCAGGGTACAGGCAGAGAAGAAATAAGGCAAGTACTGTGTAAAGGCATGCCAACCATAGGAGGCAGCCAAGGAAGCAAACATATACCAGCAGGACATTTGCGAAGTGAGCATTATAGCCATCTGCACACGTGCAATTGCAATGGGGTACAGCACATCATGGAGGGTAGGTCAGCTAAGAGCAAAGGCAGGCAGAAGCTTGTTTTAAGAATCCCCAGAGGTAGGACCTGAAGCAACTGTGGGAGGGGGTAGCCCTTACTGGCGCAGGAAGTAGGTTCCAGGCACTGGGGGTGAGGGCCACGAAGGCACGATCTCCTGCAACTGAATGAGTTGTGGGGACCATGACAGCCTGGGAGTCGCTGGACCCCGTCCGATAGCCAGAGGGGGCAGGCTTGAGCAGAGCAGCCAGTGCTGGAGGGGTGGATGAACGGATGACGTTGTCCATAAAGGTGCCCAGGACAAAGGATCGATGGTTACTAGAGGAGAGCCACCTCAGCCTGGAGTAGAGTTGACAGTGATGGGTGATACAGGGGCTGATAGGGCAAAATGACACACATTGTTGTATGTTGTGTCCCATTTCGTGAGCCAAGTTTTCGGGGCATTCATGAAGAAGGAGAGCCCATAGCAGAGCGAGGGGAGAAGGACCCCTTTTTCAAGGGCAAGTCGGGCAGCAGGGGAGAGGCAGCTTTTAGCCCTGTACGCCAGACCCAACTTAAAGTTAGTGGCCTTGCAGGGGTTACGTATGTGCAGGGAGCGGTCCAACTGAGGGTCAAGGATAACTCCCAGGTACTTGAACGAGTCGGCCACCGACACAGGAATGTCGTTGGTCCCAACAACCTTGAGATTGGCCGGGCACGTTCTAACCTTGGCAGGGGAGTCAAATAACATGGCCTGCATCTTCTGGAGGTTGATGACAAGTTTTTTTGCCTTGAGCCAGGATTGAATGAGATCGAAATCAGCATTTAGTCCGGTGTTTATGTCTCCGATATCATGGGAGTTAGCGAGAAGCACAAGGTCATCAGCATAGAGGGTGACATTCCCACAGGCAGGGACTAAGGGGGGCAGCTGGTTGATAAAGAGGGAGAACAGCATGGGACCGAGGAAGGACCCCTGAGGCACCCCGCAAGTAACCGGAGCAAGCCCAGAGAGGGCTTTCTGGAACTTTGTATACTGTTGCCTGTCCGAGAGGTAGTTGGTAAACCAGGCTAGTACAGGGGAGGAAAGGCCGAGGGACCAGAGGGCATCATCCAGGACAGTATGATCAACCAGATCAAAGGCCTTTGACAGGTCAATGACGATGGCCCCTGTGAGTTTGCCTTGATCAGTTGCAGTTCTGATTTCAGAGGTGACCTTTGCGAGGGCAGTGGAGGTGCTGTGCCCTTTACGGAACTCATGCTGCGCGGGGGAGAGTAGGCCATGGGATTGGAGGAAGAGAGCAAGTTGGGAGGCCACAGCCTTTTCAAGCAGTTTGTTTACTGCAGATAGAATCACTATGGGGCAATAGTTCTCAAGGATTTTGGGATCCCCACGCTTGAGGACTGGGATCACACATGCCACCTTCCATATAGCTGGGATAGTTCCAGATATGAGAGGGGAGTTGAGAATGTGAGAGATGGGCCATGCCAAGAAGGGGGGCCCCCTGGCAAAGTAATCTGGGCTCAAGATTGTCATACCCAGCTCCGGAGTGAGGGGAGAGTCCAGCTAGGAGCTTACATGTCTCTTTACAGGAGACAAACCTAAAGTAGAAGGGAGAGGGAGGAGGAGGAGGAGGGGATACAGCATCACCAGTGGGGCTCAGAACACTGGATGCTGAAGATTTGGGAGTGTAGTCTGACAGGTCAGCGAGCAGGATGTTAAAAGCATTGGCTATAGTCAGGGCATTGTTGCAGCTGACACCGCCGATTTGCATGTCGGAGACCTGAGGGCAAGCAGGACTACTAACAGTATGTTTATGTTTGATGGTCTGCCAGAAGCTCCTTGGGTTGCTTAGCAGTTGCTTTGAGGAGGATTTGCAGAATTCACTCTTTACAGAGTGGATTGCCCACTTACAGGAGTTCCTGAGCTGCCTGTAGTTCCTCAAAGTCTGTATTTTCCTGGAGGACTTACATTTTGCCAGCTTTTACCTTATGCTTCATCAGGGAAAGCAGGCCCCCTTATGTGCTTTTGTGACGTGCCCCTCACTTTTCTTCTTATGAGTGGGGCATGCCTGTCTTGCAAAGGTGCAAATATGGATAGGAAGCAGTCAAGAGCAGCAGAGGGTCGCTGTTAGCATAGACCAGGGACCAGTCAGTCAGGCTGAGGTCAGCAAGGAACTTATCATGGTTAAATCTTGAGTAGTCCCTCATCTGGATAACTTTGGGGAGACCCTGGGGTATGGACCTTCCAGATACAGTAGGTAGGGGAATGGTCAGAGATGGAATCTGAGAAAGACCAGAAGTAGTGATACGATCAGGTCTGTTGCTCAGCATCCAATCAGAAGAGTGCTTTTCCCCAGAGGAGGAGGATCTGGTGGGCTCCATGATGATTTGACGAGGGCAAGACCAGATAGGAGGGCTTGTAAATGTGGCGTTGCCACTCAACCAATTTAGGTTGAAATCCCGAACACTAAGAGTTCACTAGTTCCCACCTTAGGACTGAGGCAGTCAAGGTGTTGGGAGAGCCATGAGTACCACCTTTAGGTGGATTATATACACAGGCCAGGTGGAGCTTTTGGCATTGCCCAGTAGTGGGAGGGCATGCAGGAACTCACAAGAGGAGGAGGGAGGGAGGTGAGGTATGACAGTAACCTTAAGGTGGGGCTTAAAGTAGAGCAGCAGTCTGCCCTCCCTTTGTTACCTGCTCTATCCTGCCTGATAGCAAGGTAGCCAGGAGGCACAGACAGAGTCAGGATGGGCAGGTTTAAGCCGTTTGGGAGATCCCAGGATGTCCGGGTTGTGATGGGTGACCCAGGCCGTGAGGCTCTGAGAGGTTGGCGAGAACACCGCGGACATTGTGATGTGCAACCTTTAAGTCCTTAGCGTTCTGCCACTGGGGGAAAAGCATGGTGATGGGGAGTACAGAGATTTGGCTAAACTGTAAGACCAGACAGGAGAGAGAAGCCTAGGGCAGGAGAGAATATCAGGCACACAGTAATGCAGCTCCTCTCAGGAATGTAAGGTCAAGCTGAAACACAGAAGGCAGTGAGACAATTAAAAACTTAAATATGAGTGATCAGCAGATAAATTCTTAACAGGCAGATAAATTCAATAGTTATAAATACAGACATCTACAGAGAAAATAAGATGCGTAGACAGTTTACTGGATAGCTTATAGGAATAGATTGTAGTGACCACCATGAGGAGTCAGGGGAGTAAGCACTGTCAGTCACGGGTTATAAAGAACAACACGGCACACTGAGTAACAATTAGGGAGGATAAAAGCAGTTTCTTGTGACCGCCGGGGTGGAGGGTGGCAGAGTGTAAGGACAGGCAGGAGCATTAACCAACAGGGCAGGATGAATATGGCCTCACCAGTTAATGGGAGGGTTAGGCGCATTTAACGGAGGAGGAGCAGAGGCGAATGGGGAAATTTTTTAAAGCAGTCAGAAAACCTCAAGTTGAGAGCCCGACTGGTACAGAACTTGAATAGCCACAAATAGAGCCCGAGGAGCTCCGGACTGCTGCTTCAGTCTGTAGTGCTCAGATAAATTAAATAAAAATTCTGCTCATCCTCCTACAGCTCTGATGAGCTGAGACTGCAGCCAGATGCAGGGAAAGTGGCCCTTTTGTAGCCCAGAAGGGTGAGCAGGCAAGGAAGGCTTGGCGCCTTCTTCCAAACAGTCCAAGAAGTCAGAAAACCTCAAGTCGAGAGCCCTGACTGGTACAGAACTTCAATAAGCCAAACAGAGCCCGAGGAGCTCCAGATTGCTGCTGCAGTCTGTAGCACTCAGATAAATTAAATTAAAATTCTGCTCGTCCTCCTACAGCTCAGATGAGCTGAGACTGAGATATAGACTAGTGTTTGGGAACCCATACACAATAAGGCTATTCTTCCACCAAGTGCTACCATGATGGCGAATACACTGAGAGCGAAAGCTTGTGAGGTCAGTCTGTCATCATGGTAACCTAGTGAAAGAATAACCTGGTTGTGTTTTAGTGCTCCTATACACTGTGTTATACAGTCTATGGTAAAAAGTAACACTACCGACCTTCTCACTCACTGCCATCCAGTCAGTTCTAGTCTTGATGCTGCAAATGCCTCCAACATCAGAATTGCACCTCACGCCCCACAACCAAAAATCAACAAAATCAACACCAAAAACAGAACTGTTTCTTTTATCATGCCACTGTTTTTACTGCCTTTGTTTAAATGACAGCAGCATGCGTGCTTCAGTTTAAGCGCTGCTGTAAATCAGCTGTTACATAGAAACCTAAACAATGGTGGCAGAAAGAGACCAGAGTCCATCTAATCTTCCCAAGTTCCCTATAATCCCTGGAACCTGCTGTTCCTCCAGGGTATTAACCTCCATTCCTCTCTCTCTCTCTCCTCATTGGTCCTGTCGCCCCAGGTAACCACTGTTCCTTCATTACTTCCCAGTCCTGCTTGAATCCCTGACTGTTTCACACCTAGCACCTCAGCCAACAGACAATTCCAAGGTTCCACCACCCTTTCTTTAAAGTAGTACTTCTCACATCCCTCCTGAACCTACCTCCTGTTAATTTCCATTTGTGTTCACATGACCGTGAACTGGCATTCAGGCTAAATAGTTCCCAGCAGTTAACTTTGTTAATTCCTGTAAGGAACTTGAAGGTCTCTATCATATCTTTCCTCTCCCATCTGGTCTCCAGTGAGTACATCTTTAGTGTCTTGATGCACTCCTCATAGGATCTGCCCTGCTGGTCCTGAATCATTTTTGTTGCTCTGTGCTGCACTGTCTCCAACCTATTGTTATCCTTTCTGAGGTGAAGACTCCACAACTGGGCACAGTACTCTAGGTGAGGCCTCAGCAGGGATTTGTAGAGGGGACGTATTACCTCTTTTTTCCTGTTATCAGTGCCCCCTCCCGATACATCCCAGCATCTGTTAGCCTTGTTATAGGCCTTGTTGCAGTGACTCAATTGCTTAGGTCAGTTGCTAATGACAACTCCCAGATCCCATTCCTCAGCTGCAGTGCCAAGTCTCTCTTCCCATTTAGTAATCTGTCTTAGGGTTCTTTTTCCTGGCTGTACGATGTCGGTTCGACAACCCTTTTGTCGACCGGCATCTTACTGACAGGAATCATGTCGACCGCAAGTTTCAGATTACATGATTCCTGTGTGTCTTCCCCCACCCCAGCATCTTTAGGATTATCAACTCCAGTCAGAGTTGATTCAGGATGGGGGTGCAGGACCGTGAGACAGTGTGCCCCTGTCCCGGGCACAGAACACAGCAACCTGTTGGCAAAGTGTTGACTTTGCCGACAGGGTTGTAGTCCGCTGTGTTGGTGTCACCGTGTGTGGGGCATACCCTTTTCCCCTAGGTACATTACCTTGCACTTTCTATCTTTGAATTTTATCTGCCAGGCTTTTGACTGCCCTCTAGCTTTTCCAGGTCTCTGCATTTCCCTTATTCCCCCATCACTACCCACCCTCCCAGATAGTTCTGTGTCATCTGTGAAGGGACACAACCTGCCATGGATTCCTTCTCCAATGTCACTAATGAACATGTTGAAGAGGACCGAGGTAAGGACTAACTCTATGAAACCCCATTCATAACCTTCCTCTCTTCAGATTTAACCCCATTGACCACCACCCTCTGCTGCCTCCCTTCTAGCCAGTTACCCACCCAGTTCACTATGGGTTTAACTGCACCCAGGTCTTCCAACTTCTTGAGCAATCATTTGTGAGGTACCAAGTCAAAAGCCTCACTGAAGTCAAAGTAGAGCAGATCCAAAGCGTGGCCTCTGTCTAATTCCTTTGTCACCCAGTCAAAGAAAACTATCAAGTTGGTCTGACAAGATCTTCCTGCCATAAAACCATGCTGTTTACTACCCTGGAGTCTGTTGCTCTCCAGGTAGTCTATGGGGTCCTCTTCGATCAGTGACTCTATCAGCTTCCCTACAATAGAGGTAGACTAACAGGCCTATAGTTCCCTGGTTGCCCCTTATTGCCCCATATGAAGCAGTATGTCTGCCACCTTTCAATCCCTTGGAACTTCCCCAGACCTACGTGAGCTGCTGCACAGACATACCAGTGGTTCATCCAGCTCTGCTGCTAATTTCCTGAGAATCCGCAGATGCAACCCATCTGGTCTTGGTGCCTTATTATCTTAAGGGCAGCCAGCCCTTTCAGAACCCTTTCCCTAGTAAACAATGGCTATCTCATTTCTGGAATTCCCTTAGTGGCTGCTTTGATGCCACTGTCTGGCATGGACCTGCTGTCCTCCTTAGTGAAAACTGAGCAAAAGTAGACATTTAGGATGGCAGCCTTTTGCCTATCGTCCTCTATCACTCTACCCCCTCAACTAGCCTTCCGATTCCCCCACCTGTTTTTCTTTTTTCACTAATATATCTGAAATACTGTTTTTCCTGTGTTCCTCGTCCCCTTCGCGATACGCAGCTCTGTATCTGCTTTGACCTCCATAATGGCCCTCTTTGCCTACCTATTTTTCTGTAGATAATCCTCCCATTCTCCCTCCATCTGCTTTTCTTGTATTTATAGAATGCCTTTTTTGGCCTGACCACTTCCTGACTCTTGTTGAGAACCATAGTGGTCTCTTAAACCTGTTTTTCTTTGTTACTATTCTTATGCATACCTTAGATCCCTCAAGGATGGCCTCCTTAATTACCCCCATGTCTCCTCCACCCCACCTATGTCCTCCACCCCTACTAACTTATTCCTGACCAATTTCTTCATCCTGTCAAAGTCAGCCCTTCTGAAGTCAAGGACTTCAGTTCTCAATTGCGGCTTGCCGGCTCCGTGGGCCAGTTCAAACCAAACAGAGTTATGGTCGCTGTTCCCCAGCGGCTCCTCTACTACCACCGCTCCCATCATCTCTGAGTTGGTGAGCACCACACCACATCACGAACTGCGGTCTAAGACAGCCCAGTGGTGCTGAGGGTTGAGGTGCTGGACGCCACACCTCGCTACACGCCGGTGACTCAGGTTCGGGAATGGACCTAGGTCATTGGGGGTCAGCAGGAGTGGGAGGGGATTGAGCATCCGGAGGACTGCTCTCCTCTCCCAGGGTGGGTTGTAGGGAGTCTTCAGTGCTGTAGCTGCCTCTGGTGGAGACTGGGGGTGGCACAAGCACACAGCACATGGAAGGGGGCAGGACAATAGCAGACTCCAGTGGCAAGAGGCGCAGAGGAAAAAGCCACTCAGGAGCCATTGTACACTGCGTCCCAAGGGGGAAACAGTAAAGATAGAACCCCCCCAAGATAAGCAACTTGATGCCTATGATGGGGGACCTCCCCTTCCCCAGCCAAACAAAGCCCGGAATAAGCCAGAGCGGGGGTCCAACGGTGGGGCATCTCCATGGGGAGTAAGCTATGGTCCTCCCCAACTCTGATTCCGTGGTGGAGGCAGGCTGGTTGTGGTGAAGTTGAGCTCCCACATACAAGGTAGATAAAGGGTCAAGTATGCCCCTGACATCTGGAGGAGCATAAACAGAAGTTACAAAAAAAAAAAAAAGGACTGCGGTATGTCTGGTGGATTCTGCACCAGTACACAGTCTTGGAAGGCATCCAGCAAGGCCTGACTCCTGGCGCTCTTGGCCACCGGGACCTCTCTATCCATGTCTAGCAGATTCAGGTCTCCTATCACCACTACTTCCACCACTACTTCCCCCTTTGCTACCCCTCTTTCAAGTTCCTCTATGAGTTCTCTGTCCCTTTCCTCCACTTGCCCTGGAGGCCTATATATCACCCCAAGCATGCTTTCCTGCCTTAGGCTGCCATGATTGCACCCATACTAACTCAACCTCACCATTGCTACCCCTAATGCACCCATCTTCTACTACCTTGATGCCTTCCTTGACAAAAGGGCAACTCCACCACCTCTACCAGTTCCTCTATCCCTCCTGAACAGTGAGTACCCATGGACCATCATCTCCCAGTCATTATTATTTGTGGCCCACGTTTCCATGACAACCACAAGGTCCACCTCAGTGTCTGTTATCAGTGCCTGAAACTCACTTGAGTTTGTTACCTAGGCTCCTGGCATTAAGACATACCCCTTCCATCTGATCCCTGCTCTTACTTTCTACTGTGCTTCTGTTTTCCATGTTTTCTCCCACCCTTGTTGGGGCTTTTGCCCGTTATTTTAGCCATCAATACTGCCCATTCCCATGGTTCTGTAAACACTACTACTGTGTGTGTACCCTCTTTGCTGCTACAGTCCCCTGGATGTGTGGCAGTACTATCTAGGATCCCCTTCTGCTTACCATTCACCCCCTCCCCAATAAAGAGACACATAGTAGACTCGAAGCGCTGGAGCACAGTGTTGCTTTTTCTGGCTTTAAATAAAACTTGGTTCGGATGGCTAAAAACCTATCAATTTGACTGACATCCTTATTTTTGGTTTGGTGTGCTGCAGTTTGTGTTTCTTATGCTTTAACTGGTCTTAGCAAGCATACACTCCTACAAATTCCAAAAGCACGAGGTTTATCTGTGATCCCTCTTCCTCATCATCCACCATAGTTACCCTAGACCCAGACTCCCCCAGAGTCATTTTAAATGCCTGATACAGACATCAAACTTCTGCCCCAATGCACTGGCCCCCTCTCTTATCAGGTGAAGACCATCGCTCCAAAAGAGTCTTCAGTCCCAGAAGTCCCCTACGAAGTGATACCCTATGTCTTGACACCAACCTTTAAGCAAACTACTAAACTCCTCTATTTCAGCACTTATCCTATCTGCCTTCCTTCCTGCCCCACACTGGGAGGACTTCTGAAAAGCCAGGAGACTGAGTGTGTCACCAATCTTGTCCCCAAGTCTAAAGAAGTTCGACTTCATTGTCTCCACTGACTGGTTTGCCCAATCGGTGGTGCCCATATACCAGCAACTCCCCCTCACTCCCTCACCACCATCCTCCCTATTCTGTCTAAATCCCAGATGGCATAGATAGATATAATGACTCTGACCTAAAATTTATTCTGCTGTATTGTTGTATGACGTTCAGACTGCAGCAGAATGAAAAGTCATTCTGCTGCAGTGTGAATGTCACTACTTCAGCACAATAATGTTTATGACATTACTGGAATCGGGACTAAATGAGCTCACATCATACACTATAGACTGTTGTCATTTGATTTCACTGCTCTGTTTTGAGTGTGGCAGAGGTCACTGTGATGTCATCAGGCGTTGTTCAAGCTGCTCTCCCATTGATGATAAATAGTGATGACCCACCAAGAAGGATGATAAATGATTTATCTTCATTTTAGGTCTTCAGGTCATAGAAGTAAATAATTTATCAGTGAGGCTTTATTCTCATCTACATTGTATATAAAGTAATATATGCAATACTGAAACAGTCAGGGTAGCAGTAGTTGTAGTGTCAGTGTATAAGCACCCATTCCCAGGGGCTCTGGGCATGGTACAAGAAGACATAACACAGTTAAAACACTGCAAAACTTAAACATAACATCTTAAAATTAATAAACTAATTATAAAAATTGAAAAAAGAAACTTCACATTACAGTATAGCAAGCTAAAGCAGACAGACAAAACCCAGAATGGCTTACCCAGTGCAAAAGGCCTCCTGAAAGAGGGAGAACTTTGGGCCCTTTTTCAAGGCCTTCTCTGAGGGGGGCTTCCCTAAAAGACCTGGGAAACCTGTTCCACAGGGCTGGGCCCCCAGCTGTAAACACTGTCACCAGATGAGTGTAGCCTCACCCTGAGAACACATAGGATGCCCACCTCTGTGGAGCAGAGGGGGTGAGAGATCTGGTAGGGAGTCAAGAGGTCACTGAGGTAAGCAGGGCCCAGTCCACATAAGGCCTTGTAGATCAGCAACCCGACTTTGAGGGTGATGTGCCACTTTACTGACAACCAGTGCAGTTCACACAGGACTGGAGTTATAAGACAAGACCTCGAGTGGTCAGACAATAACCAGTTCATTGCATTCTGGACCAGCTGAAGACATCTTAGGACACCTTCACTCACCCCAAAGTATAGAGCATTACAAAAGTCAAGCCTGGAAGTGACAAAAGTATGTACCAGTGAGGGGATGTCTTCAGGTGGGATCAAGGTCTTAATCCAAGCAATATTTCTGAGATGGTAGAAATCATTCTAAACTATACCTGACCCTGAGCCTCAAGCATCAGCATCTCCTTCAGAATGACTCCCAGATTCTCACCCTTCACAGAGGCCACCAACCCCAAGGAACCTAGCCAAAGGCCAGTCCCCATATCAGTGGCTCCTACACCCCACCTTTGACCAGGCTCAATCACAAGTACCTCCATCTTGTCTGGGTTCAACCTCAGCCAGCTCAATGATATCCAGTCCTGAATCTCTGCCAGGCTCAAATTTAGCACCTTGACAACATCCGGTGTCCTGGGTGCAAAGGATAGATACAGCTAGGTATCACCAGCACAGTAGTGAAAACCCAGACCATATCATCTAAGGATCCCTCCCAGGTGCAGCATGTATACCACAAACAACATGTGAGAGACAATGGACCCCTGGGGCACACACAGAGCAGGGGCCTCAGGAGTAAGAGATAAAGTACAATGTATAAAGTCATAAAACAATAGGAGGATAAGAATATCTTTCGATGAGACGTTAAACTGAGGTCCCATCTGCCTGGATTGGTGGTAGTTCAGGTGGATGTTAAAGATCCCATGGCACTTATCGAAAAGAGTAGGGGAGTTTATTGAAGAAAAAAATCATACAAAATGCCAATGAAATATCAATATAAGAACAAAAAGAAGAAATACAATAAACACAAAACCAAGGCATATATATACATTCACAGAAGAAAAGGAACATTAAGTAAAAAAACATAATCATGAAAAAAGATCTCTTGTTGTCATATAACTAAAGTATAAAACAAAATCGTGAGCCCCAGCCCTCTCATTCAAGTAACAGGAGCATCCGAATCCATTATCCAAGGCATGTTTCTCCACACAGCCCGTAACGTTTTGGAATGTAAAATTTTTGAATCTTCCCCATATTGTGATTTCAAATCCTTAATAATTTTACTAAGGAGTTCATCGTGAGAAACAAATTTCTGTTGTAAAGAGAATAAACATCTGCTATTCCAGACATGCCATTTAATAACCAACAGAATTTTAGTCAAAGTTTCCATATGCCAATCTTCAGCCCCTATATAGTCACCCCAGATCAAAGCCTCCATAGAAATAGAATGAAACCATGGAGCTTTCCAAATAGAAGCTAAAGGCCAGAAGGGTATAATATAAATTCACAAGTCAAAAAAAGGTGGTCTGTAGTTTCCAACTGTTGGATGTCCCAGCCTAACACATAACTCATTCAGCCAGTTGTTTATGTTTTGATTTGCCTTAATATTAATCCTATCATGGCAGCTCAACCAGTGAAAATCATGAAATTCTCCTGAATCTTAGGGTGTTTAACAAACTTAAAAGTGCTTTCTGTAAGGAAAAGGACAGCGGGGGAAAGTTTCTGCTTCAGTAAATTGAGTCTGTATAACCCAATTATAAAGCCCTTTACGTTGTTTCGATATTAAAAGATAGCTAGTTAATTTCCAGCGTTTAATATGTATAAAAGTTTCTCTAATATAAGATGGGATATTCAAGGATCTGTACAGTACCCCTAAATCCCCCCGACCCCATTGCCTAAGCCAGTGACCACAGTTTGATTCAAACACGGATACCCAGGGTTTATCAGAAAAAATTAAAAAAGGATGAAAAATTAGCATAAAGAAAAATAGAATAAAAAAATAAAATTGGGTTAACCATCCCTAAACCCCCCCTGCTGAATCAGTAAATATAGAATATTTCTTTTTATCGGGTTCAGCCGGCTACCCCATACAGCTTGAAAAAAAAGACTATAAATAGTAACTAATAATTGACTAGGGGGAAGGAAAATATAACTTACATAAAGGAATATTGGAATAAGAAAGGTGTTAATCAAATAAACACATTTTAGCTTACTAAATTTCCACCGATTCCAATTCGCAACTAATACTTTTCTCAGAAATGCAAGGGTCCCAATTCAGTAAACACATATCCCCTGGACCAAAACGATCCATAAATAGTCAAATGGGTAGCTGAAAATCATCACCAGAAATTTTCAAATTAGGTGAAACAACAGAAACCAAGCTGTAAACCCATACATTTATCGAGATTTAAACCAGTACCTGAATAGGAATTATATGTGAAACAAATGTCAAGGGCATACTGAGCAGAAACTTTGTCCTCTACTAAGATGCACAAATCATCAGCATAAGCTAAAACTTTAAATGATAAAGGGGTAGAAACTATAGTGATAGGTTTTAAAAGTGCTGAATTATTAAGGAGATTGAGTAAGGGATCTATACAAAAAGCATATAATAACGGACTAAGAGGACATCCCTGACGCACCCCCCCCGGCTTAACAGGCAACATAGGTCCCTTCCAGCCCCTAATTACAGGAGTGACTGTTGCTGTATTATAGAGACATTTAACCCATTGTACAAATTGCAACGGCAAACCATATCTTCTTAGAAACTGCCCATAGGAAGGTATGACTGACAGAATCAAAGCTTATTTTTGATCCAGAAAGAGCATCAAACCATCTGCTCTAGACCAAAAACTATGCTCAAAGAGCTCTTTAATAAAATAAGATGTTCAAATATTTCTGCTAGGTAAAGAATATGTTTGACTGGGGATAAAATATGGGTTGCAACTAATATGAGATCGAGCATGAGGATTTTAGGTAGATCTTTAAAATCCGTATTGAGTAGGAGAAATTGGTCTCCAATTCTGTATGCACTGCTTGTCGCCTCTTTATTTAAAAAGATGAATCAGAATACCTCCTGTCATGCAAGGAGGGGCACTAGATTGAAGAATTTGCTGTAAAACAGCTGCTAACTCCATCCAAATATATGGACCAATGAATTTATACAATTCACTAGTTAAGCCATCACCACCGGGGACTTTATTAATCTCCAAAGCCACAACAGCTCTTTCAACTTCAGAAGGCAAAATATTAGCTATTAAAGGGGTTAATAATTGATCTGTAAGTGGAACAATAGGAACCGAGTCCAGAAAAAATGATAAAGCATCAGAATTAATTGAAGGTGTAATAAAAGTTTGAGATGTATAATATGAAACAATATTAAGCATTTGTCTAGTGTCTGTACAAAAGTTACTCTGAGTATCAAATAAACCATCCATAGTTCGGTTTACATTCAGAGCAGTATATACCTTCATATGGGCAAACATAACCTTTTTCTCTTATGCATAATATAATTGTTGGTATTGCAAATGTTGTTCCTGTAATAAATGAAATTGAACCATTGTTGCTTAATTGCTTGGATTTGCACTGAAAAATCATGTTTCACCGTGAGGCTAGAGCAGAAGTTTTGAAGGTGTAACCTATTATTAAGATAAATCCTATATTCTTCATCCCGAACTCAGCTTCCCATAGGATTTCAGAAAAGTCATTAAATCCCTCACCGTATCTTCCCACCAATTGCAGGGGTCTGTATACATATCAAAAACAGATTTTCTGGCTTGAATAAAGTACTGCAAGTCCTGCTGAACAATCGTTTTGGCCAATAACAGAGAATTTAATTTCCAATAACCCGGGCCAAAAGAGAGTGCACAGGAATTGCCTAGTAACAAAAAAAGAATTTTATGATCGGAAAATTCCGACGGAAGAGTTTTTGCCAATGCAATTTGTAAAAGAGTAGAAACAAAAAAATAATCAATCCTAGTAGCAGAGGTAGATCTAAAAAAGGTGGGATCTGCTTTACCCACCTTCTCAAAATAGGCATCCCTCAAATTTGCATTCCGAATCATAGTAGATAAGTAGGTCATATCACAAAAAATTTTTGTGGTTGTAGTCTGTTTTCCTCTGTCTCGTAGCTTAAGACCACAATTAAAATCATCCTCTAAAACAATATGGTGGGCAGAATGCAAAAAAGGCTGAATAGCTTGAAAAAGTTCAATACGTATCACCTTTGTTTGACCCGCATATATATTAATAAAATGGAACAGTATGTTAGATATCCTGACATCTAAGATTAAAGCATGACCAGGAATAAGGTCAATTAATTTAACCAAATGTACATCTAAATTATGAAACAGGATAGCTAGCCCAGAGCAAGTTTCTTCCCCTAGAGACCAAAAAGAAGGGCCTGATTCCAAAACTTAATGGCATGTTTTTAATTCAGAAATGACATGTAACCTGGTATCCTGTAAGAAAAATACCATCAGAAAAAGATCTTAAACAGGAAAATACAGCCTGTTTTTTCCGAATACTCTTAATACTTTTCACATTAATAGAGTAAATAGATAAAGAAGGCATCAGAGTCATATAAAAAGGGGAAAAACAACCGTAGGCAGAGCTCAAATTCAAGGAGGCTTTTTAGAAGAAGCTCTGGTAGTCCAAATATGTTTGGTTTTCCCAGTGCGCTTCCCAGAGAGAGGAGGGACCACATCAGAAGGGGGATCTTCTAATTCAGATCCGAAATCCAAAACGGATGAAATAATAGAGGACCCTTTAGAGTCATTCCCTGAAATGTCCCCTTCAATGGGTAAGGCCGCAAATCTATTTTTGACAGAGATATCAGATGTCTTAGGCATTTTAGCCACTGGCTGTACCCAATGCTGCCTTCGTCTTGAAGCCTTAGGTAGAGGTGGTAAGGGAGTTTGGGAAACTGTCATGGAGGACAGGGAGGAGGTTCAACCTCAGCACAATGGGGTCAACTATAACAGGAATGGAAACCGCTAGCTGAGTAACCATAGGGGTAGTCTGTATAGTACTATGCCTTGGGGGGCATAGCAGAAGGTCATAAGAACCCTCAACAGTAGTAGAAACAGTTACAGGAGGTTCAGAGACTTATCACCAGGTTTAGATGCCAAACGCTGAGTCTGGAGCCCATTGAGCTAGAGCAATAGATACTTGTTGTTCATCCCAATCAGCTTGTTCACCCTGGGTATGAGCAGCTGAGGGACAAGAGTGATAGGTATGACCTTTTTCATCACATAAATTACACACCTGATCATTCCGACACATAGCAGCACTATGACCAAATTCAGTGCAGGTGGTACATTTAAGGCAGTCTCACATACTACTAAGGTGGCTTGTGGTTCCACAACGATAACAGATCTTGGGCTGACCAGCGTAAAATAAAGCCCCTCTATCCCTACCCAAGAAAAAACTGTTCGGTAAGTGAATTAAACCTGAATCAGATGTATTTAAAACAACCTGTACTTTCCAACCCCCATTCCAAATTGTGATCTTCTCAAAAAACGGGCTCAGGATTACCCTGAACTGTACACCCTGTTTAAGCCAGAATAAAAGATCTGTAACACACACCCTTCATTAAGAAAAGAACAGTAATCATGTGCGAGATGCCAGTTTGGTCAAAGGCACAACTTCAAAGGGGACCCATAATGCAGAGGTTTTTAAAAGCAAATATTGGGACCAAAACTTTTGTAACCACTACCTTGTTTAAAGCTATATCAAACACAGGCTCTCCAGAAACATGTATTAATGCTTATATTTCAGAGGAGAAAAACATAGAGCCCATTAACAAATTCCTAGTTACATGTTTCTGGTCAGGAAATACATCCAAACCCCTTATAAAGAAGCCTAATAGCACTGTGTCGTTTGCAGAAGAAACAGGAGCTCTAAACAAAGATGCAAATGTTTTAACAGGTTTAGTTTGTCCAGGAGAGGGTTGTTCAGTAGGTGCTACCGAAGGAGCAGGCCCACACTGTTTCACTACACCATCTTGAAAAAGAGGCAGAACCGGGTTCTGAGTAAGTTCTAAGCCTTCAGGTACCTGTAAAGGCGAAACAACATCCATCACAGAACCCCAATCTTTAGATTGATCAGAAACCATAGGGGAACAGTCTTGAAAATGTTCAGTAGTTTTGCAAGGGGATACTGAAATGGGAGAGGGGCCCGAGATCCACACACCAGTTCTGGATTTCTCCCACCCAGCTGCTTGCAAAGCCGTAGTTACCGACCATTCATTTGAGTCCGTTAGGCCCTCTTGCAGCAAAACTGAGGGAACCTCAGTATTACATTGAGAAACAGTACTTGAATTTAAAGGACTTGTTGATGTTCCAGCAGAACCTTGAAAGAGATTCCCTTTAAAAACAAATAAGGGCATCTTCCCAGTACCTGAAGCGAAGGAGCAAGCGTCCGTAGCAGCGTCCAAACACGTTGATTGCTTCTCATCTAGAACATCTGATGCCTGCTGCCTAGGAATTTGTGAGGTAATCATCGTATCAGCAACTAAAGCAGAGCCTTGCACAGATCTCACCGCAGGGTGCTCACACTCAGGGCATAAATCCGCAGCCGCAATTGCATCTCTCAATTCCGTTTGGCGAGACCGAAAATGAGTTTCATCATTCAAGAAGGCTGCTGCTGCAAAGCAGGCAAATCGTAGGCAGATTCATTTTGTAAAGTTGAAAAGGGAACAACGTCCGTGTTATCCAATGGTGAGGCATGCAAATCATCCTTATTTCCAGAAGTTGTTGCAATGGACCCAGGCACCATGTCTGTACTAGGAGCATCAAGAAACCTCTGAATCTAGAACATCAGACTGCTGTAACAGCAGCTGGTCCGCACCCAGTGAGACATCCATCTTCTTCTCCATCCTGAGCCAAAATGGCAAACTCCCCAACCAGCTGTCCTCTACTGGCTCAAGACGGGAATTTCCCGTGTCCTGGCCAAATTTCCTCATTCACTAAAAATACCACCAACAGCTTAATCTGGTTCAAGGTCAGTTGGCATTCATCTGTATCCCCCCTTCCCCGGTCGGTCCTGAAAATAGGCAGGATTTGTCTAGTGCACTTGCCTGTCAACAAAAACTAAATAAAAACTAAATAAAATAAAATATACAATTCAAGAATGCTTTGTCTAATAACCTTACTAACAGCCAAAATGTGACATTAACGCCAGTACTTACCTAATAGGGGTCCTAATAGTTACATAGATACATAGATACATAGACAGTGTCGGCAGATAAGGGCCTATGGCCCACCCAGTCTGCCCATTTCAGCTTGTAAGTTCAGTTTGTTTTCCTAGAAGTCTGTTTCCCCTTACCCCTGACCTCCAGAATTCCTTTATGTCTATCCCATGCATTCTTAAATCCTGTGATTGTGTCAGCCCCCACCACTTTCTCTGGCAGGGTGTTCCACTTGTCCACCACACATTCTGTGAAGAAATTCTTCCTCACGTTTCCTCTGAATCGTCCTCCCTCCAACTTCATCCCATGCCGTCTCGTCCTGGAACATCTTTTTCACTTAAAAATAGTGTATTCCTGCCCTGTTCCTCCCTGTAGGATACTTGTATGTCTCTATCATATCCCCTCTCTCCCTCCCTCTCCTTCAGGAGTACATATTCAGTTCCTTCAACCTGTCCTCATAGGACTTGTGATGCAATCCATGTACCATCATTGTTGCCCTCCTCTGAACCTTCTCTACCCTGTCTATGTCCTACGTAGGTATGGTCTCCAGAACTGTACCACTGTAACGTCAGGTGGCCTCACCAGTGTCTTGTATAGTGGAATTATGACTCTCCTTTTCCCGCTGGTGATGCCCCTGCCTATGCATCCCAGCATCCTATTTGCTTTACTTGCTGCCTTGTCACACTGTTTCCCTACCTTGAGGTCATCAGAGATGATAACCCCAAGATCCCTTTCATGCTTGGTGCATGCTATATCCTCACCGCCCAATTGATATATTGTGCCAGGGTTTTTGTGCCCCATATGCATTATCTTGCACTTCTTTGCATTGAATTTCAACTGCCAAACCCCTGACCATTCTTCAAGTTTCTGCAGGCCCTTCTCATTCTGTCTACACCCCTGTGGTGTGTCTACTCTGTTACAGAGCTTTGTGTCATCAGCGAACAGTGAAATTCTGTCTCTAGGTCCTGTAGCAATGCCACTGATGAAGATGTTGAATAGGACCGTCCCAGCACTGATCCCTGTGGTACTCCCACTGGTCACTCTCCCTCTGTGGGTGACAGCCATTACCACCACCCTCTGTGTCCTGCCGCCCAGCCAGTTACCTACCCACCACACTACTGTCCTGCCCACACCCATATTCCCAGTTTGTGTAATAGTGTTCTATGTGGCACAGTGTCAAAGGCCTTGCTGAAGTCCAGATAGGTCATGGTCCACTGCCTCCCCTGATCCACCTCCCTAGTCACCCAGTCAAAAATTAAATGAGGGTTGGTCTGACATGACCTCCCTCCTGTGAAACCATGCTGCCTTGGGTCCTGTAGTCCATTGACAACCAGATGTTCCACCAATCTCTCCTTCAGTAGTGCTTCCATGATCTTCCCCACTACCAGGGGTGAGGCTGACTGGTCTGTAGTTCCCGCTTCCTTTGTTTCCACTTTTGTATAAGGGGACTACATCTGCTGTCCTTCAATCTTTGGGTACCTCCCTGTTTCCAGTGATCGGCTAAACAGGATAGCCAGAGGTTCAGCCACCACTCTCTTAGTTCTTTCAGGACCCTGGGGTGCACCCATCTGCCCCATTGCTTTATCAACTCTTATTACTTCCAGTTCCTTCAGGACCCTTTTCTCGTAAAGGGACTTGTGTCCATTTCTGCACCATTCTCACCCTCTGTACTCCTTCAGACCCATTACCTCCTCTTCCTCAGTAAAGACTGAGCAGAAATACCTGTTCAGTATGTCAGCTTTACTGTTGTCATCCTCCACGCGGCCCCCATCCTCCCCCTTCAGTCTCACTATCCCTCCCTTTGTCTTTCTTTTTTCACTTATGTACCTGTAAAAGGTTTTGTCCTCTACCCACTGATTTTGCAATGTTCTTCTGTCTGAGCTTTGGCTTCCTTACTGACCTCCTCTGCCTCCCTGCTTCTCCTGGTACTTCTCATCCTCTTCTGCCTGTGTCTTTTTGTATTGCCTGAATGCAATCTTTTTGGCTTTCACTTTCTTTGCTACCTCTTTGGAAAACCATAATGGTCTCCTCTTCCTTTTCCTCTTGCTAACCTGCTTAATGCATAATTCTGTTGCTCTTGTAATCCCTATTTTAAATACTGCCCACTGTTCCTCAACCCCTGATTCCTGCCCCATTCCCCTTAATGCCTCTTTCAAGTATCTCCCCATTTTCCCAAAGTCTGCCCCCCTAAAATCCAGGATACGTGTTTTGTGTGGTTTGGTTCTGCTCTTTCTGTGATTTCAAACCACAATGACCGGTGGTCACTGTTCCCCAGGTGCTCCCCACTGTTACCCCCATCACACTGTCCCTGTTTATGAGCACAAGGTCCAGTAATGCCTTCTGCCGAGTTGGTTCCATGACCAGTTGCTTGAGAAGGCACCCTGAAGGGAGTCCAGGATAAATCTGCTCCTAGTTGATGCTGCTACTGGGATGCTCCAGTCCACGTCTGGAATATTGAAGTCTCCAACCAGTACTACCTCACCCTTGTCTGCCATCCTTTGGATGGTTAGCATCAGCTCCCTATCTGTTTCTTCCTCCTGGGCTGGTGGTCTATAGACCACACCTGTGCAGATGGCTGGCCCCATTTTCCTTTCCAGCTTAACCCTCAGTATCTCTCCCCCATTTTGTTCCTCCTGGATCTCTGTGGCCCTTATGTCATTTTTCACATACAGTGCCACTCCTCCTCCCTTCCTACCTGCCCTGTCTCTTCTGAATATGTTGTAGCCAGGTATGGCCATCTCCTAGTCATGATTATCATTACACCAGGTTTCAGTGATGGCCACAATGTCCAGGTCTGACTGCACCATGACAGCCTCCAGATCTTTCATCTTGTTGCTAAGGCTCCTGGCATTGGCACACATGGCTTTCCATGATTTGATCTCCCTAAACTGTTTAGCTGTTCTACTCCAGCCCCTTCCTTGGTTGTCCTTTATTCCTGGTTCTCCTTGCTGTCTGCCCTTCTGCTGAATTTTGCCCCTTTTCTGCCTATCCACCTCTTGGGTGCTAATCTCCATCTTTTGCACACTGCTTTGCAGAGATAGCCACTCCTCCGGTTCACTGGTTCCACTGCTAGCTGTGGGGGGTGAGCAAGTAGGTACCCTCCTTGCTGGCCTGCCACCCCCCTTTGCTAGTTTAAATGCGTGTCAATGTAGCATTTAAACTTATCATTGAGTGCTTGGATTCCTCTCCAGGATGGATGCAGGCCGTCAGGCTTGAACAAACCTCCATCCCTCCAGGTGGGTCCCCAGTCCCCAATGAATCCAAACCCTTTCTCACAGCACCAGTTCTTCAACCATGAGTTAAAGTTCCTGATGCATGCACCCCTATGCTCTCCCTTGCCTCTCACAGGTAGTACTTCTGAAAAAGTGACAGAAGTAGCTACTTGCTTGAGTCCCTCCCAATTTTTCTGAACTCTTCCTGAACTTCCTCTGGCTCCCCATTTGCCAGATCATTAGTACCCAGGTGGATAATGACATCCAGCTCACCCTCCCGTCTTGCCTTCCCAGTGATCCCCAGGATCTTCCTTCCATCCCTCCATGCCGTGGCACCTGATTAAATGTTAAATGTTGGCTTTCATTTATATCAAAGGTTGTTTAAAAACACATGAAGCTCTTTTCAAAATTGGCCCCATGGACTTTAATGGGGTATGTCCCCAGGCTCTCCGTACTTAGACATCTTAGGCGTCTGAGCGTGGGGCTGAGAGGCCAACAGATCGGGAAGTGGAAAGGATTGTCTGATCATCTGTTCAGCTGAATTTATCATCTCTTCCTTTCCAAATAGGGAAAACTTAAAAAAATCAGTAAATAACTAAAAAGATGTTTGCCAGTATCAGGTAATGGTCTCTGATATTGAAGTCTACTCTGTAATTTTATACATTCTGTTTAAGAACCAAGCTGGGAGAAATGGGAAAACAGGAATATTAGGAATGTCTCATACATACGTTATACTAGATGCTGATATGCACATGTACAATCTAAAATATATATTTGTACGTAACAATGTCTTGAGGAGGCCTGCGAGCCTAGAATGCTCTCTGATGTATCCGAACTGTGTTTAACAACCACTGTGTAAGTCTGTAACCTGCACCATGTTTAAAAAAGTTAAAATAAAGTATACAAAAGAAATAGAGTGTCTCACCTGCAGCTGTCCTGGAAACAGGCATGTTCAGGTAAGGCGTTTAAATATGTAATATATTATTGATCAAGGTCGATCAATAATATATTAATACAGGTGATGAGACCACTCTTACAGTTGTAAGAGGGTTTCACTTACATTCCAGGGTATCAGAACTGCTCATCTTCAGAATGTGTATGAGACCATTTTTACTACCATTAAGAGTAGTCTTGTCGGCAGTATTAACATACAATACCCAATTCTGACTGGTGAATAACGATGCTTTGATTTACAACAGAGCATGGAAATCCTTAGACATTGTTCTCTCTTTCAAGTGATTGATTCCATACGTTATGCCTTTCAGCTCATACAACACAAGCTCATACAGAGTCCTGCTGGGGAGGTATCAGCTGTCAAATCCCAACTCAAATGAGATTTTGACTGGAGTTAATCGGATCATCGTTCATGAGAACTACTCTGACACAACGTTGAACAATGACATCGCCCTCCTGCAACTTGCCCAAAGAATGACCTTCACAAACTACGTCCTTCCAATCTGCCTGCCCAGTTCCACGGTCCAGTTCCCAGATGGCATGATGTGCTGGGTCACTGGCTGGGGCAATATCCAGACAGGAGGTGAGTGCCGGGGGGGGGGACTAACTGGATTACAACTGTGAGGAGTTTTCAAATTCTGTTTCTGCGGGAAAATTTCTGGTAGAAGCAGAATTCCATAATTCCAAAAGCAGAATGCTCCTTTATAAACAGCATAGTACTAATCACCTCTTATATCCACCAAGCACTAGATCAAAACCACCTGGTTGGCGCCGTCTTTATTGACCTAACAAAGGTGTTTGATACTGTAAAACTACTCCCTTCTGACTAGACAACTATCTTCCCTAGGACTTTCTCCAGATGCCACCAGCTGGTTCCAAAGCTACCTTAGTGACTGATCCCAACAGGTTATAATAAGGGAAACAATCTTGCCCTTCTGCCTAGTCCGGTCAGGCATTCCCCAAGGATCTATCCTAGGCCCCTTGTTATTTAGCATTTTTGTGAACAAGCTCTCTGACTCATGCCAAGATAGAATTCTCCTTTACACTGATGATGCAGTCATTTTCACAAGCCACACTGACCCCTGCCTTCTTCAACACCAACTGCAGTGAAGTTTTGCAGAAGCTGAATCCTCGTTCAGATCACATAAGCTCATCCAAACCTATTCAAAACTGAAAGCTATGCTGTTCCACGGTACCCATATCTAGCACAAACTCCAACAACTGCTAATCAAAATTAGGGGTGGCTCCACATTGGAACAGGTTGACCATTTCAAATACTTGGGTGTGACCCTTGACTGCACTCTATCGTATGCCACGCATATTCATAATGTTGCCCAAACTGTCAAAACCCGCATATGACTGCTTTATAGACATGTGCACTGTTTGACAACCGAAGCATTGAAGCTTGCTATACATAGCTCAGTTACCTCGCTAATTGACTATGGCCTTGTAGTCTATGGATCTGCTACCAACACTGCCCTCTGGCGTATATCTTTAGCCCTAAACAAGGCCGGTTGGTGCCTTACCTCAGTCACATGACTCACACACACGTGACTTACATGAGCCGGCAAACTGGCTTCAGCTATCTGGCAGAATAAAGTATCAGACCTGCCTTCTTGCAAAGAAGGCCTCATTGGGCCTCCTGCCCCAAGGGCTCCAGGCTATACTGTCCCCTCACTGAACCACTTGCCTCAACTAGGATAGCCTCCTTAATTACCCCATGTCTCCTCCACCCCAACAAGCCTTCTCTGTTCCTTGCTGCTGGACCTCACAAGGGCAGCGATCCTTCAAAGCAAGGGCCCCCAGCTGGTTCAACTCACTTCCTGTGGATATCACCAACATCTGAAACCTTACCCACTTTAAGTGCAATCTTCGACAGCATTTGGTGGCCAGTACCAGCTATGCCTGCTTCTAATAAAATACTATACATGCTCTTTTTTTCTCCCCTGAATTTGTTATGCTCCCCTCTACCTTCGCACTTCCAGAATTAACCCATGCTGCTACCACTTGTCAGCCTTCGCTAACCTCCCCTATGGCCACTGCATCAATGCTGCCCTACTAGTTCTTTCTTTCTCTCTCTCTCTCTTGCTCCCTCTCCATCTTTCTGTCTCTCTGTCTCTCTCTCTCTCACTCTCTCTCTCTCTTCTTTCTTCCTTCCTCCCTGCCACTTACACTATGCACTACATCACTCCAAATCCCTCCCCCTTTCACCTTCCCTACTCCCCTTGCCCTCCCCTGAACTCTGCCCGTTTTCTCCAACTACTGTGTTCCCACCCTAAAACTTCTTCTTTTCCTTTTCTCACTCTTAAGAGCATTAACTTCCCTTCATAACCTCTCCAACGTTATTGTTTTGCTTAGAATGGTGTTCAGTTGCATCCTATCTCAATTCTCATTGTTGTTTCAGGACAAAGCCTCTGGCTGCTTATGTACTGATACCATTTTCTGTAATATATACCTGCTATTAATTTGCCTGTTTATGTCATATACTGTAATGCTCTACCTGCTATATGTCTTGTCTTAACTTGTCCAGTTGTCCATGACGTGGACCTTTGTAAGACCGATGTTGGCTCAAAGGTGTAATCAAACATAAATAAAAATATAAAATATAAACCATGGAATTGCAGTCAGTGGTTTATATAAACTGCAGATTAATGTTCCGATACTGAAGAATGATATCCTGCAGATTACATAATTTGTGGAATATATTATTTTGTAGTTTAAATAGAAATTCTTTTCAGAATTCCAAGGAATTTAAAAAATAAATTCAAAAATAATTTTCAAGGAAGCAAGCCTGCCAGCACGGTGGTGGCACTACTGCTTGGGACACTGATGACCCGGGTTCAGGAGCAAACTAGGGTTATTAGAGAACTGGCCTGGGGGGAGAAGGGTGAGCATCCCAAGGACTTCTCTCCTTCTCCGGGGGGGGGTTCTGGCATCCAGTAGACTACTGACTCCTGGTGACAGCTAGGGGTTGTGTGCACCGGGGACCAGTGCTGAGGCACGGGATTGGTGGGGCAGTAGATGTCTGCACATTGGGGCTGGGAACATCCCTGACATACGCGACATCATTGCACGTCTGTCCTCATTAGGGGTGGCAACCAGTAAGGTACCCTTCTGCCTGAGTATTTATGTATTGCCTGAATGCAATGTTTTTGGCTGCCACTTTCTTTGCTACCTCTTTTAAAACCCTAATGGCCTCCACTCACTTTTCCTCTTGCTAACCTTCTTAATGCATAATTCTGTTGCTCTTGTAATCCACATTTTAAATGCTGCCCACTGTTCATCAACACATGATTCCTGCCCCGTTCCCCTTAATGCCTCTTTCAAGTATCGTCCCATTTTGCCAAAGTCTGCCCCGTGAAAGGCCAGGATACTTGTTTGTGTCTTTTGGTTCTGCTTCTTCTATGATTTAAAACCACATTCACTGGTGGTAACTGTTGCCCAGCTGCTCGCCCACTGATAACCCCATTGGACTGTCCTTTTTTTGGAGCAAAAGGTCCACTATTGTCTTCTGCAAAGTTGGTTCCATGACCAGTTGCTTGCTTCCATGATCCCATCAGTGATACTTACTGCCTTTGCACGTGGCTGTGCCACATTTTGGTGATGTGATACGACTCCCTCCCCACAAGTACTTTCAATTATTTTTTGTTTGGATCAGTAAGGCCACCACTGACACACCCACCACCACCAGCATTGTGTCTCCTGTCCCCGGGTTTTTGTTTGTCCGATGCATGACTTTTCCCTTCAGTGAACCAAATCCAAGCTGCCATACTTTTCACCACTCCTGCAACCGTGGTGCACTCATCTGTATAACAATTGCTCATAGGGTGGTGGGAATTGTTTGTCAGCAAACACATTTTGGGGGCATTTATAGTAATTGTGGTTACTTGATGCAGCCTTCACTAGCATCGAACAAACATAGGAACATATTAGTTGATGGCAGCACTCTGGATGCTGCAGAGTTATTAATTTTTGAAATAGTTATTATTAACTCCCTCTTCAGACTTGTGATACCCCTACCAATACAACCCAACATTGCTCTAGTCTTAACTACTGATTTCGATGTCAACTTGGATGGTAACGCCCCAGTCTTTCTTCCCTTGTGACTGCCAGGAACTAGTTTTGCTAGCAAAGGCACTGAGCTTCTGCTGAGCTCTTTGATTCTAGCTTGCTCAAAAGGACAGAACAAAGAACATTAACAGAGTAAGTGAAAGAATAAAGACTTTGGGATAGGCAGATTTGACGTGAGATTTTAGTTTGTACTCACACGTACTGTTACTGTTTGGTGTGAAAAATTTGTTGCTTTATTTTTCTCTAATTCAAATTGATTTTGCTGGGTATAACTTTGGCTGCATTATTACAGGGTATGTCTACATGTGTGTGCTAACCGATTACTGCTGTATTCTTCAGATTCCACTCGTCTTCTGCAAGGTTTATCTTCTATTACTGCTTTATTTTTCCCTGTACCAAGGTGTTTCTTACATTGTATATCTCCTATGAAATTACAGTTTGTGCGTACATTTTTGTGCATTTTTATCATTAGGCTAAGCAAAATCAATTTTTGCCCCTATTGCATTTATTTACTGTACGTTTGGCTAAAAAGGTTTTTGCATCCCAGGTGTTGGAGTCTCCTCTCACATTGAAGAGGAGAGAGGTAGCAAGCACTGCTTCCTTGAAACAAGGAGGTTATTTTCTACACTACACTCAACTGCATTATTAATTTTTGGACGTGTATAAGTAACTAGTATTGGTTTTGTTTTTGCAGTGGACTTCTCTTAGTTGTACCTTTAATTTAACAGTGAAGAAGTGTAGCGGGGATATATTTGCAGTCATTTGCCACTAGACCTGTTACTTAGGCTTTGTGTAACTCATTTCGGCATGCATGTGATGTTTAATAGTCCTACACAACACCATATATCATTATGAATGGATGTGGATGTGTTGAGTGCTCAATTCATGAATTGTCGTGCTACATTAAGCTGAATTATCACCAACACTACAAACTGTAGTGTCCATGATTGACACAAGAAAAATGGCTAATCTTACATAGAAGCAGTAATCTTAGTGTTTTTTTAAAAACTCATACAGTACACAGTAGTACAAGACCAAGCATATGCAGCAATGTTGTCCTTCCGTGAGCTTATTATGGAGGCATGCCATGCAAAAAAATCCACACAACCACTAAAAATAGTTCAAACAGCACAAGTGCACTTTATTGAGTAATTCTTTATTGTATTATGTATCCTAATTATTAGGCTCATTAATGTACAATAATGAAAACGACAATAATTTGTATTCATTCACCAATATTTAATAATATCATTAGAGGACAATACAACCATACAGAAGGAAATGGCAGTGACACTTGAGTATATCCAAGCAATACATTGTGGAGGGATGCAAAAGCATGACTTAGGATCTCATGTCAAGCAGTCTTAGTTAAAAAACTAAACAATACCGGACTTAATATTTTCAAGAAAGCAAGTTGTACTCACAAGAGAGGGAGGTGAACCTTACAATTGTTTTTGGTTTAAGGCAGATTCCATAGGAAAGTTACTATTTTTGAGGTAGAGGATATTTCTAAATGAAGGTTGAAATAAGGAACTCAGAATTATCAGAAAATGCAGTCTTTCAATCAACAGGAGGCGGTCGACCTTGCTTCACTTTTCTTAACATTGTTAAAATTTTAAGTGCCAGAATAGTTTAAACTTACAGGGACTGCATAATGTTTACTGTGTCTGTCCTTGTGCATAGCTTGCATGTTTTGGGGCTGACTGCTTTCAGAGAAATCATCACATAGTGTATACCAGAGAGATAGAGAGATAGAATGTGACTGCTTGATATGTTGCTGCAAAGTCAGCAAATAAGCACAATGTTATGTGTCGGACTACTGTCAAATGGTGCTCCTGCTTGTTTGTTTGAGATGTTATCTGCTTTAAGGCTGTAATAATTATTATTAAAGTGGCTTGAAAACCTGCCATTTGTGGAAGTGTCAGTCCCCGTGTCAAATTTATTGCGTCCCACGTAAAAGATGCCAGAGTTTCCCCCAAATCATTGTCAAATGGATGTATTGATAAGTCGGTTGTGTAGACTGAGAATTACTCTTTCCTATTACAGAAGACATGTATTGTATAGAACAAGATGAAATGGGTGAGGGATGGGAGAAAAGGCTGTCGATTGTGGGTCGATGAAGGAGCGACACTGTCTCCACCCCCATGGGGAGATGGAGGAATGTGAGAAAAGGATGACTGGTGAAGTGCAGACCAGGGAGAAACCGAATCCCCATGTGAACACATGCAGGGCAAATGGAAGTATACGGAAAGGGTGGAAGGTAGTTCTGCTAAATGGTGGGAGCTTGGGCAATAAAATACCTGAGCTCCATGCAATGCCAAATGATGGAGCAGTGGATGTGGCAGCATTCACTGAGACCTGTGCCACTGCAGGACAAAACTGGGACCTGAACCTGGAGGGTTACACTATGTTCAGGAAGGACATGGGGGAGGGAAGGGGAGGAGGGGTAGGAATGATAGTCAAAAAATGAATTGGCATAGTGGGAGTAGAGGAGGCGGAGGGAACCGTGGATGCAATTTGGGTCACCTTGATAACAAGGGGGGGCACCAGATTAGAAATAGGAGTGGTGTATATACCCCCTGCCCTGGCAGAGGAGCTGGAGGAGAGTCCGGAGGAGTCTGGTGGCAGATGTTGGGAGACACTGCAGACTGGGAAGGGGAAGTGTGGTGGTGTTTGCATACTTTAACATGCCAGGAACAGACTGGGATACTGACATCCGCGTGGCCAGGGAACAGAGGTTGTTGGATGTCTTCCAATACACCTTCCTAACTCAGCAGGTGGTTGAACAGACAAAGGGCAGCGCGGGTACTGGATGTGGTCCTGGCAGACAGTGACCAGATTCGGTCCCTGGAGGTAAGGCACCCATTGGCGGTGAGCGACCATGCCACGGTCCGGTTCTGCCTGGACCTAAGAGTGGTAGAAGGCTGTAAAAAGACGGAGGTAAGTGACTTACGGTGGGGGCGGATTTTAAGATAATGGGAAGAATCATTAATGAGCATTTGGAAGGGATTGGGTCAGACATGGATGCTGATAGTAGGTTGGACATAAGCAGAGGGGTGCAGGATGCTACCAGCACCTGTGCAAGAGTACGATGAAAATGAAGTAATGACCGAAAACCCAGCTGTTGGACCAGGGAGGTCCAGGAGGTGGTGAGGGGAAAGAAGGCAGCCTATAAGCAATTCAAGTGCTCAAAGAGTCAAAGGGATTGAGAGGAGTACTAGCTGATGGACAGAAGGGCCACTAGAGTGGGGGAGGGCAGCTAAGGCAAGGAAGGAGCAGAATCTGGCCAGGGATATTAGGAGAGGGAACAAGGGGTTCTTTGGATACACTGGGAAAAATCAAGGGTGAAGGGGCAGATTAGCATGATTAAAACAGGGGAGAGATGGTCACAAGACCCAGGGGCGCAGGCTCAGGTACTAAATGAGTACTTCACCTCAGTTTTCACCAAGGAAAATGGGAGTGCTGCATCACACATGGGTGGAGACACTGATATTGAGGAGGGAGGACCCTGATAAATCGGCGGGTCTGTGCAGAGGGGGAGGCATCACTAGCAGGGGGGGAAGGCTAAGCAGGGAGAAGAGGTGGCAGAAGTGGACATCACAGGAGAGCGAGTAATAGAAGCCCTCAGGTCCCTTAAGACAGAGAAAGCACCGGTGCTGGTGAAATTACATCCCAGAGTGCTGAAGTAACTTGCGGATTTCCTGGCGAAACCCAAAGCAGAGCTTTTCAACATCCGAGGACAGGGTGGGTGCCCCAGGACTGGAAGGTGGTGCATATAGAGCCTATCAACAAGGGTTGGGGATCAAGGGAGGTGGCAGGGAACTACCGGCCTGTCAGACTGACATCGGTGGTAGGCAAGGTGATGGAGGGCATTGTCAAAGAGAGACTAGGGAGGACTGGGAAAATTCAGGGTTCATGGATGATAGACAGCATGGATTCATCCATGGGAAATCATGTCAGACAAACCTTGTGGTGTTCTATGATGGGGTGATGAGTGCCTTGGACATGGGTAGACCAGTGGATTTTCTTCTAGACTTCAGCAAGGCATTTGACTCTGTTCCTCAATAGGGCCTGTTGGATAAGCTTGGAAAGATGGGGGTGGGGAACAAGATGATCAGATGGATAGGCAATTGGCTCCAGGACAGGACCCAGAGGGTCATAGTTGGTGGGATAGTCTCATCCCCAAGAGGGTCATTAGTGAGGTCCCCCCGGGATCAGTCCATGGGCCCCTCTGGCTCAGTACCTACATCTCTGACACAAGGACAGGAATCAGGAGTGAGATGAGTCTCTTTGCGGATGACTAAAAACTGGGGGCGGTGGTGGATGGGTAGGAGGGGAGGGTGGCCCTAAACGGGGACCTGTAGGCTCTGGAAAGATGATCTAGAAAGTGGAAGCTGACGTTCAATGTGGGGAAATGCAAGGTACTGCACCATGGGACCAGAAACCAATGCAAAGTGTACACCATGTGGGGGAATGCTACAAGTATCAATGGCTGAGAGTGACATGGGGGTGCTGGTGGATGCCTAGATAAACAACTCTGTGACTTGTAGGAAGGCAGCAGCCAAGGCCAACAGGATGATGGGATGCATCACTGGGATCACCTCAGAAGGAGAATTCATACTCCTCTGTATAACTGCCGTGACGGCCACCTTAAGTCACTGCTGATGCACTTTTGGAGGCCACAGTTAAAGAGGGACATTAAACTCCTGGCGAGGGTCAAGAGGTGGGCAAACAGAATGATTTGGTGCTTGGGACACAGGACTTGTGAGGAGAGGCTCGAAGAGCTAAATATGTACACATTGGAAGAGAGAAGGGACCGGGGGACATGATAGAGGTATTCAGGTACATGAAGAGAAACAGTCAAGATGCTTTAAAGGAAGGAGGAGGGGGACACTAAAGAGCATGGGTTGAAGCGGGGGAGATTCAGGGGAAAAAGGAGGAGGTGCTACTTCAATCAGAGGGTGGTGGCGCCATGGAATGCGCGGCCTAGGGTGCTGGTGGAGGCAGAGACGGTGAAAGGGTTCAAGCGGGGGTGGTACAGGTATAGGGGAAGGGTTCTGTAAGCAAAATTCAATGCAGAGTGAATATATGGAACTGGGGAGGAAGAAGCGAGAGAAGGAGAGGGGGGCAGCAAGGTCAGCTCCCAGGGTAGGGGCTGACCAAACAAGCGGACGCAAAATACTGTAAGGCCTATTCTGCTTGCATTTTAGTATGTTAGTATGAAATGGACTCAGGACAATGGAATGGCGCTTTGAATTTGAATTGTTGCTACATTTCTGTACAGTCTTATGTATCGTGTGTCGTCTTGTATATAAAATATATATATTTAATTATATAATATATAAAACCAATGTGAGAGATGGTATATTTAGTCTGCGATTTATAGTTCTGTCCAAAAGCTAAGAAAGAAAGAAATAACTCGAATCAACTGCCCCAGGAATGGAAGGAAATACTGATCTTAGATTTTTTGCAAGACCATGTGAGACATGACATTATACTAATCTGAATCTCGGGGGACTAAAAACATTTGGATAAATTGGTTTTCTGTTAATCAAGGTTTTACTAAACCAGCTGGACCCATTAATTGAGGAAAGATAGATCTATCTGCACATGATAATGAATATAGTATAATGAAATAGTTGGCCCAGTCAGTTATTTTCTAGGGTTACCAGGAATTCCACAAAAAGAGTATCCTCTTGTAAAACCCCCTGTAACACTAAAGCCCACATGACTCAATACTTCGGCTCTCCCTCCATGTGAGCATCCTTTATATGACATCCAATAGCTAGCAAATGTAATTGGAACTGGACCACAGCCTCGTAGCCTTTATTCTTCTCCAGAGTTGAAAAAATAAATAAATACTAAGATGTGAGCCCATTGCCCTTCCTGATAAACCCAACAGTCTTTTCTCCAAAAGTAAACAGCATGTGCCGGGAGAAACAGAGGTGTCCACCTCAGGAGATCTAAATGTCAGTGAAAAGCACCCCAGAATACATGCACATATAATGATTGCAAGGTGCATAAATCGTATAAATGAGTTCAGATAGTCAAAGTTCATAGCTGTCATTAACACCCCTCACCCCGCAAAATTGTAAGTCCATTCCTGTGCACCCATATTTGAAGATCATTTGTAGGGTTTTTTGGACAACTGGGAGCAGCATGATGGCTTGTGGCTGGGGTCGAGTTGTTATTAGACCTGCATGCTATTTTTAAAAAGATAAACTGTAAGTACTATAAAACAAACTATGTAAATGTGGATGCTATGGTTACAGCTCAGAAAGTAGGAAAAATAATCAGTGGGGCCCAATGTCTCTAGACAGTGGCGGTTTTAGGCACAAAGAGAACCAAGCGCCGCATTGGGCACCAGCACAGAAGGGGCACACTGAAGCAGAACATAGAAGCTGAAATCATCTTGAAATGCAAAGAAGTGTCAATCTAGGCAAGGCAAGGCAAATTTATTTAAAGGCGCCCAATCACGGAGGCTCTAGAAGCAAGTAAAGAATTACTAAACAGTTTCAATGTAACAAAACACATAAAATTTATACATAATAAACAAAGTTTAAAATTACCACAATACCATAAACACTAACGTAAGTGCAAACACTTTAGAAAAAAGAAAGGTCTAGAAGGAACTTAAAAGATATCGACTGGTGGCCTCTCTGACCATAGTTGGCGAATTCCACAGAACAGGGTGACGCTAAAGGCTCTATCGCCAGCTGATTTAAGCCTTGTTCTGGGAATGGCCGAGAAGCTTCCCTTGAAGAATGAAGAGGCGGGAGGAGGGCAGGTGACATAAAGGCCTAACAGGTAACCAGGGCCCTGCTCACCCGTAGGCCTTATAGGTGAGAAGACCCGGCCTTAAAGAGGA
This sequence comes from Neoceratodus forsteri, assembly GCA_016271365.2. Lineage (NCBI taxonomy): Eukaryota > Metazoa > Chordata > Ceratodontiformes > Ceratodontidae > Neoceratodus > Neoceratodus forsteri. The sequence continues at coordinate 325,262,131 of JADMNL010000026.1, forward strand.
CTCTCCACCTGACTGGTAGCCAGTGCAATTCACATATAACCGGTGTAATATGACAGGACTTCTGCTGTCCAGTCAACAGCCGGGCAGCAGCATTTTGCACCAGCTGCAGTCTGCGGAGAGATCCTACAGTGACCCCGAGATAGAGCGCATTACAGTAATCAAGCCTAGATTTGACTAAGGCATGTATCAAGGACGGGAGGTCCAGAGGCGGAACTATAGGCTTAATCCTGGCAATGTTTCTAAGATGGGAAAAACAAGTACGAACCATGGAGGATTTTTGAGCCTCCATGGTTAAGTCCCTGTCCAGAATCACTCCCAGATTTCGCAACCAAGAGGAGGCATTCAGTGACACAGCCCCGAGAATAAGCCCAGTTTCTGAGTCAGAGGCCATCCTATCATGAACTCTGTTCGACTCCACTACCAATACCTCTGTCTTGTCGGGGTTCAGTCGCAACCAGCTGGAGACCATCCAGTAGTTAATCTCGGCCAGACAGATGTTAAGCGTGTCCACAGCATTGGATATTCCTGGGGCAAAAGAAAAGTATAGCAGAGTATCATCAGCATAGCAATGAAAACTCAAACAATACTTTCTAGTGATCTTTCCCAGGGGCAGCATGTACACTGCAAACAACATTGGGGCCAGTACTGAACCATGAGGGACTCCACAAAAAGAGAGACTGGGAGTAGATGAGGAATTTCCATCACAACCCGTTGCTTCCTAGTTGGTAGGAAGGACTCAAACCAGTTGATGACAGTACTGGTGATTCCACATCGCTCGCTAAGGCGGACGAGCAACACACAATGGTCCACAGTGTCAAATGCTGAGTAGAGATCTAGGAGAACAAGAATTGTTCTTTCCCCAATCTTGAGCCAGGGGCGATCATTATGCACCCGAACAAGTGCTGTTTCTGTGCTATGTCTGGCTCAAATGCCCGACTGGAAAGGTTCAGTGCAGCTAGTGGGACATGAGGTGTTCTTCCAACTGAAGCGATACCACCTTCTCACCAACCTTCCCCAAAAACGGAAGGTTGGAGATAGGATGGTAATTTGCCTTGTGCTCTGGGTCCCACGATGGCTTCTTTAGGAGGGGTCTCACCAGAGCCTTCTTCAAGGCATCCAGAAAGACACCATCCGAAAGGGAACACTGCACAATCAAGGCAAACACCGGGCCAACAGAGTCAATGCATCTCATTAAAAAGTGTTGGCACTGGGTCCAGTCTGCCAAAAGGTATGCCTCATATTGGATACCACCGATAACCTCACTAGTCTCCACTTGCTCCAAACTCTCCTCCCAGCAAGGCAGAGTGCAAATCAGAACACATCAGGCGATCACTGGGTCAGCAATAATATTGCTGGTTGAGGAGGCCACCCACCATCGAAGACACCTGTCCGAAAAGAACCAAGCTAACTCCTCTGACCAGTCTAAATTAGAGACAACCCTCCCAGGCTGTAGGCAGACAGGATAAAGAAGCTCTGTCCACAGTCCAGAAGAGTGAAAGCCAGTCCGTTCCTTCTGGCAGCAATCTCCCGAGAGACAAAAGATTGTCTTTTATCGATTGATTGCCTCCTGATATGCACCATAAGGCACGTGAGGACCAGTTTGTCAACTCCAGATGGGATCTCCCAGCAGCGCTAATCTCGACCCATCTATCTTCTCTCCCTGAGCTCACCATCAAACCACAATGACCTCAGGTATGAAGTTCTGGGTCGTACATGGGCAGGTGCAAGGGAGTTAATGGTGTGCGGATAGCACCCTATTATAGGTGTCACCTCAACTTGTAATACCTCCGAAAAACCATAATTATGGCCCCAGGTATTCTTTTATATTCCTTACTCTTTGCAGTTAGCCTCCTAAATAGAACTGCCCAGAGATAGAACCTATCATTGGCTCATACCACTGATTCAAACTGCTGCCCTTATCAGCTGCAACGTTCCACCAACATATCAGATTTATTTCTCTGCCTGACAAGTCAGAAGAGATTGCACAGGCCATGAATGCCGTACAGGCTTTGGAGGGTCTTATACCTGCTCCAACTACCCCAACACCTGTTCAAGTCCCGGTTGGATCTTCTGACCCAAGATCCATCCCAGGAGCAGATTCAGTTTGAGGGTATGGTTTGCCTAGAAGTAGATAAGGTGAACCTAGTGAGGTAGAGATCACACCTGAACAGTAATCTGGGTCTCCTCCTGAAACCAAGCGGATTTTTCACTCTCATTTTCCTTACCCAAGGAAAATAGTGGAAACATTTGATTTAGCTACCAGAGAGGTTATAGAGGATGAGAAAGGCCAAATACATGAAAATGATGGGTTAACACCCACACAGAAGATATTATTCCCTATCCAACAAGTTTTCAAAAAATACTTGTTTAAGGTTTAAGCAAAGTCGAAATTTGGCCCCCCGGACAAGAAAGGCAGACCCAAAGTACCAACTGTACAGACAAGGAATTTTGTTCCTCTTCACGACCCTGACCATCTCAGGAAAATCCATCAAACAGCCCGTGAGAGAGCAAGGATGCCATTGACATCACACCCACCGGAGAAAGATTCATGCAAAATAGATAGTATGGCAAAGAAGGCTACCTGGCATCCTCAATGGAGTCAGGCCGGCTAATTACCAGGCTTATTAGGCACAGTATCTAAAGTCACTGTGGCAGTTTGGATTACCCTGGTAGGTAAGGCTCTCACGAGCCTCTCAGATGATTTGCTGAGATAGCCCGGTTTGTGCTAGAGCAACCAAATACCAATTTCAGCGCTGTCAGCAGATGTTGGTGATACTGCTGAACAGATGTACCATAGCTCTTGGGAGATTTGCCGGGCAGGACCACAATCTTACACAGGATACCGAAAACCAGCAGCTATCTACTTTCCGGTGGAGGATCATTCAATATTTCGAAAACAGACTGAAACATATAAAAAAAGGTGTACTACGGGTAAAGTACAGACCCTCCGTCTCCAACAGGTCATACAGAAGGGAGGCAGGGTGGCGCAGCCTACACAGACCACCCAATCATGCCCAGGCTGTTGTTCAATATCAACAGTACCCACAGCAGACAAGGTAGTTTAGAGGCAGGGGTAGTGGAGCTCACGGAGGGGATCCCAGACGACCCAGGCCCTCACCTAAGAAAAACAGAATCTATGACTCAGTGGTAAGGTCCTCCACCAGCCCTACCCCAGTTAGGGGCAGGGGTGGCTCACTATTTCAGGCTTGGGAGTCCTTTACTGAGACAAAATGGATCCTAGAGTGGGGAGTCAGGGTCTGCACCGGTTAAGTAATTACCTCTCTTGAGAACAAGGATGTTCAAAACCAGCTTCCCGCTTGGAAAAAAGACTTCAGAAGGAGGTTCAAAGCCCTCCTCCTAAAAAGCAGTAGAACATGTTCCACCTTAGCAGAAGGAAGTGGTTTGTACTCAAGAAACTCTCAGCAAAAAGAAAAAATGTGGAGTGGCAACCTATTCCAGACATCAGTCTACTGAGCAGTACTTAGAAAAGCCAGAGTTGAAGATGGTCACATTGGCAGTTATTCAGCCAGTCATTTAGAGGGAGATCGGCTCGCATTTCAGGAGCTGAAAGATGGCCATTTGCACATTCCATAAGAGAGATCTCACAGAAAATCTCATTCAGACTTCCACGCATTACCAGTTTTGAACCTATCACTTCAGTCTCTCCTCAGCCCCAATGGTATTTGCACAGTATCTGGCAGTGGTGTTGGCACACCTAAAAGGTTAGGTGCATCAGTCTTCCCATATCGATAATTTGCTGGTGGTGGGAAGCTCAGCCAGGCATGTGCAAGATCACCTGCAGGTAACACAAAACCTGTTACACTCACTAGAGTTCCTGGTAAATCTGGAGACATATGTTCTCACTCCAGTACAAGTTCTGTACTTCATAGGTGCTGAAGTGAACACCTAGAAGGAAGAACCTTCCTCAGGACAGAGGCAAAGCATCTGGCAAATAACCCACTTCTTTCAATTGAGCAGGCAAAAACCAGCAGGAACAATTTCTGCATCTACTAGGCCACAGCTACAACAACAGCCACAGTTTTTCAGTGTGGGTTCAAATGAAAGACATAACCTACCTCCACTTCCATAACCAAAGCCTCACACTCCTAACTGAGCTTTTAAATATAGAGTACCAAACACTGACATACATTGTTTAAACCCTATTGGGTGGAGATTTTCCTTGCCTTCTTTTCCAGGTGATTCCAGGTATGGTGGGGTGAATGTTGATATTTGTAGTTTGTACTAGGCGGTATAGTATAGTTGTAGATCGATAGTGAAGTGTAATTATAATTGCCTCATGAGCTCCTTAGATATCTGATACGTCGATTGGAACATTGTATCTGATAACGACAGAAGTCTGAATAAGTTGCATGAGCCAATGATAAATGTTATCAAATGATAAAACCCTATCTCTGGGAAGTTCTACTTAGGAGGCTGACTGCAGAAATTAGAATACAGATGAATACTGTGGAAGAAACAAAGATTACTATGGTAGTAATTGTTTCTTGTCATCACTGCCATTCATAGAATTCTTATCAATTTTTTATGTAGCTTGGGGAAAAAGGAGGATGGGGGTGATCCGAAGTAGTGTGAAGGCACCACAAAGTAACTCTGCTTGGGGTGCCATTTGATCTTCAACCACGTGGGTTGTGTCTCTAGATCCACTGTCGTGTCCTCAGATCTAGTGAGGCACCGGTGTGGAAGGAAAATATCATTGGATGCAGTACAACCAGTGTCCTGTGTTCACAGTCTCTATGCAAGGTTCATCTGTGATTGCAGAGAAGGTAGTGTGGGTGGGGTAGGCAAATTGACAATCAGTGTACATAATTGCTTTGCACTGAATAGCCAGAAAGCATTACTAGCATTAACAAATTAACGGAATGACTAGAACAAGTAAAAACTGCAATAAAAATTAAGATAATCACTGTCATCTGTCAGTTCACTTGAAGTGCCCTTTGTGCAGCAGCCTCTCACATTTTCATTGTTTAATGTGGAACACTGTACCAAAATGGGAGGGACACATGCAGTCTTGTCATACCACGTTGATGAAACTCAGCAACACTAGTTTCTTCCAAATATTCAATATTCACAATGGCTGTACCAGAAGGTTATAACAATAATCTGACGATGATTGAAGTGCAGGAAATATAAAATCAGTCAGTCAATGCTGTAATTATTTGTAAGCTGACTGTGCATGCCATTGAACACCCATGTTTCATTAGTTAGCGCTTAAGGTTCTGTGCACATGCATATATTTTAACGTTTAGATATCAGGGGCAATATGGTGAATTTTCATCTTTAGCGTAACGTATTGAAAACCAATGTAAGTGTAGCGAACTATCTGTGAAGACTCAGGATCTAACAGGCAGCTTTTATCACAGTCTGCGTTTAGAAAAAAGCGTTGAACACAAACTGAATGCTGGGAAAGTGAAAATCTAAATAGTATTACTCAAGAGTGAGTTTAAAAGCAATCTTACGCAGAATAGCATTGATACTATACACCAAAACCAATGCAAACGTAAGCCATACTTGTGGCACAACCGGCACAACCGATGTCCACTGAGGCGTGGACATACATTGTATGCTAACTCAGCATGCGGTAATTTAAGTAACGTTCATACTTGGGTATAATCCAGCATCTAGCATTGACCGAATCCTGCACCCTTGCATATTCAACAGTTACCAGGTTAACCACGATATACATGGCTCTGGAGATTCTTTTGACCACCAAGTAATGTATACATGCACCAATGCTATCAGCAAGTCAAAGTGCAGCCATGCTCTCAGGAACTGTACACAATAGATTCTGCTAATGATACCAGGAATTCTCTTTTCATCACCCGGTGACCACTGACTGTATGAATGTCTCATGATGAACACTCGACAACCCAGAATACGTGGTAAAACACTCTAATGTCCTTGCCTATCACTTGTTGCTGGTAGCAAGACTCTAGTTAACTACTGGACAAGCCTCTGCAACCTATGTAAACCAACGAAGGTCACAGTTGCCGCATCAAATACATGGAACAAACTCTACGATACTGTCCCATACTTGTTGCTCTGAACAATACATATCTGCTTCCAAAGAGTCCATGACACCAATGACTGCATGTATGTCTCCTTTAGCCACTGGTAGCAGCCGTTGCGCCAGCAACAACGCCATTTGTTTTGGGGCTCACACCCGCCAGTCAGATGCTCATCAATGAACAATATATACAAGTGCCTTGGACGCAGCAATGATTCCACTAATGTTTCCTTCTTGTCATAATGAATTTGAATGATGTCAGTACATATTCATGGATATTCAATGACTGTACAAGGTACAACAACCATTGTGCTGAAACAACTGTAGGCAGTCATTGCATCATGTTGCTGGCTTAATCAGTGGGAATGGAGTCTGGAAATTAGAATTCCTGACATACATCAAAGACCTTGCGATATGAAGCCAGAATTGTCAGTTATCGTTGAGAGATTATTGTATGAGTCAGTTAAACCTCAACTCACAGTTGACGAAAGAAGTTGGTGCTTTTCAATGGTAGCGTGGAGGTGGTGGGATAGCAGAGATGTTTTGGATGGCCTTGGGTCTTCAGCGACAAGGTCATCGCGAACAACTACCAGAGTGGACATCATTCTCTCTGCAACATCTGACATCATTGATGGGATACCAACTCCTTTTTCCTTCTTGGCACCACCATCCGCCAGACCTTTCTTGTTGTAAAGGCGTCGGTAACTAATACAGATAGAAAGTTATGTTAGAATGTTTGAAATGCGGGACATATGAAACAAGCATTTATTCAGTGTCCAGTGGCAGCATCTAGCATGTACTGCACCATAACCATCGGTCAGATGTGGAGCACCACAAACAATGTATTTTTCCATTGTATGTCTCAGTGTTGGTCTAATATAGTGCAATGCATTCATTACTGTAAATTACTTGTTACATTGTATCACGACCAACGATGACTATGGTAATAGAATCATTGGCAATGAAGATAGTATACTGAATTGAACCTGAAAACACCTTGGAGCAATGTACAAGATCATGGTCTATCAGAAATAAATACTCAAGCCATGATATGTTTTGCTTTGTGTTCCTGTATTTATTCTCTAACACTTTGATCCTGGGCATTGTGTATTTGAAATAATGCCAGATGCATACACCCACTGTAATGGAAACTGGCTTTCATCACAGCAAACTGAGACACACCGTGGGGGCCTGGGTGCATGAAAGCACATAAAGCGGCAATTGACATGAAAATTGTTTGATAACAGACATGTGAACTGTCAACCAAAGGCAGTCATGCACACCATACACTGCCAAAGCTGCACCACCGAAGAAGACATAGATTGAAACATAGAGACGAAGTTGGCGTAGAATGACAAACAACAATATGCATGTTTCCCATAATTATATAATCATACAGCCATGTGATACCACATTTTCTCCTTTGGCATTGTAAAGACATGATCTGGAGACATGATGGTTGTAGTCTAGGGCACTAAAGAAAGTTGCGTGCCACGGTGCACACAGGAAAAGTGGCGCATAACGCTTTGCACAGTACATTAGTATATGTTGCACAAACGTGTTCAAGGTTGGCGAGTGCTACTGGATGAAATGAAAAAGAAACATCAGTATTCACAAAACTGGAGCCCACATCAGAGTATCTGGTGAGCAGTTAATTGCGGAGCTGTAAATGCTATTTGTATGTAAGATACCGTATGAAATGAAGTATTTCAGTGAATTTAGTAACGCTTGTCCATCACAATTTTAGCTAGCTCTATGTGGCACTGAGCCTGCCTCAAGCCATGGCTTCACTCGCATGGATTCCAGCAATCCGAATGACTGCATTCTCCCACTTACCCATTGCCAAAATTCCAGTGATGTATGTAGACGTGATCCGGTATGCCTCACAGTGACCCTGTAAATTAAGAATAGTGAATAAGTGCATGGTGAGGTGATGTGACAATACTATACACTCACAGCTGTGGAAGGTGATGTGTAGTTACCATGAAGTCATTGTGATTGTGAGATTCTTGGCAGCAGTGCCAGGAAATGATTGACTATATCCACGACACCAAATCCACAGTACTAAACATTGGTGTTGCTGGCCTTGAGAAAGGCAAAGAAATGAAACCATCATGAAAATGACACTGGCACAGACTATGAGCATTATTATCGCTATATGGCTATGGTGCACTTACTGCCATGATGCGTTTCCAAGATTTTGGCACCATGCCAGACATCAGAAGAATGTCTTATTCTTAAGGTATTCATTTCTGGGGAAAAATGTTTTGTTGACACAGAAATTAAACGGATGAACTCAAGTAGCCATGTACAAACCTAACCTAACTAGATTTATACAGGACCGAACTGTGGTGGACCCCATTGCTAACCCTTATGGGACAGGACAGTGAGGCAAAGCAGTACTGTTTGTATACAGCAGACTAGAACATTTTCTAACCAGCCGATATAGTGACCCACTGTACAGCCACTTATCTCCAATGCTAATGCTGACTAAGGAATGAAATGTCAGGCTGTTATCCAGGGATAGCATGTCGCCTGTCCTACACGGATTACATGCCACCCGTCAGTCACAGGGGAAACTCTAGAAAGGGTGATATGATGTAATATTGAGCAGAACAAATGAATACAGATGGTAATACAGGCACACTTTAGGCTAGCCAGTAGCCTCACCTTGATAATGCCCTGCAGTACCTTGGCTACCACAGACATAAGGCTTACAAGCCTGTAATTACACAGCTATGCTCGAGATGGCCCTTTGTGGATACGCATCACATGGGACACCCTCCAGTCATGAGGAAGCCATCCAATCTGGATAGAGATGCTGAAGATTGCAGCCAGTGCAGCTGCAAGGTCACATGTCATTTAATTTATAACCATCAAAGACTGCCCATCATTGCCCGTGGCCTTTAGCTAGCCGATGGACTGCCTAAACATGTCGACTGATTGTATTCACAGGTCACATACACATGTACTCACCCTGCCCCACCTCTGTCCGGTGCATACCTTATCCTTGCCGGTTGTTGTCCTCCAGACTACAAGTGAACAGACGATTATGTGTTCTCCACTGCAATCAAATCGTTTGATGAAAATCCCCCTTGTATGTGATCCTGTGCTCCATCGAGATTCAACATGTCTCGCGGTACTGTGCTGTCCCATGCCACAATTACTGCATAGTTCACAACAGCGTTGCAAGGCAGCAAGAAGTTTGCATTTATGGTTTATATGGCAATGTCTGCATTCAATACCCAACTGTGATGTAGAGAATAAGGTAGCGAATGAAGCCAGAGGGTCGTGGGAGCAAAGATTCACTAAATTGCATTAACTAATTTTCCAACCATTGCGCTTTATGGCTGATGCTGTCATCATAACCTATTAGACTGTTATCTGTTACCACTGTAGGAGATGGAAAATATGAAATAATGTGTAGATGCAGCATAAACATATGTTCTGATTTTGGGTCTAGGATGTACAGAATGCAGGAAGAAAAGAGCTGTCTTCGATCCAGTGGTTGCTTCCTGAATCCTATGCTGAGAACATTGTCCCTAACTGTTATGGAAAGCTCAAGACTCTGTATTGGAAAGACTAGAATTTGATGGTGCATGCAGCAAAAGGGAACTAAAACATTCACAAACAATGTTCAGATAGTCTTGCATATTTTCACCATGAAAAGAAAATGGAGTGAGATACATACGCATCAAACATGAGATGGGACCATGGGCATCTGTGACAACTTCAGAAATCTCAACATGGCTCTGTCGAAAAGCATCCATAGTGCGTTGGAATGCCAACTTCTCCATATTGGGGGATTTCAAAGCTGTTTCGCGTTTGTCCACAACTACCATGGAAAGAATTTGGTTGGTGTCTACATCCATGGTGGTGTATGTGCAGTACTACTTTCCAATGTCCCCGGACTATCCATACGTCCATCACCTGTGGTCAAAGAGAAATTTGTTACTAGGGTGACATGCTTTGATAGTATATTGATACTGTAAGCATGATGATCATTAATGAAAAAAGAATGTGTATATACCCATGATAGCCACAGGTTTGTTTCTTCTGGCTTCCATGAGCTCCCTCTCCATTTGACACCAATAGTTCTCAATCACAGGCACAGTGTACAGTCGTTGGTAATGGTAAAATGAAGAGGTGCTGATAAATGCATGATTCATAAACCGATACATGAGAGCAATTTTCCCAAAGTTATTGCCAGACATCAGTATGGCGCTTGCAGTGATCAAATCACCTGCATTTACTCCATTCCTCAGTTGAGGCTGACTCCGCCATTTGTATGCTATGTGCCCTGCAGGACATACCTGTAAACAAGAAAAAAATAGAGTTAATTGTGCACTTACACAGGTAAACTGATAAGAAAGATATATAAATGCACATGCACATACCCAAGTCAAGGTTAAGCATGTTCCTGAAGTTTGTGTCTTAACAGTGAATCCATGGCAGCATGATTTGCCTGATGTGAATTGACATTTCTGTGCAAGTTCAAGGATGTTGTCCATATGAACCATAATCATGGGTTGTTTGACAATAGACTGTGTGAATGATAGATCCACAGTGGAAGTGTCTACACATTCCATGTTGTCAGGGTTACAACTCTCCACCTCATCACCACACTGTGTAATGACGTCTCCTTCAATAGATGGCTCTTGAGTATTCAACAGCAGATCAGAACTAAAATAAATCAAAAAAAAAGGGCAAACATGCCAGTTTAACAACATGTTTGTGATAATGGTGGCAATACATTGCTGTAACATATACTTTTTGGAGCAAAAGGAAAGGTGGACAATGTTACCTCTGGTCATTCACACAGTCTTCCGGCGGTATCATCTGTTCGTCACTCCTGACATTGCTGCATGCAACAAATGTAGTGTCACTGTCCTGGCTAATGCTCAGCCTGTGGAAATAAATACAGAATACATGAAACGTTTCATACAACATCAAATAAACTCTGCTGTTATAGGTATGTGTGTGTGTATATATATATATATATATATATATGTGTGTGTGTGTGTGTGTGTGTGTGTGTAAATGTCTGTGTATGTACATGGAAAATACTACCTAACATCACCTCTGAGACGTCCCCTCTCCATCTCGAAATTGTGCCCCCTTGTTCTTGCACATCTATTTTTCTGAACGATGCTACCCACTTGGAATTTGTTGATTTCCTTGAGGTACTTGAAAGTTGATATCATGTCCCCTCTCTACCTTATTTCCTCAAGTGTATACATATTAAGCTCCTTTAGTCTTTCTTAGTATGTCTTGTAGTGCAGACTCTGCACCATTTTGGTTTCACCTCCTCTGGACAGCATCCACTGTGTCTATGTCTTTGCGGAGATGTGGTCTACAGAACTGCACACAGTACTCCAGATGGGGTCTCACCTGCTGTCTGTACAGAGGGATAACAACTCCCTGTTTTCTAATATTGATGCCTCTTCCGATGCATTCCATTATCCCCCCAGCCTTCCTTACTGCCATCTCACATTGATTGCCCACCCTTTGGTCATCTGATATAATTACCCCCAGGTCCCTTTCCATTTTTACTGTTGTCAGTATCTCACCCTCCCCCCCATTGTGTACGCTTCCCTGGTGTTTTGTTTCCCATGTGCATCACCTTGCACTTCTTTGCATTTAATTTGAACTGCCATATATTTGACCATTCCTCCAACCTTGCCAAGTCCCTTCTCATCCTTTCCACTGCATCTTGTGTATCAACCCTGTTGCAGATCTTTGTGTCGTCTGCAAAGCGACATACTTTTGCTTCCAGGTCCTCTGCAATGTCACTTATAAAGACATTAAAAAGGACCGGTCCCAGTACTGAACCATGCGGTACTAAGCTAGTAACATTCCTGTCTTCACTGTGTACTACATTTACTAAGACACTTTGCATCCTGTTGTCTAGCCAATTTTTTATCCCGGGAACCACCTTGGTACCCGCTCCAAGGCTAGCTAACTTGTGTATTATCTTTTGTGGGGTGCTGTATCAAATGCCTTGCTAAAATCTAGGTAGGCCATGTCCACAGCACCTACCTGGTCTACTACTTTGGTCACCCAGTCAAAGAAATCTATCAGATTCATCTGACACAACCTTCCCATCGTAAATCCATGCTGCCTTGTGTCCTGTGCCCCACTGGCCTCTAGGGACTCCAAAAATTTCATTCAGAAGTGAGTACATAATTTCACTGCCACTGAGGAAAAACTACATGGTCTGTAGTTTCCGGCCTCTGTCCTGCTACCACTTTTGTGAAGTGGAGTCACATCTTCCCTCCTCCAGTCCTCAGGTACCACCCCACATTACCATGATATGTTAAAGAGACTACTCAGCGGTGTCACTAGTTCATCCCTTAGTTCTTTTAGAATTCTTGGGTGAATCCCATCAGGCCCCATTACTTTGTCCACCTTCAATGTTATTAATTCTTTCAGAACACTTTCTTCTGTAAATGGACAGGTATCACCCCCCCCCTCTTCAGAGTGTTTCTCTTGTTTGGTTTCGGTACCTCCCACTCCTCTTCCGGTGTGAATACCGAGCAGAAATATTCGTTCGGTATCCCTGCTTTTTCCCTGTCACTCTCTACTCACATTCATTCCCCTTTATTAAGCCTCAGTATCCACACTTCTAAGGTCTTTCTTCGCTCTCTAATGCACCTATCAAAGATCTTATCCCCCTTCTTAACATAATTGGCTGTCCTTTCCTCGGTTTGAGACTTTGCTATTCTAACTAACTTCACAGCCTCTTTCTGCATTCACTGATACATTTCTCTGCCCTGCTCCTTCTGTGTTTCCTTATATTTCCTCAATGCTAGCCTTTTCTCTGTAACCATCCCTGCCACCTCTTGAGAACCATAGCGTTTTTTTACCTGTTATGTTTTTATAGATTAAGCTTTACAGAAAGGCTTGTTGACTCTGTGATGGCTGTTTTGATTACTCCCCATTGTTACTTCACCCTCCTTCTTGCATGTTTCCTAGTGCTTTTTCTGATGCACTCTCATTTTCCCAAAGTCTGCTCTCCTAAAGTCCAATACTCTTGCCTTTGTATGCCTTGATTATATGGCTGTGTTTATTGTGAACCACACAGTTTGGTGGTCACTGGTTCCCTGATGGCTACCCACTTCAAAATCTGAAATTCTTTCTCCGTTCCCATTTGAGAGTACCAGGTCTAAGATTGCTTCCTCCAGACTGGATTCCAGTACTAGCTGTCTGTAAGGCATCAGGAATGAGCCTGCTCTTGGATGTGACTGCAGCAAAGGTGCTCCAGATAACATCTGGTATATTCAGGTCCCCCATCAACAATACCTCATTTTTCAACAATTCTAAGGAAGCCTTATCTCATTTCCTTGGCCATTCACTCCCCCTGAGATGGCGGTCTGAGTACAACCCACATTCTGATTGTGAAGCCGTTTCGTGTCTCCAAGGTGACTCAGACTGCCTCTTCTGCACCCTGTGTACTCTTTAGTTATGTTGCTTAGATCCTTGCCTTTTACATAGAGAGCTACCCGTGCTCCTCTTTTACCCTACCTGTCCCTCCTGTAGATTGTGTATCCTGGTATGTTGACATACCAGTCATGGTTCTCTGTGTACCATTTTTCTGTGACTGCCACAATATCCAGGCAACCCTCGGCCATCAAGGCCACTAGTTCTTGGAGCTTGTTACGCAGACTACGGGCATCGGTACTCGTCACCCTACACTTTTTGATATAATTTCCCCTTTTAGCCCCATTCCTGTCTTTACTGCCTTTGGCTTTTTTACATTTACCTCTGTTCTGCTCCCCAATAACTTGTCTACCTTGGTGTTTACCTCAATGATTACCGTGTTTTGTGGGGGGTAGGCTGGGATTTCCATGCTCCTTTTCAGTGCCTCCCCATTGCTAGTTTAAATGCTTGCCAATCAAGAATTTAAACCTCTCACCTAGGATCCTGGTCCCCCCCCCATGGACAGATGCAGACCATCGCACCTGTATAAATCTGCATCCATTCAGGTGGCTCCACAGTCACCAATGCAGCCAAAAACCCTTATATCCACACCATTTTTTCAAACTTTTATTGAATTCCCTGATGAGGAGTGCCCTAGCATCACCGTTTCCATAGACAGGCACCACCTCAGAGATGTGTACAGTATGTGCCAATTGTCTAAGTCCACTCCCCAACTCTACAAACTCCTCTTGCACTGCTCTAATCCCATTCATAGCCAGGTCATTTGTCCCTAGGCAGACAATGACATCCAGCTCCCTCCCTCGTGCAGTTCTTCTTACGATCATGAGGATTATCTTCCTGTCCATCCAAGCCATGGCACCAGGTAGGCACATTACCTCCCTCTCCCTTGACCATTTCTACCACCCTAATGATTGAGTCACCCACAGGAGTTGTTTCCTTCCACTGTGGTGTCCCATGCCACCCTCCTGTGGGTCTCCTTGTGAAGGTTCCCAGCATCCTCCTTGGTCTCCACTGCAGGTTCCTCCATAGAAAACACTGGCCACGGAAGAGTGAATGAATTCAGGAGAGGTACAGCTGGAGGGATGAAACTCTTCCAACACCCTCTCCCTCCCTAAGCCCACCCTGGTCTAGCCTCTCCTCTTTCTTGGCAACCTCTGAGGTAGTGGCATTGGCACTGGTGGTCCATGGGTGAGGGAGGAGGTTTAACAAACACTAGCCAAGTCAGCATGGAGACTTGCAACCTCCTCTCATACCAGCGAGGTGGCTGCAAATAGTGCAGCATTGCAGCATGCAGATTATCTCCAGGAAACACTACCACCCCACAGCCATTGCACTGCACCACTCCTATCATGTCTTATTTTGTGTCCCCTCTACTGTTTCTCAGTGTGCTTACTCTCCTCAAAACTGTCACCATTACTGTTCTGGGACAGCAACTTGATATATTCTTCAGTAGCCTCCGTGCTCAATGGCATACCATAGGCAGCCGGTGGTGGTAGAAAGTGAACTACTGTTTTCCTTTAGGGTTGACAAAGCCAATGTTCCTCTATGATCCTTCTCTTCCTACTGTGAAACAGGAAGTTCATGTTGACAGTGAAATCCAGTGGCTATAAAATTAGAACTGTCGTAGGGAGAGTGGTCTATGGGGTGTGATGGCGGTCAAGTAGTAAGAAAACAGGCTAGCAACAGGAAGTTGTAATTTGTGTCACATGCTTTTATAGAGTATAAGCCGCCCCCCCAGTTAAGCTCTGTCCTCCTACTGGTTTAGCAAAGTCAGCAGATACAGTACCCTTCCCAGCACAGTACACAGACTGATTTCTTTCCTTCTTTTTTTTGTTTTAAAAACTAAATAAGACCCTTCTTTCTAATAAAGTATCTGTCAACTTAATCGCAGACAATGACTACTGATGAGGTATAAGTTTAACATAAATAAGAAAATGTAGCTTCTTTTAGTTGGCTGCTTTCAGCTAGACAAGCAAGGCTAGTAGCAGCAATATGTCTGTATGTATATGTGTATGTATCTGTATGCATGTATATGTGTATGTATATGTACAGATATACAAGTCTGTATATGAGTGTAGATACTGGTAGTTATAGAAAAATCTGGCAGTAGTAACATACGTCAAGATGTAATGAGGAGGAATTAGGTAGTACCACAGTACAGTCAGTGAAAATGACAGAAGTGGTACCTCAAAGTTACCGTTAGGTAACCTGATGTAGTAAACTTTGTGATAAATAGCAGTGTATATAGACACAAATTTGCATGCTATGACGACTTACTGGCTTGTAGGCATGTAGAGAAAATCGTTGTTGATCGTGTCTCTGTGTAAGCCAGTGAAAGTGGCTAGCGTTTCTGGTGCATCTGGGGGTGGACATGTGACTTGGACAATTGTGATCAGCATCACACCTGAGTTTGAAATACAGTGAGTTAGAGACTGATGAAAACACAGAAGAGTCTGACAAAAGCTCTAAAGTGAGATGATGACACATGAAGCTTACATATTGTTGGATGCAATATCACTAAGGTCACAGGAACGATCCTTTGTGGTGCCTTTGATGGTATCTGCTGTAGAGTAGTCCATCACCATTGTTAGTCTTCATTGTGGGGTAGAATGTAACATCGGTGCATTGGCCATGACATGTCTCATTTCACTGTTGCTTTGATGATACCTGATGTGAGAGATAATATTGTAACTACCACAGGTCACAGAGGAAAGAAAAAAGTATACCGTCTCCGTGAACTGACATCTACTCACATGTCAAGCAAAAAGCATGCAACCTGGGCATGCATACTGAATTTTAGGTCATTCTTTAGCTGTACCCAACGCACTATTTCTGCACCAATTGCAATACGTGTCTTTGCTCGTTTTGAATCCAGTTCTTTTTTCTGCCTTTTTCTGGCTGAATCTGTCAACTTGACTGGACGACCCCTCTTGGAGCATTTAGTGGTATTCATAATGTTGGTGACAGTTGCTTCCATGTGTGCACAAACTGTGTTCCTGCAATGGATGTTGGTGAAAAAAATGTTGTGAGTTTCAACACAGCTGAAATAACAGTATTGGGGCAATAGATAAGGACAGCAATTAAATATATAGTTGCCTGCTTCATAAGACAAATGACGGAATCAATTCAGAATGACCATCGGTGAGGTGTGGAATTAACAATCGGTGTTACAACAAAGTGACATTTTACTGTAATGGAAAATAATGCGTTACCCTGCTGTACTCATGTGATGTTGTGTTTAGAAATGACTCACATTAAACTGCTAATATTATTTTTTGTCGTGATCCCAGGGATTGTCTGGGACCCTTAAGCACTATTGGGATGTTCCTGCTTTGTGTCTAATTATATATGTGTTGACCTTTTTAGGGCTCCACTGTTCATGCTATTTTTTACTGCTTTTAGATTATGACACTGGAGGGTTATGGTGGGTGTGCTTTTTAAAGTTCATTGCTTGTTTCTCTTTTGATATTTGACTACTGTTTGGTAAGATGTTAGTGGGTGGAGGTGGGGGTGGGAATGGATATTATGTTGCTGAACTTGGGAGGTTTCATGAGCCAAAATTTGGGATGGGGCAATGCCACTGTTCTGGTCCTGGGGAGTATATTTTATTTTAGTTCATCTGGATTCAAGGTGTCTGCTCTGCTTTATATTCAGTATGTTTGCTTGCCACCGTGTTCACAAACAATATTAACCCCCCCCACTGAGGGGGGTGCCAAATCCACCTCGGCAGCATGTGCCCCCCTGACCATGTTTATTTGCTGACAGGGGCCCCAATCCCTGTCGGCTTCAGTGCCGCAAGATTTATGTTGCCAATGGAGGAGCCCATTCCCCGTCAGCATTATGTACCCCACTTTTGTTGTCTGCCAATGGGGTGCCCAATACCCATTGGCATAAATTCACCACCCCTCCTTTTGTTGTGTGCTGACGAGGGTGCCCAATCCCCATTGGCATAATGTAACCCCCCTTTGTTGTGTGCCAACGGGGGTGCCCAATCCCCAGTCAGCCACAACTTCCCCCCCAAAAGAAAGTCTCCATTGGCACACTGGAAGCCCACCCTAGCATGCCACATGCCCCTGTAAAATAAAAAACGGTCCCACAATGTCTTTTTTTTAACCTGTAAAAAAGGAAACAGTCCCTCAGCGGTCTCCCTGCCCTCCTCCCACAACCCACACCCACCCACTGCGCACCCTGCCTCCCCACCCCCATACCCCATACTTACTTCCAGAGTCTGGCACAATGATCTTCGGTGGACCAGGAACACGTCTACACTCTTCAAAGCTGACCACGAACTGAGGAAATGCTGTAAACTCTATAATGGAATAAATAGTTTTTTTTTCAATTTTAATGCATATCTCAGGCATTTTTTGGAATTTTGGAACCAAATTTTCATCATTGGGTTTTTGGGACCCCTCCTCATGAATTCTGACACTGTCGTGTCGTTATTCGGCCCTGAAAGGTGATTTTGCGCTTACTGCGTGGAATCCCCTTTCGGGACCGAGTAACGAAATGACAGTGCCAGTGTTCATGAGGTGGGCTCTGAAAAAGCCTATACTGCAAATTTTGTGGGAAAATCCCAAAATTACTGTTTTATGAGTGTGCATTGCGCAGTTGCTACGGACACTCGTAACTTTGCCAATTTGCAATATTTGCACACCAGATTTTCAACATTGACATTTTTCAGACCTCCTTGAGAACAATGCAGCTGTTATTTGCCACATCCTGGCTGAACTGTGTTTTCGAACTTCCAGCTCAGAATAGCACGGTCACTGTGGGAAATCTGTGTTCAGGACAGATTAAGAAAATGACAGTGGCACTGTTCATGAGCAGAGGTACTAAAATGCCTATGTTGAAAATTTGGTGACGACACTCCATAAAATGACTGTTATGAGCGTGCACTATGCAGTTTGCACACATACTCGTAATTTCATGAATTAATAATATTTTCACTCCAGATTTTCAACATTGCCATTATTCTGCACCTCCTTATGAATAGTACAGCTGTCATTTTTCACATCCTGGCTGAAATGTGATTTCGCAGTTCCAGCGCAGAATCCCATGGTCGCTGTGGGAAATCAGTGTTCTGGACACATTATGAAAATGACAGTGATACTGTTCATTAGCAGAGGTCCTAAAATGCCTATGTTGAACATTTGGTGATGAAAGTCCATAAAATGAGTCTGTTATGAATGTGCTATGAATGTGCATTGCCAGTTTCCATGCACGCTTGTACATTCACAATTTTGCAATATTTTCACTCCAGATTTTCAGCATTGCCATTTTGCCACACTGCCTTATGAACAGTGCAGCTGTCATTTTTCATATCCTGGCCAAATGTGTTTTCACTCTTTCTGTGCACATGCGCGCGGTCGCTGTGGGAAATCAGTGTTTGAGACATATTAAGAAAATCACACAGACACTGTTCATGAGCAGAGGTCCTAAAATGCCTATGTGGAAAATTTTGTGATGAAACTCGATAAAATGACTGTGTTATGAGTGTGTGTTGTGCAGGTTCCACGCACCCTTTTAAGTTTGCAAATTAGTAATATTTTCATGCCAGATTTTCAACACTGACATTTGTTCACACCTCCTTATGAACAGTACAGCTGTCATTTTTCACATCCTGGCCAAAATGTCTTTCCGTGTTTCCGGCTCACAATACTGCAGTCGATGTCGGAAATCAGTGTTTGGGACAGATTAGGATCGAGCGACTGGGGGGGGGAGTGACAGAGCTCAACTGAGCTCTGTCTGGACTGCTGCATATTTCTTTGTGGGCAGAAAAAGGCAACAACGAGGCAGGAGCCCAGTACAAAAGGGCAGCATGCAGCGCCGGGAGATACAGAACGAGCGAGTGAGGGAGGGGGAGTGAGTGAGATCAACGGAGCTCTGCTGGGACTGCTGCGAATGTCTTTGTGGGCAGGAAAAGGTGCCAATGCAGGCAGGGGCTGAGTACAAAAGGGCAGCCTGCAGCAGTAGGTGAAACAGAATGAGCGCATGAGAGAGGGTGAGTGAGTGAGCTCAACTGAGCTCTTTCATGACTGCTGTGGATTTCTTTGTGGGCAGAAAAGGGTGGCAATGCAGGCAGGAGCCCAGTACAGAAGGGCAGCCTGCAGCGCCAGCAGAAATGGAATGAGCAAGTGAGACTGGGGGAGTGAGTGAGGCCAACAGATCTTTGTTGGGACTGCTGCGGATTTCTTTGTGGGCAGGAAAAGGTGCCAATTCAGACAGGATCCCAGTACAAAAGGGCAGCCTGCAGCGCCGGGAGAAACAGAATGAGCGAGTGAGAGAGGGGGAGTGAGCGAGCTCAATGGAGGTCTATCATGACTGCTGCAGATTTCTTTGTGGGTAGGAAAAGGCAGCAACACAGGCAGGAGCCCAGTACAAAAGGGCAGCCTGCAGTGCTGACAGAAATGGAATGAGCGAGTGAGAGAGGGAGAGGGAGCGAGCTCAACAGAGCTCTGTCGGGACTGCTGCAGATTTGCTTGTGGGCAGAAAAAGGCACCAACAGAGGCAGGACACCACTACAAAACAGCAGACTGCAGCGCCTGGAGAAACAGAATGAGTGAGTGAGGCAGGTGGAGTGAGCGACCTCAACAGAGCTCTGTTGGGACAGCTGCAGAGTTCTTTGTGGGCAGAAAAAGGTGCCAATGCAGGCAGAAGCCCAGTACAAAAGGGCAGCCTGCAGCGCCAGGAGAAACACAACAAGTGAGTGAGAGAGGGGGAATGAGCGAGCTCAACGGAGCTCTATCATGACTGCTGTGGATTTCTTTGTGGGCACAAAAAAGGCAGCAATGCAGGCAAAGGGCCCAGTACAAAAGGGCAGCCTGCAGCGGCGGGAGAAACAGAAGGAACAAGTGAGAGAGGGGGAGTGAGTAAGAGAGATCAATGAAGCTCTATCATGACTGCTACAGATTTCTTTGTGGCCAGAAGAAGACAGTAATGCAGGCAGGAGCCCAGTACAAAAGGGCAGCCTGCAGTGCTGACAGAAATGGAATGAGCGAGTGAGAGAGGGAGAGGGAGCGAGCTCAACAGAACTCTGACGGACTGCTGCAGATTTGCTTGTGGGCAGAAAAAGGCACCAACAGAGGCAGGACACCACTACAAAACAGCAGACTGCAGCCAGGAGAAACAGAATGAGTGAGTGAGACAGGTGGAGTGAGCGACCTCAACAGAGCTCTGTTGGGACAGCTGCAGAGTTCTTGTGGGCAGAAAAGGCAGCAAATGCAGGCAGGAGCCCAGGTACAAAAAGGGCAGCCTGCAGGCAGGAGAAACACAATGAGCGAGTGAGAGAGGGGGAGTGAGCGAGCTCAACGGAGCTCTATCATGACTGCTGTGGATTTCTTTGTGGGCAGAAAATGGTGGCAACGCAAGCAGTAGCCCAGTACAAAAGGCCAGCCTTCAGCACCAGCAGAAACGGAATGAGTGAGTGAGAGGGGGGAGTGAGCTACCTCAACGGTCCTGTGTCAGGACTGCTGCAGATTTCTTTGTGGGCAGAAAAAAGTGCCAATGCAGGCAGGAGCCCAGTACAAAAGGGCAGCCTGCAGCGCTGGGAGAAACAGAATGAGCGAGTGAGAGAGGGGGAGTGAGCGAGCTCAATGGAGGTCTATCGTGACTGCTGCAGATTTCTTTGTGGGCAGGAAAAGGCGGCAACACAGGCAGGAGCCCAGTACAAAAGGCCAGCCTGCAGCCCCAACAGAAACAGAATGAGCGAGTGAGAGACGGGGAGTGAGCGACCTCCAGTACAAAAGGCCAGCCTGCAGCACTGGCAAAAATGGACTTAGCGAGTGAGAGGGGAGTGAGCAAGCTCAACAGAGCGGTGTCGGCACTGCTGCACATATCTTTGTGGGCAGACAAAGCCAGAAATGCAGGCAGAAACCCAGTAGAAAAGGGCAGCCTGCAGCAGCGGGAGACAGAATGAGTGAGTGGGGTGGGTGAATGAGCTCAACGGAGCTCTGTCGGGACTGCTGCAGATTTCTTTTGTGGGCACAAAAAGGCAGCAATGCAGGCAGGGGCCCAGTACAAAAGGGCAGCCTGCAGCGGCGGGAGAAACAGAAGGAACAAGTGAGAGAGGGGGAGTGAGTAAGAGAGATCAATGAAGCTCTATCGTGACTGCTACAGATTTCTTTGTGGCCAGAAGAAGGCAGTAATGCAGGCAGGAGCCCAGTACAAAAGGGCAGCCTGCAGTGCTGACAGAAATGGAATGAGCGAGTGAGAGAGGGAGAGGGAGCGAGCTCAACAGAGCTCTGTCGGGACTGCTGCAGATTTGCTTGTGGGCAGAAAAAGGCACCAACAGAGGCAGGACACCACTACAAAACAGCAGACTGCAGCGCCCGGAGAAACAGAATGAGTGAGTGAGGCAGGTGGAGTGAGCGACCTCAACAGAGCTCTGTTGGGACAGCTGCAGAGTTCTTTGTGGGCAGAAAAAGGTGCCAATGCAGGCAGAAGCCCAGTACAAAAGGGCAGCCTGCAGCGCCAGGAGAAACACAACAAGCGAGTGAGAGAGGGGGAGTGAGCGAGCTCAACGGAGCTCTATCATGACTGCTGTGGATTTCTTTGTGGGCAGAAAATGGTGGCAATGCAAGCAGTAGCCCAGTACAAAAGGCCAGCCTTCAGCACCAGCAGAAACGGAATGAGTGAGTGAGAGAGGGGGAGTGAGCTACCTCAACGGTCCTGTGTCAGGACTGCTGCAGATTTCTTTGTGGGCAGAAAAAGCTGCCAACAGAGGCTGGAGCCCAGTACAAAAGGGCAGCCTGCAGCGCCAGCAGAAACAGAATGAGTGAGTGAGAGAGAGGGGGAGTGACCCACCTCAATGGAGCTTTGTTGGGACTGCTGCGGATTTCTTTGTGGGCAGGCAGGAAAAGGTGCCAACGCAGGCAGGATCCCAGTACAAAAGGGCAGCCTGCAGCGCCGGGAGAAACAGAAAGAGTGAGTGAGAGAAGGGGAATGAGTGAGCTTAATGTAGGTGTATCATGACTGCTGTGGATTTCTTTGTGGCCAGGAAAAGGCAGCAATGCAGGCAGGAGTCCAGTACAAAAGGCCAGCCTGAAGTGGCAGGAGAAACAGAATGAACGAGTGAGAGAGGGGGAGTGAGTGAGTGAGCTCAACAGCCCTCTATCATGACTGCTGCAGATTTCTTTGTGGGCAGAAAAGGGTAGCAACTCAGGCAGGAGCCCAGTACAAAAAGGGCAGCATGGAGTGCCAACAGAGACAGAATGAGTGAGTGAGACAGGGGGAGTGAGTGAGACCAACAGAGCTCTGTCAGAACTGCTGCAGATTTCTTTGTGGGCAGAAAAAAGTGCCAATGCAGGCAGGAGCCCAGTACAAAAGGGCAGCCTGCAGCGCTGGGAGAAACAGAATGAGCGAGTGAGAGAGGGGGAGTGAGCGAGCTCAATGGAGGTCTATATCGTGACTGCTGCAGATTTCTTTGTGGGCAGGAAAAGGCGGCAACACAGGCAGGAGCCCAGTACAAAAGGCCAGCCTGCAGCCCCAACAGAAACAGAATGAGCGAGTGAGAGACGGGGAGTGAGCGACCTCCAGTACAAAAGGCCAGCCTGCAGCGCTGGCAAAAATGGACTTAGCGAGTGAGAGGGGGGAGTGAGCGAGCTCAACAGAGCGGTGTCGGTACTGCTGCACATATCTTTGTGGGCAGACAAAGCCAGCAATGCAGGCAGAAACCCAGTAGAAAAGGGCAGCCTGCAGCAGCAGGAGACAGAATGAGTGAGTGGGGGGGGTGAATGAGCTCAACGGAGCTCTGTCGGGACTGCTGCAGATTTCTTTTGTGGGCACAAAAAGGCAGCAATGCAGGCAGGGGCCCAGTACAAAAGGGCAGCCTGCAGCGGCGGGAGAAACAGAACGAATGAGTGAGAGAGGGGGAGTGAGTGAGCGAGCTCAATGGAGCTCTATTATGACTGCTGCAGATTTCTTTGTGGCCAGAAGAAGGCGGCAACACAGGCAGGAGCCCAGTAAAAAAGGGCAGCCTGCAACGCCAACAGAAACGGAACAAGTAAGTGAGAGAGGGCGAGTGAGCAAGTTCAACGGAGCTCTGTCGGGACTGCTGCAGATTTGCTTGTGGGCAGAAAAAGATGCCAACAGAGGCAGGAGACCACTACAAAATGGTAGCCTGCAGCACCCGGAGAAACAGAATGAGCGAGTGAGACAGGCGGAATGAGCGACCTCAACAGAGCTCTGTCGGGACACCTGCGGATTTCCTTGTGGGCAGAAAAAGGTGCCTATGCAGGCAAAAGCCCAGTACAAAAGGGCATCCTGCAGTGCTGGGAGAAATTCAATGAGTGAGTGAGAGAGGGGGAGTGAGCGAGCTCAACGGAGCTCTATCAGCACTGCTGTGGATTTCTTTGTGGAGAGAAAAAGGTGGCAACGCAGGCAGGTGCCCAGTACAAAAGGCCAGCGTACAGCACCAGCAGAAACGGAATGAGCTCGTGAGAGAGGGGGAATGAGCTAGCTCAACAGACCTGTGTCAGGACTGCTGCAGATTTCTTTGTGGGCAGAAAAATCCGCTGACAGAGGTGGGAGCCCAGTACAAAAGGGCAGCCTGCAGCACCAGCAGAAACAGAATGAGCGAGTGAGAGAGGTTGAGTGACCCACCTCAACAGAGCTCTGCGAGGACACCTGCAGATTTCCTTGTGGGCAGAAAAATGTGCCAACACGGGCAGGAGCCCAGTACAAAACAGCAGCCTGCAGCACCGGGATAAACAGAATGAGTGAGTGACACAGGGGCAGTGAGCGAGCTCAATGGACCAACGCAATCAACATTTGGCATTGACGAATGCTTGTTTTATAGAAAGCCATGTTCTTTACCCTGACACAGAGGAAACAGAGGTTCTGTTTTGACTGCACTTGAGACATGTGCGTATCTCTGTGTGTATGCCAGTGTAATTATAAGTAATTCTGTATATATGTATTACATACAAACATTCCATGTTGTGTGTGTGTGTGTGTGTGCACGTGCGTGTCTGTGTGTGTGCGCACATGTGTGTGTGTGTGTGTGTGTGTGCATGTGTATGTGTGATCAACAGCCACAATACTGCACATTTTACAATTCTTCCAATTGATGGCACAAATCACACATCTCATTGCATGTGTGGAAAGACAGATAAATGGCAGATGAACAACATCTGTGGAGGTAGTACTTTATAATTTTCACCCATATTTTATTGTATTGCTTTTGGTGGATGTTACAATATGTTCCAGTTCCTAATTTTTTTGTTTGTTAGTTTAAAGTTCACTATGGAACCATTCTATAATCACAGTCACCCAGTTTGGGATGCTGGTTCAGCTGTTTGTGCCACATTTCCAGAGACTGAAGACACTCGGCATGATTTGTACAGATGTAGAGTACCTCCTTTAGCCCCTCCTGGGAAGGATTTTTGATGCATGTACTGCACCAGTTGGGTAGCTATAGTCTGGACTGCCTCCACACTGTCTATGAATTTCCAAAGATAGTGATCTCCTGAAATGCCTTGTACCTCATGACTTACTACCCCAAATGGCATCTGGTTAAACAACATATGCCATGCCCCATCGTGTCCTCTTACTCACTTGTCAGGCAGCACAAACTTATATAGCAGACTGCGTTCTGTTATGCAGTGGTTTCCACATACTGTAGTAATACTGATATGGATGTGTAGAGTTCTATGTTACATAGCTACAATTGATTTATTTTTCCCCTGAAATAGGTTGTATCAGTACATGGCATACTGATGTTTTGTCTATTGGATTTGGAAACAGCTGGACCGAGGCAATCAAAAGGTACTCCCAGCATGTGCTGTCAGTTGCATCCAGAAGCAGTTTCCTTCAGAGATCTCCAAAGGATTTAAAAAAGCTTGAATAAATGCCCATAAATGGACTATGCAGCTGTGAGTACTTGGGTCCCTAATACCTAGGCATAGCCACCACAAGTAGACAACTAGAACCAGGTACATTGCATCACAGAGGTATGCAACACAGGTGTAGGTGGACAGTCACCCACTGATGGAGGTGTGTTGCAGCTACCTCTTTCATACCTTCAATGCCACCAACTATTGTGGACATGCACACAGCTGAAAAATGGAAAAACAGAACATGCAGATGAGCAGACAATAAATACACCTTCCACGATTGCTCTCTCTCTCTCTCTCTCTCTCTCTCTCTCTCTCTCTCTCTCTGTCTATCTATCTATCTATCTATCTCTCTTTCTATCCCTCAAGCCCAACAGCAATCCACAGAAGGGGAGACTAAAACAAAATATAAATGATATTATTCAGGCAGGCAGGTGATGGGAAACCGCATGGAAGACAGCAGAGAAAAAAATAAAAAGACTGAATAACATTGCAGGATCAATAATGTGGTAACCGAGAGAAAAATGAGGGGACTAAAGTGTGGCAGTACTAGGAAAAGAGTCACTCACACATGGAGGTGTGTTTTGGCTCCAGAATGGGGACTGTAGCATTCACAGCATCACAGACTGCAATTATTTTCGACTGGAAAGGAGTTAAGAAATTAAAGAAAAAAAATACCACAATGTCAGTCCATGGACCAGGAGATAGAAAACGAATGTGGCATAATTCAAAACGAATCAACAGTAGTATATGTGGGGTTTTTTGTTTGTTTGTTTGCAGTGCTTTTTTATATGCAGCTTATATCACCAACAGTGTATTATTTTTGTGAAGCCTTATTTTCTCTCCCAAAGGAAACTGCTTTGTGGCTGTACTGGGAGCCCTTGAATGTCACTAGATGCACTTCTTGAGGTAACAGAAAAGACACACACATGATAACAGAGGATATGTTCCATTGCGAATGAAACCTATAGACTGAAAACATATATCCTGGAAATTGCAGCTCAGGACTGAAAGAATGATCGGATGTTTCTGACCTACAGGCAAAACCAGCATGCATAAAGCATATGTGTGTCTTTTCTGATGCATGGAGAAGTGCGTCCAGTTGTCAATGAGGAGACATAGACTAGAAGATGTAATGAAAAAATACTACAATAAACTGAGTGGTAAAATAAAGTTTTACTTGTGCATAATTGTAGACAAGCACAGTACCAGGTCAGACACCGAAGAAAACAAGTGTAGACGTATTACACATGTACTATTATTTTTTGCAAAGATCCATTCAGGCACCCATCACTAACTGTAAATATTGGGGCTGGGGAAAAAAAAAAGAACAAAAAGTATGATTGTAGAGGACCGGGAAAGTAGCATGTTTTACATTGGAACACCCTCAGAGACATTCGAACAGTGCCGGAGCATGCACCCCTTGTCTTTCGACTGCACCAGTAAGCCGGGACTTGCAGTGGAGGAGAGACACTACATGTCATGATAGGGAGAGAAAAATATGACTTCACCGAAAATACACTTTGTGAGATGCAATTCCAGTGACTTCAGAGGAATTTGAAAGTCAAGGGGGCACAGGTCAGGAAAGGAGACAATACCTTGCGGTTCAACATTGATTATGCGGCAGTGAATACTTGACTATCGAGCCACTGAATGATTCTGACAAAGCCACACGAATTGTGGGTGCAGGACTGGTGACCGCGCACTCGGGGCATGAATAGACACTGAGTCGCTGATCACGGAATCATAGTTTCAAGGAATCTTACTTGAATGGTCATAACACACAAAGTGAACGTGCTAACTATGCACCACCCACCACTTTTCGCTCGCTATGCCTTGTACAGCACAACATGACTGGGGTCTTTTTCATTTCATTATGGCAATTTATAATGAAATATTTTGTTTATTTAGGCAGAGAGGCAATGATACAAACTAGAAAAATATAAGGCTGCATTGCGGTCAAACTGCATAACACCTTACAGAGTCAGAGCCACATGGTGTAGACAGATAGAAACAGCAGCGAAGTATTTCAGACTAAATTACCTGGTTTGCTTCACTAAATGTGTGGTGAACATGCCACATGCTGCCCCAATGAAACAGTGCACCATCAGAAAAATAGATAAATGACTCACCAGTACTATTAGAAAACAGAACGGAGCTGTGCTGACAGGAACCTGCTGGAGACTGTCGTGGTTACAGGTCGGTGATGAATAAAGAAAGGAAAGGGGCTTACCTGCGTGCTAGCGCACATCAATGTGGGTGGGTCTTGACACCTAGCATCATAGGGATCGTGCTGCTGGTGGATAGGATTTCAGCCATCCCGAATGAAATTACAAAATGTTTAAACTGTGCACAACCATGCAATATAAATGCTAAACATGGGATTTACAGCAATCGTGGTAGCCGGCCGGTCACAAACTAAGAAAGAATATGTGTGGTTAGATTTTTGGGATCGGAGGCTGACAGTGTCCCTTTAACACCTTCATTTTTCTGAAACCCTTAGACATTCAGACCGGCAACACGTTATGGTTGCCTCCTGTCCCAGTGTGGACTGTATAATCTGTGTTTCAGAAACCTTATCTGCTAATCCAGTTTTATTCAGAGGCAGTCCCTTTTCAATCATTTTGAATGCTCACGTACTTGTAAAACAGATTCTTGTAAATGAGCTTGTCTCAATGGTGTTCTGCCTGGCAAAATAAAGATTTTGATTGATTTTTTTTTATTGTTAAATCATTTACTATTTTATTTGCATGTTCAGGTTACAAGCAAGTTTTGATGTCGTGCAGACCTTTGTTTGTATACCAGTCTGTCTGAGAGGTGTAAAGCAGGGCCATTAAGACCATTAGCAGCAAATCAACCTAATCCTTTCCGGACTGCATTGTGAGTATGGTCTTTGACTGCTGTGATAGGGAATACTTTCATACCTTTAAATGCTCACTGGTTTTTATGTTGCTTGCACGCATGTGCAAGAAACATAGTGCCATCATCCGAGTTTTTGGAGGTGTGGCACCCCCTCTTCCAATTCAGTCAGTGAGTTTGCAGGCACGGCCGCAGTTCTACAATGCCTGCTGCAGCTGTCTATGACAGCAGTCAAAGTGCAGTGGCATACAGTTGAACGGGAGAGCTCTCGCTTCAGTGAGCACAGCTCTCCCCCCGCACACGCATGCAAGCACGCATATTGCATGCTGATGCGCTCCCACACACACACACTGTATGGCCGACGGGGTGCCCAATCCTCGTCGGCTCCACGCCCCAACAAAAGCTGTCCAGGTGCCACGCTGGGAGCCCACCCCAGCGTGGCAAAAAATGTTATAGCCAGCGGAGGTGCCCAATCAGGGCCCAAACAGTCCCCAGCCTGTGCCTTACCTGAAAATTGCCAATGACAGTGCTGAGAATCTCACTCTGAAAATTTCCCAGCAAAAGAGGGCTGCTGGAGGGTTGCATGACCTCTTATAGCCCTCGAGGCCCTCAGCCAGGGTTCTCCCAGTCCCCTTCCCTCAGCCAGCTTATTTCTACGATAGTCACATCACCAAAAATTACATGTCTCCATCCTTGACACCACTTGCAAGAATAAGTGCATAGTTACATGGAATGTAAGTGACAGTTAAATGACAGACAAGATACAATGTCAGGATTCAAGCAAGCATGGGACAGATACAAGGGGACCTTGGTAGTAAGACAAGGGAAGGAGATGACCGGAGATTGAGTAGCGTCTGCAGTGACGCAGTAGGCTGGCTGGGACGACTGGACAGACTAGTGGGCCAAGAGGTCCTTATCTGTTGACGTCTATGTTTCTATGATGCTTCCATTTCCTACATGCTGTGTTTGTTTCAGTTCCAGGTTTAGGCGAGGCGAGATTATAATATTGTTATCAGGCATTTCCTGAGGAGGTAAATAAGCAGTCAAAGCAGAGATGGGAAGCGAAGAGTGGAGTCCTTTTTTAATGAGTGATCATGGAATCAGTATGCTATGCACGTGATGTTCCAGAAAAAAGTGCACACACACAAAAATACACACAGGTTGCAGTTTACCAGGCTTACTATCCTAATAAAGCTTCAGTGCAGGGTGCACCAATCAAGTTTTACACTAAAGGACTGATTCTGTGATCATATATCACGGACTAAAATTCTGCATGCGGGAGCTATTAAGTGGCTTTACAAATACCAAAATATCATGTAGCCAGTCTTGTTTCCAGTTATCCACTGAGTGAGCCTTGTACACACCAGCTATTTACCAGCTAGCAAGGGGAGGAGGCGCGCTCGACTGACACTCATCCAGCTGGACTGCTAATTTGACTTTTTAATTAAATTTGCTGATATGACTAAAAGAGCAGATTTCTACTTATTTAAAATTCTGCCCCCAAAAACATATGAAGAAGCTTACATGGCTCCAAGTGTAGTGCAGTAGAAATTTTAATTTATTGTGGCTGGTGTTTAGGGAGGGAAGGGATGGTATTTTAGCTCTGTGGAGCTGAGAGCAGGAGCCCTTCCACTCCCCTATTCCGAGACACATCCCCATGCTAGCACGTTTTGTGATGTCAGTTCAAGAAGAGCGTGGGGGCACGCTCCATAGTGTTCAATAGGGAGATTTGTTTAATTGCAGTAGTAGCAGATTTGGGGGTGCAGTCACTGTGGGCGAATGCAGGACACACATTAGTAGGTGCATCCCTCATTCCCCAATAAGCTAGCTGCAGGCGCTGACAGCAGGCGTACCTAAAGTGGCTTCCAGATCTAAGAAAAGATCCGCTGCAATGAGAGCCAAGCTTGTCACGCAGTGGACGTGCCCTTCCTGGTGAAACATTCCAAAAAAACATGGCGGCAGTGACTGCCGCTGCCTGTCATAATGCCATCGGCATAATATCCCCCCCTCCCATTGCAACTGTGTGCCGAAGGGGTGCCCAGTCCCCCTTGGCATCATGCGTCCCCCCAACAGTCTTTCTTTGCTGACAGGGCCCCCAACCCCTGTTGGTTTCAGTCCCCCCGTTCCCAGTTCAATCTGCCGATGGGGGAGCCCACTCCCCATCAGCATAATGCCCCCCTATTTGTTGCGTGCCGAGGGGGTGCCCAGTCCCCCTCAGCTCTCCCACCTCATTGGTATTTGCCGACAGGGGTGCCCAACCCCCCATCGGCTACAACCTCCCCAAAAAAAAAAACTCAGGTGGCACATTGGGAGCCCACCCCAGTATGCCAAATGTCCCTAAAATAAAAAAAAAAGTCCTGTGATGTTTTTTTTTTTTTCTTTTACCCCCTGTAAAACAGAAAACGGTCCTCGTCCGAGTCCGGCGGCCCTCCCAACTCGCACTCCACCTCTGCTCGCCCTGCCTCCCCACAGCCCCCTCACCCCATACTTACCTCCAGAGCCCAGTGCAATGATCTTCGGTGGACCGGGAACACATCTTCACTCTTCAAGTCCAACCGCGAACTGAATGAATGCCGGTAAGCTATATAATGGCATAAATAGGGTTTTTTCAACTTTGGTGCATATCTCGGACATTTTTTGGAATTTTGGCACCACATTTTCAATATGGGGTTATTGGGACCCCTCCTCATGAATTCAGTCACTGTCATGGCGTTATTCGGTCCCGAAAGGTAATTCCGTGGTCACTGCACGGAATCACCTTTTGGGACCAATTAATGAAATGACAGTGCCACTGTTCATGAGGTGGGCTCTCAAAAAGCCTTTGTTCCAAATTTAGTGGGGAAAATCAAAAAAATGTCTGCTTTACCAGCATGCGTTGAGCAATTTCTACACGCTTGTAACTTCGTGAATTTGTAATATTTTCACTTCAGATTTTCAAAATTGCCATTTTCCCACACCTCCTTATGGACAGTACAGCTGTCATTTTACACATCCTGGTCAAAATGTGTTTTTACACGTCTGGCGCAATATAGCGTGGCCACTGTGTAAAATCAGTTTTTGGGATAGTTTCAGGAAATGGCGGTGACACTGTTGAAAATTTGGTGAACGTCCCTAAAATGACTGTGTTACAAGCGTGCATTGCGCAGTTTCCACGCACCCTTGTAACTTCGCAACTTTGCAATATTTTCATGCCAGATTTTCATCACTGACATTTTTTCACACCTCTTTATGACTAGTACAGCTGTCATTTTTCACATCCTGCCCAAAATGTGTTTTCGCACCTATGGTGCACAATGGCGTGGTTGCTGTGGGAAATCAACTTTTGGGACAAATTAACAAAATCACAGTGCCACTGTTCATGAGAGGAGGTCCCAAAATGCCTATGTTGAAAATGTGTCTCTGTAGGGTGGGGGTGAGGTTGGCATCAGTTCAATACTTCACTGCCATTCCTATTATGCATCTCTATCTCCTGCACTACCAATGCCAGTGAGACAACATTTGGCATGGGCAAATGCTTGTTATAATTTCGTGTCCTGATATTGACAAACCAAGGCCACAGCTCAACTAACAAGGCCCTTGTCAGCTGAGCAGTGGGCTTGATTTGTCAAAATCAGGACACTAAATTATACTGAAAAGAAGTTAAAAAAGCTCCCTATTGAACTCTATGGAGCGCGCCCCCTCATGCTACTTGAACTGACATCACAAAACATGCTAGCGTGGGGTGTCTGTTTTTTCATCATAGAAGATTTTATTGAGGTTTTAGTTTTTTCTCTGAAAAAACACATCTCAGACAGCAATTACATAATACACTACAAAAAGCCATGAGGCTGTGTAAGCAGGTAGTACACAGGCTTCCAATAACAAGGTTTTACAAAGCATATTCCTAAGGAAGTAACATCAGTGCACATAATAACCTCCCACACTCCAGCGAGCCGAAAGAAACAGGTCTTATCCTATAGCCGCACTGACTAGGAGGGTTTCTGGGGGGGGGTTGCAAAGGGGTGAATGGAGGTAACCTCCCCATTTCTTGTGTAAGTACTCAAGCCGGCCATGGTGGGAGTGAGACAATCTCTCTAAAAGAGCCAGTCGGGCCAACGCAGCATGCCGCTGACTTATGTTTGGGTTGTTATTCTGCTGCCAGTGCATTAACTGGAGCCTTTTGGCTTCAAGTAGCGCTAACATGTTCCATTCTCTATGCACCTGGGGCAGAGGTGCTAAGCTGTTTAGGTCACCAAGGAGCAGATTGGCGTCTAAGGGGGGGTGGCGCAGTGCCCAGGATCATTGAGCACTCATGAACAACAGCCATCCAAAAGGCTGATATCAGAGGCCAGGCCCACAGCATGTGGAGCAGATGTGCTTCAGGATGTTGACATCTCCGGCATTTGGAGTGGTAGAGAACTCCCGCTAAATGAAGGAGGGCCGGGGTTCTGTACCAGCGCAGGAGTATTTTGAGTTGTAAAAATCTGCTCCTGGAATCCTTGTACACCTTATGGGCATCCCTGAGACAACGGGACCACACTGCTGGGGAATTAGTCATACCCAGATCAGTCTCCCATTTGATCCTTCAAGATTCAGTGGGGTTGTTTTGGGCGTCTTGGAGAGTGGCATAAAACATACTGATGCGGCCCTTAGATAAAGGGGATTTGTGTAGGAAAGCCAGCCATTGCCATTTCTTATCAGGCCTTGTCTGGGAGAGGACAGAGGTGATGGTGCTGCATATTTAGAGGAACTTCCAAAAATCAATGGTAGAAAGATGGAATTTTTGCTGGATCTGGTTAAAGGATAACATGGTGTCCAAGTCAGGAAGCAAAAGATCCTGCACATAGCGGATTCCTTTGGCTTCCCACATGGACCACTTAATGGGTTCCCCTCCAATAGTGATAAAGTTGTTTTCCCACAGGGAAGCATACCATAAGGGAGGACTCCAGGCCACTTTGGGAGGTGTGCGACATGGTCATACAATGATGCCAGGCATAGCGAGATTCGCAGATAATGGGAGAAAGTTTGATATCGGAGTGGGGGCCAGGTCCTAGCAGGGACCAGAGTGGGATAGGCGACACCATACTGGACTCTAGGCTGATCCATAATGGAGAGGATGACTCCAGAGGGATAAACCATTTTGTGACTTGCGCAGCTACACTCGCCAGATGGTAACCCTGGAACCACAGGACCACCAAGCCACCCTTGGACCAATGTGCTCATAACTTATGTTTCCCCCATCTGTGCATTTTGCCTTCCCATAAGAAGGAAGCTACTAGCTTCTCAAGCGAGGAAAAAAGTTTTGGGGAGAGGTGGATCGGGAGAGTATTAAACAAATACGTGACTCTGGGAAGGAGGAGCATACGTATAGCTGCCACCTTGACTGGCAGTGATAGGTGCGGCCTACGCCAGCGGTCCACTTCTGTATTCAGCTGTTTTAAGAGAGAGGCAAAGTTGGAGGCTTTGAGATCCATCCACCTAGTGGAAATGTAAATCCCAAAGTAGGTAAAGCCCTGGGCAGCCCAACTCAGTTCTGTGCCTTGAAGATGTGCAGAGTGGATTAAGGGGAGCCAGAATGGTTTTTCTCTGATTAACCCGTAGACCAGAAAGTGAGGCAAACTCCTGGAGAACTGAGAACACTATTGGGACTGACAGGTGGGGGTGGGACAAAGTAAGTAAGAGGTCGTCAGCGTATGCGGCCACTACATATGATGTGCCATGGACTGGGATACCAGTGAGGCCTTCAGCACTGTCCAGAGCCCTGATTAGGGGGTCTAGGGCAATCAGAAAGAGAAGAAGAGACAAAGGGCAACCTTGACGTGTACCTCTGTGGAGTGTGAAGGGGGAAGGGTATCTGAGTTTGTTAAAATTCTGGCCCTGGGAGAGTTATAGAGGGTCGCCACCCAAAGACGGAATTGGGGTCCAAAGCCATAGTGGAGAAGGACTTTGTGTAAGTAGTTCCATTCAATAGAATCGAATGCTTTAGCGAAGTTGATGGCTAGAGCAGCCATAGGGGTCTTAGACCTAGCCGCTACCCACTTCAGATTCAATAATAACCTGGTATTGTCGGAACCCACCTTCCCTGGCATGAACCCCACCTGGGAAGGATGTATTAAGGATGCAAGGATAGTATGCATTCTGGTAGCCAGTATCTTGACCAATGTCTTAGTGTCAATGGGTAATAAAGAAATGGGGTGGAGGTTAGCGCAATTGAGGGTGTCGTTGGTTTTCTTGGGTAAGAGGGTAATCAGGGCTTCATTCATCGAGGGGGAAGAGAGCCCGAGGACTGAACATCTTGCAATACTTACAACAAGGGCTGGGAAATTTTCTGTTCCAAGGCTTGATATAGTTCAACAGTCATCCCGTTTCGACCTGGAGCCTTTTCCTTGGCCAGCTGAGACAATGCCTGGTGAAGTTCAGGGGCCGTGATTGGGGTGTCCAATAGTGTATCCTGTTCAGGGGATAGGGTAGGGGTGTTGAAGTTCTGACAAAACTGCAAAAGGCCTTGAGACATCTGAGATGGTGTCAGAGAGGACAGGGAGTTGTACAGTGATTGATGAAAAGCCATCATAGTTTCATTAACACCAGCAGGGTTGGTGATGACCGAGCCCAAGGCCGAGCGGAGGGCATGGATTTTAGCTGATGCCTGCTGCTTACGCAGTTGGTAAGCCAAGAGTTTCCCCCCTTGTCCCCAGTAAGAATGATTTGATCTTAATAGGAGCCACTCAGCTTTGTTATGGAGCAGGGCATTGATCTCATACTTGAGTCCTACAATTCTGCAAGTTAGGGATACATCCCTAATGGCAGCTGGGGAAGCCTTGAAATGTGTCTCCAAGGCAACAAGTTCAGCTTGTAGCCTATCCAAATATTTTTTCCTGATTTTGTTACGGTGAGCAGCAAAGGCAATAATATAGCACCTGAGAGTGTCCTTAAAGGCCTCCCATACTGTACCTACTGGAACACCACAGTCCAAGTTGAGAACAAAATAATCCTGAGCAGCCTTGTGCATTGTTCATTGGAATTCTGGGTCTTTTACCAAGATGGGGCTACACCTCCAACTCTTCCCTGTGGGACGGGACCCCAGGGGGGGTATAGACAATTGACACTGGCACATGATCTGAGATGATAATACTACCTATAGTATTGTTTGAAAGGGCACCAGATGCCACATTATTGGCAAACCAGTAGTCAATCCGACTATGGACCCCGTGGGAGGCCGAAAAATAGAAGTAGTCCTGACCAGAAGGATTGTCACACCTCCAGACATCTATCAGACCCCACTCGGCCTGTAATTCTTGGAGAGCAGCATGGGACTTGGGATACGATTGGGGGTGGGTTTAGACTTATCCAAGAATATGTCGGACACCAGGTTGAAGTCCCCTCCCAGTAATAGGGGGGTAGAAGTACTGGGCTGTTCCAATGTGCAAATGGCTTGACTCAAACCGGGGGAAAAATTGGCCTGATCATTACTGGGAGCATACACATTGCCCAGAATCAGCTTACCTGCAGGGGAGGCCATTCTGATCAGGACCCATCACCCCTGGGTGTCAGATCTGGGCTCCTCAACAACCCATGCACTAGAGCGCTGGATAAGAATAGCCACCCTTTGGTTTTGGAAGTGGCATGAATATCACCCACCCAAGATTTTTTGAGCCAGGAAACGGATTTGCTGAGGAGGTGTGTCTCCTGCAGCAGGGCCACATCTGTGTGAAGAAAACAGAGGTACTGTATAACTTTAGTACATTTTATTGGGTGATTAAGACCTTTCACATTCCACGTTATGAGGTGTAGGCCTGGAATTTTAGTAACATCCATAGGGGCGAGCTGGGGGGGTACAAGAAAAGTGGGGGGGGGGATATGCAGACTAAGCAATAAGGGAAGCTCAGGAGAATGACACAAGGGAAACAATCTGCTGCTAATTCCTGGAGGCTGTTTCAAAATTTCGGGAAGGGTACAATGGTACTGTTCTAAAAAAAAGTTTGAAAAGTACTCTTAAGCACAGTATTGTGAGCAAAAATGGGAGCAATCAACGAGAACCCACCAAACCTGACATAACAAACAAGGTTAATAAACAGTTAACAGTATTAAGCAACCGCTTAAGTCTTTAAACCCACCTGGATCAAAACAGCTGTCCAGGTAATGGTAATACAACAAGTATAACAAGTCGTAGTATGCTAAGAGTGAGAGAGCTTTTCTTTGAAAGAAGGTACCAAAGCGTGCACCAACTTCACATAGTGTGTCCACCCCAAGGGCAAAAGATGAGAAAGGAAACCAACAGAAATGCGCTCTCCTTGTCTGGCAACCAAGCCCCAGGTATTACGTACTGCGGGAAGAAGAAAAGGGGAAGGGAAGGAGGGAATAAGGGAAGGTAAGGGATGGGGTGGGAGTTGGGTAAATCACCCCTATCGTGCACTATAAGGGTTGTTTAGCTGCAGCCTTAAACTGTTTAAAATCAAAAATTAGTGGAGAGAGCCAGATTTAAATACACCCATACTGAGCCAAACCATTAGATTCTACTTGGGGAGACAGAAAAGAAAGGGGGTGGTGTAATGCTGAGTTCCTACCCTGAAGTGGCAGGGGAGCCATAAGGAGCATCAATCTCGGCCGTCCCAAGGGTAGGCATATATGGCCTTTATAGGTATTCCTCATAACATAAAGCACATGAACATAATAAACACCATAAGCCATAACCCTGGTAGGATGGGGAGAAGACAATGATAAGCAGGAAAATATGTAAACATATTACTGAGTTCAGCCAGTAGGGACCATGCTGTGCCTAGGGGATGATTCGACATCATGCTGAGAGTTCGGGGGTCCACTATGGGATCCGAAGATGTAAGGATAGCACCAGCACAAGTTTTTTCCCCCGGTTTAAGCTTTCCAGATTAGTCCACCGCCTCTACCAAAGAGGAGTCAAGAATATCAGCCCAGTCTATGGAGGGCTTTTTATATGACTCTGGTCCTGAAAAATAGACATCCCTAGATATCTGAGAGGAATCATCCCTGGGTATCTTGGCAGGAGGGGCAATTTCTGGCTGATCTGTTAGGAGTTGCTGACCGCATGTGCCCCCATGGGTCTGGGAGGAAGGACTAGTTGTTCAACGATGGTGAAAGGACTCTAGACATAGCCAGCAAGGTTGTGTGAGAAGGATTCCTGGCCCTGGGGGAATCATTACAGGAGGGAGGTAGTCCAACTGCATAGCGGTCCTGCGGAGACTGTCTGCCAGGATAAAGGTTCCTAAGAGCTGTCGAATCAACAGGAGCCCAAAACCTTCTGGGCAACGTAGTCTGAAGAGGCAAGTTGGGCCAGAGTTTGGCAATTCAGGGTTTCACGTCTGCAGGGCCATCCACTAGAATTTCCCTCCCCTTTTTGAAAACCAGGAGTTTGGTGAGTCCATTAAACCTGTAATGAAAGTTATGAGCAGCAAGGAATTTTTTCAAGGGCCCGTAGGTGCTGCGCCTACTAGCAGTCTCCTGTGTAAAGTCCCTGTAGATAAAGATTGTTGCCCCCTGTCACTTGATTTCCCCCAGGTCTCGAGCTGCCTGAAGTATATGCTCCTTAGTGGAATATCTAAGCAGGTAGGTCACAATCGGCCTTGGGGATGCAATCGATCTGTCCTTTCTCCCAGTAATTCGGTGGGCTCTTTAGATTTCCACTGGGCCCCTCCAGCAGTCCCCTAGCATCATGGGCAACATGTCATTTAGGAATCTCTCCATTGAGGTACCTTCAGAGCCCTCTGGTACCCCAATAATACGTAGGTTAATTTGGCGCCCTCTATTCTCTTGGTCCTTCACCCTAGCTGTCAGGATCTCTAATTTCTCCTCTTGCATCAGTACTTTTTGTTGAAGTTTGGCTTGTTGCAGCTCAAGGAATTCCACTCGTTGTTCCAACATATTAAGACTGTCCTGAAGTTGGCGTACATCAGTAGTGGTGCCCGTCAGGGTAGTGTTTATGTCATCCACCCTAGATAACACCGTCTCCAGCATGCGAGTGATATAGTTTAGAGACTCACCCACTGATCCAGTGTAAGGAGGTGATACCAGCAGTGGTAATGTATATGAAGAGGGTCTGCCTGTCACCATTGTAAGTTAGGGGGAGGCAGAGAGAGTAGTTGAGACACAAAGGGAGTATGGTAGGGTACTGCAGGGTTCAGAGTGAGGTGGATACCATAAAGGCAAAGCCGCGGCCCTCACGGCCCAGTTAAGCGGGCGACTTTCAAAAATGGTGCCTGTACAGAGCAATAAACCACCGTAAAACCGAAAAATAATCACACCGGACGATAAGGGAAGCTTACCCGAGCAGTGTAGCGCAGATTTTATAGAGCAGTGCCCCGGGGTTAGGCCAGCTGGCCGTGGATTGTAACCAGATGCAGAGGGGCTCAGTAATTAGGCAGCCATTTCCTCGATGGCCCCGAGGGCGTGGCTTTGAACAGGGAAGTGGAGGAGATCAGGCTCTCAGCTCCACAGAGCCAAAATATGATCCCTTCCCTTCCTAAATACCAGCAACAATACATTCAAATTTCTATTTCATTTTACTTAAGGCCATGTAAGCTTCTTCATATGTTTTTGGGGCAGAATTTTAAACAAGAAGAAACTTGTTCTATAATGGCATTTCATAATAACGTATCAGCAGCATGTGGTGGGGGAAGGAAGGCAATCCTCACTTAAAGCATTGATTCCCTGACTTGGATTCACATGCAAATATGATGCAAAGAAGATCTTTATCTTTGAATGCTCAGGGCAAAAGTGGGTGGGCTCCTGCCACTATAGGTTCCGGCACCTATACCCAGCCCACCATCACCACCTTTTCCTCCTCCTCCTCCTCCTGTGAAATTAGTCATGGTTTCTTCTCCTGTCCTTTCCACCTCACGGTAATCCCCAGGGAAAGCACAAGCCCTCCAGTACCATGTGTCCATCTACAGGTAAGCCAAGTGCAGCTGCTGCTGCTAACTCACGGGATAATAGAGACATAAGAACTAAAGCAAATTAAATGCCTTTATCTCACACTGGCACGTCTTGTGCTATAGAATTTATATTTTCATGGTCTGATGGGTTTAAATCTGAGTGTTAAACTTTTATCATCTAAAGCAACATTTCTGCCATAATGAGGGAGTTGAGGAGCGATTGTTTTTATAAAATGTTGTAATAGGCTTTTCACCTTGACTATATAAAGTTAAATACTGTAACGGAACTAATATCCCTGTTGTACAATAGTTAATGGAAAGAAGATCTTTATTTGGGGTTATTTTTAAAGTACATTCCTGTTCTGCTCATAGAATTTGCTTTTGAAATGGTGCAACAGATGGAACACAATGCTTATTGTAGCTTGCACAGAAAACAGGTTGAGTAGCTGGTCACAAATACATTCCAAAACATGCAATGGATGTCCCCTCCCTTTTAATGTGACATTTTACAAGGTCTTGGCACTTGTGGCTATGTGTCAGATCAATGGCAGACCCTGGGGGGGTGGGTAGGTCAATATAGTGGGAGCAAAGCAGTATGGTTAATAATCGTGCAGACCAAGCGTCGAGAGGAAAAAATGCACATCAACAAGAGAGCACCAAGTGATGACCGCAAAGCGGGGGGGGGGGAGAACTTGGGAGGGGGGAGAAAGTTGCTGGGTGGGGGGATTTACTATTATGAACTTGATAGGGTTGCACCTATCCGTTTTTTGGCTGGATAATCCGGTTTTTAGGGTCCTTATCCAGTCATCCGGTTTTGATTAAATGCAGTCCGGTTTTTGGGCCATTTTGAGTACTCATATAATCTTAAAACTAATGTATCAAATCATTCACTGTTTTGGCTGCATTGCATGTCCAGGTTACAAAGAAGTTCTGATGTCATTTAGACTTGCCTTTGTTTGTAAAACCAGACTGTCTGAGAGGTGTAAAGTATGGCCATTAAGATCATTAGTTGTAAATTAACCTAATCTTTTCCACTCTGAATTTTAAGTATGGTCTTTTACTGCGATGACAGGAAACGGGCTTTTATTTATTTATTAACGAGATTAACCAGATAGGCATACTGAGCGGGAAATAAACCGCTAGTTTCCAGATGCGACCTGGGTGCATATAACATAAAATACACGGTAGTGCTTAGAGAAAACATTGGTACAGTAGTCACTTTTACACTTTTATATGCTCTCATGTGTTTCTTTTTGTTTGTCCTATATTCTGGTAGGTTTTAGATCAATTTTTGTTAAAGTAATATTCTAACTTTCATTTCCTTTATCACCACATTTGCTCTAATTTTTTGTATTACCTGAACATTCCATGATGTTAGCTACTCTTTTACAGGTCATTCACATAAACAGCATGGAATGGTGTATCTGACATTGTGGAATGTCTTAGAAGTACGAAAAGAAACAGCAGTAGCTGCTGAGGTCAAGGGGAACAGTGCAGTATTAAAAGTACCACAAGCATTGATAATTAAGTTATCAAAAATTGGTCAAAGCATCAGAATACATGACTGACATAGAAAGGAAAATGGGAGAGTGTTTAACAGAGGGCTAAGCAATAAGATGTGGATGAGCTTGGCACATCCAGCAGACCTGAGTTTGATTCCCACATCCTCTATTTACATACTGTGTGACCCTAAGCAAGTCACTTAACCTTCCTGTGCTCCTGGGCCACTCCTGTAAAATGGGCTATGTAGCCTATGGGAGTTAACCTGGTTGCCAAAGAATAAAAATAAATAACTGAATAAATAAATCAAATTAATAACAGTATAAAAATGATTTCCTATCACTAATCATGTCTTTTCCAACATTACAAATGGTTTTGGAGGAGGAGGAGCGATATACTCGTCAGTCATAAAAAGGGGTGAAGCCAGAGGCGGAGTTTGGGGTGTGGTTTAGCATCCGTTTTACCTCATCCAAAGGTGGTGACCCTAGAACTCAGGGGCAGAACTCAGGGGCAGAGAAAGTCAATGTGGGGGTTTACTATTACAATCTCTGGGGGGGGCCGAAACTGGGGGGGAAGAAAGTCAGTGGGAAGGGCAATTTACTGTTAGAATCTCTGGGAGGGTGACAGGTGGGGGGTGCTATAACATCCCAACACCGTTTTACCCCAATTGCTATTTTTCCCAATGCTGTTTTCACCACATGGTTTTTGCAGCATGTTTTTGCTTGTGCCATTATATTGGCTGGCTACTGACCCAGGGTGTGAGAGTGCAGACATGAGAACAGAATGTCATAAAGCTGTTCAGCTGCTTGCCAGCTGGCTTCATGCAAATGAAAGGACCAAAGCACTCTCTCATAGGAGTGTTTTGGTCCTTTCAACTACAAGATGTTTCTGCCCAGCAGACAGTGAACAGTGTCATAAGCAGCTTGCCTGGTCATTGGTCTGTCACTGCCGAGCCCTATGCAGCTTGAGTTGCATTGGACACGACAGTGACACACCTCTGAAATGTGGGTGGTTCATCATAACAAAATGTTTGCTGCACAGGCATGGGCAAGCAAACATAAAAATGGTGGTAAATCAGACTCAGAATGGGAAAAGAAGGATATCTTTGAAGTCAGGAGATAATAGGCAATCTAAAATAAAATAAAAAGTATAGGTGAAATTTTTGCAGCTCTGTCAGGTATTGCTGGTTTAATATAAATCCGTTAGGAAAACAAAGATGATAGAATCCTGTAAAATTCATAAACAATGTGAAAGAAACCGACTCCCAAAGATCTCGGCAGATAAATATAGAAACATAGAAGTTGACTGCAGATAAGGACCGCAAGGTCCATCCGGTCTGCCCATTTTTTTCTACCTTATGAATACCATAGGCCTGTACTCTGTC
The DNA here is from genome assembly GCA_016271365.2 of Neoceratodus forsteri. Lineage (NCBI taxonomy): Eukaryota > Metazoa > Chordata > Ceratodontiformes > Ceratodontidae > Neoceratodus > Neoceratodus forsteri. Next base: position 325,304,053 of record JADMNL010000026.1, read on the forward strand.
AATGGCCTGTCTATTCATACTCATCTGTATTACTTCCTTATGCCTTTCCCATGCCTGTTTGAAGCCTTGCACTGTATTCATATCCACCACTTCCTGAGGTAGGCCGTTCCATGCATCCACCACCCTTTCTGTGAAAAAGAACTTCCACACATTACCCCTTAATCAGCCTCCCTCTAATCTCATGCTGTGTCCCCTTGTCCTGCTATTTTTCTTATATTGAAACATGTTAGACTAATTCACCTTGTTAATGCCCTTAAGATGTTTGAATCTTTCGATCATATCACCCCTCTCCCTCCTTTGCTCTAGGGTATACATATTGAGCTCCATTAATCTGTCCTCATATGTTTTCTGATGCAGTCCCTGCACCAGTTTGGTTGCCCTTCTCTGGGCTGCCTCTATTTTGTTAATGTCCTTGTGCAGGTGCGACCTCCAGTACTGCATGCAGTACTCCAGATGGGGCCTAATCATTGTCTTGTAAAAAGGGATTATTATCTCCCTCTTACGACTTGTGATACCCCTACTAACACACCCTAACATCCCTCTAGCCTTACTTACTGCTTTAGTGGTCTGCTTGGATGATTTCAGGTCCTCTGTGATCATGATGCTTAAGTCTCTTTCTTCCCTTGTGATTGCCAGCAACTCCCCTCCCAGCCTAAAGGTGGCTTCAGGGTTTCTCTTCCCTAAGTGCATGATCTTGCACTTCTTTGCATTAAACCCCATTTGCCACTCTTCTGACCATTTTGTCAGTTTATCCAGATCTCTTCTCATTCTGCCCACACCATCTGGATCACCTACTCTGTTGCAGATCTTGGTGTCATCTGCAAACAAACAAATCTTACCCTTCAGACCCTCTGCGATGTCACTGATGAAGATATTCAAGAGGACTGGCCCCAGGACTGATCCCTGAGGTACCCCACTTGTGACTTGCATCTCTTCTAACTGCATACCGTTTACCTCCACTCTCTGTTTTCTGCCCGCCAACCAGTTTGCCACCCAGTTGACCGACGTCTGACCCACCTCGAGCCTACCCAGCTTATTAATCAATCTTCTATGTGGAACAGCATCGAAAGCTTTGCTGAGGTCAAGATAGGCAACATTAACTGCTCTCACTTAGTCCACCACTCTGGTTACCCAGTCAAAGAAATCTATGAGATTAGTTTGACAGGACCTTCCTGTTGTAAACCCATGCTGTCTTGGATCCTGTGCTCCTATGGATTCCAGGTGTTGCACTATCCTTTCCTTAAGAAGTGCCTCCATAATCTTGCCCACTACTGAGGTAAGACTGACTGGTTTGTAGTTCTCCTACTACCACTCTTGTGGAGTGGGATCACATGAGCCCTTCTCCAGTCTTCTGGGACCTCTCCTGTGCTCAGAGATTCACTAAACAGTTCTGATAATGGCTCTGCTAGTTCCACCCTTAGCTCCTTTAGTACCCTGGGATATATGACATCAGGACCCATTGCCTTGTCCACCCTGAGCTTAGCAAGATCTTGAAGGACCCTTTCTTTTGTGAAGGGATTTGTGCACACCTCCCTCCCCTCTGTGTCCATAGTGCTGAGCTGTGGGCCCTGCCCTGCCTTCTCCTCAGTAAATACTGAGCAGAAGTACCTATTTAGGACAGATGCTTTTTCTTGATCTTCCTCCGCACACTCCCCCTTGTCCCTTTTGATCTTAGCAATACCCCCTCTGGAGTTCTCCTTTCATTAATGTATCTATAGAAAGTCTTGTCCCCTTCTTTTACTGTTTGTGCTATTGATAGTATCAAAAACGTGCTTAATAACAAACAGATTTAGTTTAGTTGCTGTATTGGTTCTTGTAAGAACAGATCCAGAAGCAAAGGGTTTGATACCTTTTATTGGACCAAGTTAGATGTTTTTGTTCTTTTTATGACATCTACGTTGGTCCAAAAAAGGTATCAAACCATTTGCTTCTAGATCTGCTTAAAAACAGGCATGCAAGTAGCATGCAAATGCACACAGTTTACTGGGGTCAAAAAACAACATGAAAGCCAAAACCATCTAGTACCTTTTTGGGTTCTGATTAGAGTTGGGTCTAAAGAGAGTCACAAGAGGGTCACCTATCTGTAGATCCCCCCAGTAGTCACTTTAACTACTAACTAAAAATCACATTGACGTAAATACAACTCCATGCTGTCAAAATATATTTTTTTCCTTTTCTAATTGCATGTTTTTTTTTAAAGGAATGCTTTCAGGTTTTTTTTGGGGGGGGGAGCACAGCTAATTTTGTCCCTCGCCTGCACACTGTGTAATTGAAATGAACAAAAATCAGCTCCTCAGTCTCACTGAGAGAGATTTTCTAGTTCACAGGAAACAAACAGAGGCACCAGCAGTGCTGTGACTTGTGCTACTGTGGCCACAAGAGCTGCGAAACACCTTGTGGATGAAATTTTTGCTGCATTCCATCCTCTTAAAGGTATAGTAATCATTTTGGCACCCTATATTACACACAGCCCATAGAAAAGTGCAAATTAGTGCCCTCATGTTACGTAAAAAATATGTATAGTGCAAAACACACAATATAAATTATAATTGTTGAACCAATGTACGTAGGCATCCTGCTTAGAGCCTATTATATGTACAGAAATAAAAGAAAGAAATTTAAAGCAGCTAGGCATGATAGTGATGGAAATGTTGACCTACACTTGCTTTATTCTATTATAGGATGCCCCTTATATCCTGTCTTGTATGATACCTTTCTTTTCTCATTTTAGGTATGCTTTACTGCTTTTTAACATTTGAACTATTAAAAGGAGTGCTTCCTTGCTATTTCTGAACACCTGTTGCTGAAGATTGCTTTTTTTTTGCCTAAAATGGATTAGCACACAACAAACGATGCTGCTTAATCTTGTGGGACAAGAGATGTAAAAAACAGCGGAGAATACTGATGAATATCTGGTCTGAGCATATTAATAAGGAACCCTCCTTTTATTATTTCAAATGTAAGCAAAACATTACAGCAGACCCAAAATGGGAAAAGAAATGGATCATAGAAACATAGATTTTGATGGCAGATAAGGACCGCTTGGCCCACCCAATCTGCCCATTTCCCTACCTACTGGATAAGCTGCAGATCCTAGTTAACCAGCAGCCTACTTCTTCCTACCCCCAACCCCTAGAATTGCCTTATGACTGTCCCATGCATGCTTGAATTCCACCACTGTTTTTGACTCCACAACCTCCTCCGGAAGGCCGCTCCATGCATCCACAACCTCTCTGTGAAAAAATACTCCTCAAATTACCTCTGAGCCGCCTCCTTCTATCTTCAAATTGTGCCCCCTTGTTCTTGCACACCTCTTTTTTTGAAAGATGCTACCCTCTTGGACTTTGTTGATTCCCTTGAAATACTTGAAAGTTTCTATCATGTCCCTCCTCTCCCTCCTTTCCTCAAGGCTATACATATTCAGCTCCTTAAGTCTCTCTTCATATGTCTTCTGGTGCAGACCCTGCACCATTTTAGTTGCCCTCTTCTGGACAGCCTCCATCCTGTCTATGTCCTTGCGGAGATTGGGTCTCCAGAACTGCATGCAGTACTCCAGATGGGGTCTCACCAACTGTCTGTACAGAGGGATAATAACTTCCTGTTTTCTACTGGTGATGCCTCTCCCTATGCATCCCAGTATCCCCCCCAGCCCTCCTTGCTGCCCTCTCACATTGCTTGCCCACCTTTAGGTCATCTGATATGACTACCCCCAGGTCCCTTTCCATTTTTGTTGTTGTTAGTATCTCACCCCCCATTGTGTACTTTTCCCCTGGGTTTTTTGTTTCCCAGGTGCATTACCTTGCACTTCTTAGCATTGAATCTAAGCTGCCATACATTTGACCATTCCTCTAACCTTGCCAAGTCCCTTCTCATCCTTTCCACCCCACCTTGTGCATCAACTCTGTTGCAGATCTTTGTGTCATCTGCAAAGAGACATACTTTTCCTTCCAGTCCCTCTGCAATGTCACTTATAAAGACATTGAAGAGGACCGGTCCTAATACTGAACCTCAGGTACCCACTAGTAACCCCCTTTCTTCAGAGTGGACTCCATTTACTATTATCTCTGTGTCCTATTCTCCAGCCAATTCTTTACCCAGGCTATCATCTTGGGACCCACTCCCAGGCCGACTAACTTGTATATTAATCTTTTGTGTGGGACTGTGTCAAATGCCTTGCTAAAGTCTAGGTAGGCCATGTCCACAGCCCCTCCCTGATCTACTACTTTGGTCACCCAGTCAAAGAAATCTATCAAATTTGTCTGGCATGACCTACCCGCTGTGAATCCATGCTGCCTTGTGTCCTGAGCCCCTCTGGCCTCTAGATACTCAACAATTCTTTCCTTCAGAAGTGATTTAATCATTTTCCTTACCACTGAGGTTAAACTAACAGGTCTGTAGTTTTCTGCTTCTGCCTTGCTCCCACTTTTGTGAAGGAGAATCGCATCTGCCCTTCTCCAGTCCTCAGGTACCACCCCATCCTCCCATGATTTGTTAAAGAGGGTAGTCAGTGGTGTCACGTCACTAGTTCTACCCTAAATTCTATTAGAATTCTGGGATGAATCCCATCAGGCCCCATTGCTTTGTCCACCTTCAGTTTTAAGAGTTCTTTCAGAACCCTTTCTTCTGTAAATGGGCTGGTATCAACTTCTGTATCCAGAGTGTTTCTACTGTTTGTTTTAGGTACCTCCCCCACTTCCTTTGTAAATACTGAGCAAAAATATTTGTTTAGTATCTCTGCCTTTTCACAGTCACCCTCTGCCCACCCTCCCTCCTCTTTATTAAGCCTCCACTAGCCCTCCCTTGGTCTTCCTCGCCCCTGATGTACCTATAAAGGTTTTATCCTCTTCTTAACTGAGTTGGCTATCTTTTCCTCGGTTTGGGCCTTTGCTGTTCTGACTGCCTTCCCAGCTTCCTTTGCTTTAACTGATACAGTTCCCTGTCCTGCTCCTTCTGTGATTCCTTGTACTTCCTGAATGCTTTCTTTTTCTCTTGAACCTTCACTGCCACTTCCTTTGAGAACCATAGTGGTTTCTTACATCCTTTCATTTTGTTAATTTGCTTCACACAAAGGCTTGTTACCTCTGTGATGGCAGTTTTTATTATTCCCATTGTTCTTCCACCCCTCCTTCCTGCCCATTTGCTAGTGCATTCCTTAGGCACTCACCCATTTTGGCAAAGTCAGCCCTCCTAAAGTCCAGTACTTTGCCTTTGTATGGCTTGACTCTATTGCTGTGTTTATTGTAAACCATACTGTTCGATAGTCGCTAGTTCCCAGATGGCTGCCCACTTCTACATCTGTGATCCTCTCTTCATCTCCATTTGAGAGAACCAGGTCTAAGATTGCCCTCTCAAGTGGGCTCCAATACTAGTTGTCTAAGGCATGCCCTTGTAGGGCATCTAGAATAACCCACTTTGAGTAGCTGCTGCAACTGCACTCCAGTTAACATCTGGCATATTCAGATCACCCATCAGCAATATCTCCCCTTTTTCTGCCATTCTAAGTATTCTTTCTATCATTTCCTTGTCCATTTCCTCTCCCTAAGAAGGGGGTCTGTATACAATCCCTGTGCGGATTGTGGTGCCATTGCCGGTCTCCAAATTTACCCACAGTGCTTCTTCTCCTCCCTGTTTTCCATTTTGTTCTGTTGCTTTGATTCCTTCCCTTATGTAAAGAGCTACTCCTCCTCCTCTTTTACACTCCCTGTCCCTCCTGTAGATAGTGTAGCCTGGTATGTTTATGTCCCAGTCATGGTTTTGTGTGTACCATGTTTCTGTGACTGCCACGATATCCAGATGTTCCTCCTCCATCAAGGCCACTAATTCAGGAAGCTTGTTACTCAGACTATGGACATTGGTACTCATTGCTCTCCATTTTTTGATGGCTTTACCTTCTTTTTCAGCATCCCCCACTGACCTGTCTACCTCGGTCTTTTTCTCATTTAGTACCCTGTTTTGTAGGGAGAGGCTGGGATTTTCCTGCTGCTTATCAGTGCCTCCCCCCTTGACTAGTTTAAAAGCTTGCCAATGAAGCATTTAAACCAATTGCTCAAAGACTTGTTCCTTCCTGGACAGATGCAGACCATCCTGCCAGTATAGGCTGGTGTCCTCTAGGTGGAACCCCAGTCCCCAATGAAGCCAAACCCCTGTGCTCCACACCATTTTTTCAACCATTCATTAAACTGCATGGTGCAAAGTACCCTCACCTCACTCATGCCATTGACAGGCAGCACCTCAGAGAAGGATATTGTGTGTGCTACTTGTCTTAGGCCCCTCTCCAATTCTACAAAGTCCTTCTGCACTGCTTTAATCTCATGATTAGCCAAGTCATTTGTCCTAGGTGGACAATGACGTCCAGCTCAGACTCCTGTGCAGCTGTTCTCGTGATCCTGAGGATGCGTCCTGTCTCTCCAGCCATGGCACCAGGCAGGCACCTTCAGTTTTCCCTGCTCCCCCCAGTTCTATCCCTAATAAATGAGTCCCCACCAGGGCTGCTTCCTTTCCTTGTGGTGTCCTCTGCCTCCTTCCTGTGGGCCTCCCTTATGACAGTTGTCCTCAGCCTCCTTAGTCTCCTCTACGGGTGCATCCATGGGGAGCTATGCCCCCAGAATGGTGTATGGATTGGGTGTGGAACAACTGACTGGATGTGCCTCTGTTCCACCATCCTCACCCTCCTGAGCCCACTGTGGTCCAACTGCTGTGCTTTTGCAACCTCTGAGGTAGTGGTGGTGGCTCTGGTGCTCCTGGATGGGGAGGTTCCTTCCTACCATCCAGTGTGGCCTGGGGAAGGTCCCCTACTACTTTCCAGTGTGGCCTGAAGACGGGCAACTTCCTCCCTCAGGGCAGAGAGTTGTCTGCAAATAGGGCAGCATCTCAGCCTCCAGAAAGACTCCCAGAAGACTGCTGCCCCACAGCCATTACATTGCACTACTCCCACATTTGTGTGGTGTGTGTGTGTGTGTGTGTGTGTGTGATTGGTTTGTAATATAGAATATATATATATATATATATATATTATACAATGTGTATGCTTATATTGTCAATGCAGTGTGCTAGAGAGGATATGACAGTGATATGCACCTTGCACTCTTTGAGGAAATGATGTCAGAACCCGAGGTATAAAGGAACTATTTCCAGGGGTGGTGGGGTGAGGGTGGAAGGATTGGGCCTAAACTGTGCCATCACAAAACAATCAGCTAAAAGCTCTGACCCACCACTGCGATGAATGCCTTCCTGTCAGCAAGATGCCCTACACAACAATTTGACAGAGAAAATACCCTGCTAATCCAACTGAGAAAAATACACACATCCAAGTCAGACACAGGTAAACCTCCCCAGCCCCAAAACAGGCCTGGTGGTTTGTGCTCTGAAAGCTGTCAGCCACAAAATAAGTCAGCTGTGCATTAAACTCTTCCTGCACTGAAAATGTTAAGAATTGTAACAAACAAACGTAAACCTAGATCTACCTCCCTCTGTTGCTTGAAAGACTGTCTTTTCCTGTTTCACACTACAGGTTTTTCTATGAAAACTCCTTAACCACAGTAACTTATTTAAAAATAGTTTAACTATCACAAACTCCTACGCACCAGTAAATTATTTAAAAATAGTTTCTGTCCCAAAATCCTAGTAGTCAATCCAGCTACCCCCAAGGGACAACCAAAAGGCAGTAAACACTTATGAAGTTACTTCCAAGATAAGCAGAGTTTGCAAGCTTCTTTTTCAACTCCTCAACCACCTGTAATTTATTTAAAAATAGTTTAACTGTCAGAAAATCCTAGTAGACAATCTAGCTACCTCCAAGGATCTACCCAAATGCAGTACTTAAATCCTTCTGAAGTTACTAACAAGATAAACAGAGTTTGCAAGCCCCTTCTTGGTTAAACACTAAATAAATATGTGAATAAAAAGCAATTACCAAGGGTAGTTAGTTTCACCTCCCACAGAATTAAGCAAAAGTGCACGTTTGTTGCAGATATCAAGTGTAATATAGAATTTCTCACACAGCTCGCAGTTGAATAAAGAAGTAGTGTCCTTCCAGGTCCAGAAAATGTGCTTTGGATGACAGTAGGGAAGGAGCTATCTAAAATGGAATAAAAAAGTATAGGTGAGAATTTTCACTGCTGCCATGCACTGCTGCTTTAAAATAAAAATATGTGAGCCCCTGAAAGCAATAGTGCAACCCCTAGGTGGCGCTATCCCAAGGGCTACTACCCCTGCCTGCATGACCAAATGCAAGTTGAAGGGCCTGGGTACTGAAAACGGGTGCCTCCACCCAGAGGATGGGGTTAGTGGTAGTGTAGCTGACCTGGGTACAGCCCTCTGGGACACTGTTACCTCCCTCTTTTCCTTCTAGTGGCCTAACTGGTTCACAGAATACACAATTGCAATTTACCCCTGACAACAACTTTAACCCCACATTTGTTGCACTTACCACCAGGGCTGGATCAACTGGCTCGGCCCTGGAGCCCCCTCGTAAAATAAGGTTAAACACAGCAACCAACAATATCAGTGTTATCTACACAGAGGTACACCACAACCAGTTTAAGTGCAAAAAGATTCAGATTTGATTTATTTAACGGGCATGAACAAGGCAGGGGTGTAACTGATTTAATCAGGCTACAAGGCATGCGCTTCAGATTCTCTCAACACAGTCACAAGCACTCTGGGTAGCCAGTTGGTGAGATAGGCTAGCCTGAAGCACTGCCCTGGGTAGGCTGGTGTGGCAGCTTGTCGGGGCCCTATAGGTGGAAAGAAATAGACATGCACAGTAACCCACAATTTGTAGTCCGGAGCCAGAGGGCTCAATTCACGATAAGTAAGCAAAACAGTTAAATCAGATGAGACACTTTGATTGTGCTGTTGTTGCAGGGAGCTACCCTGGTGTTTACTCACTCTACCCAGTACAGGACACAGGATGGATGAAATGGAGAATGCAGGTCGATGAGCTGGTATGCCAGGAGAAGCGGGGGCCCACACGATTCACCGTGGTGTCATTCCTGTTCGTGACGTTGAGCACGGGGTTGATCCCCAGGCAGATCTCTTGTCGATGTTCTTCTCTGTGGTGTGAGCAGCTGGCTGGGCTGAGGTGGCAGGGTCCAGAGCAGGTAAAACAATTTGGATGGCAGTCCAGTAGTGCTGGATTCAGCTTCCAGCAAGCGTGACACAAGCAGACAGTGGGGAACCAAATCATGACCCACTAACAGCATTCGCACACTTATAGTAAAGAAAAAGCAATACCATAGTTTGGATGACAGTCCAGTTGCAATCTCGGTGTCTCTGCACAAACCATACAATCTGCAGTGGTTTCAGACTTCCTGAAGAGGCTGATCACATGGAGCAAATCTTCAGGCCTCTTTCAGGTAAAACAGGCAATCACAATTCAGTAATTCTGATCACAATCTTCCTCGGATGCAGTTCGAATTCTTTTGAAGCAAAGTTCCCCTCACAAGGGAAGAAGAAGTAGGCAGGCCAGGCACAGCCTTCTCACAGTTTTCCCGCGCTACTACATAGGAGCAGCTGCTCGAATCACTCGAGCTGGTCACTCTCTCAATTCCAACTCTAGACTGACTTAACTCACTGTACCCATTAAGCAGGGCACAATGAAATGGCTCGGAGATGTGGTTCGAAATAAAGCTTCTCTAATCTCTTCTTGCGGCACAGCCGAAGGCAGGCAGGCCAGACTCAGCCTTCCCGCCAAACCCCCATGCTACCCCTTGGGGCAGCTGCTTGAATATCTTGAGCTCTTCACTCCTCCAGCTCCATCTCACTTCTGCCTCACTCCTACAGGCAGCTCTGGGATTTCCCTCTGATCCAAAAGGTTTGGTTGGTTGATCCATCTGTCTGTCAAAGCAAGGGCTCCCCCTCCAGGTCTGTTTTGGCGCCAAAATGTAAAAACTACAATTCCTACAGAAACTTGCTCCCACAAGGCCCCTGGGGACAGGCTTCATTTTAGACTCCCCAAAGGTACTGATTGGTCCCAATAGGGAGGCCAGAACCAAGATGATGGAGCAATACAAAATGTCCATGCTGCAAAAGAAGGTAGGTTAGACAAACTACAATATCTTTACTATTTACACAGATAATCAGCAAACAGTTACAGATTCTTGCAGGGCTCCCTCTGCGCAAATAGCGATGGTAGAATGGAGCAATAATACAGCAGCCCTGGCGGGACTCAAACCTGAAACTACTCGGCCCTACCCAGATTAATTTTACATCACAAATTAGGCAGCTCTTAAAGGGACAGGCACGGAGACTAAAGGGCACTCACATGCAGAACAGTTTTGAATCGCTAGGACACATAACGCCAGTCTGGCAGTGGGCATTTAGGCACACCCAAGGAAGGTTTTTAGGAACCCCCATTTGTAGGGAGGTTGCAATAGAAAAAGAAGAGAAGGAAAATGCTTTAGCAGTCTATGCACATGGCCAAATCTGACAGAAGTTATTGTTTTAAATTTTAAAGATTTGTGAGAGATGGCATGAGACCAAGGGGCGGTAGTCTTGAACAAGAACTCCTAAAAGGGGAGGCTTTTTGGCAGTTGGAATTGTGAGCCGCAAGTCTACCTGGTTTGAATGACAAGTGTAACCTCCACCCAGGTATGTCATTTCTATCTTGACAGCACTACCTGGTGGGCTGGGTTCAGGGAGGAATATGTCACTCGGCACATTGGCTAGGTTTGGCTACTCTGCAACAGGGGCACCCAAGTAACTCCGGTCAAAGGAAGCAATAACTGTAATGTCCAATACCAGAAGTGGGATTCTAAAGTGTGGCTTTTATTCACATCCAACAGAATAAACAAAGCATAGATGGACCCCCAAGGGGCTACACTACTGGTAATGCAGATTTATGGAGATCAGAACACATCCTCATTCACTTTAGCCCTCAAGCTCTGAAACACACTGGGCACACAGCCTGAACTTGTACACTGCTCTGGGTTTTCCCTGGCTCAGCTCCCTTCCCAGCCCTTTGGACACTTTCCATATAGCATGGAAACATTTACTGGTGGCTCCCTAAACCACCCATGATGAGAGGCTCAATAAGCTCGACATGTAAAACCTGGAGGAGAGAAGAGCCGGGGGGGGCATGATAGAGGTCTTTAAGTACATAAAAGGGATCAATAAGGGGTGCTCAGTCAGGCTGGACCAAAGAAAGGAGGTGGGGGCAACGAGAGGGAACAGGTGTAAGCTGGAAGGGTGCAGGCTCAGAGGGGAAGGAGGGAAAGGTTGGTGGTGCCATGGAATGCGCTGCCAGGGGAGCTGGTAGAAGCAGAAACTGTGGACGAATTTAAGTGGGAATGGGACAGGTACAGGGAAAGGTCAATCAGACCAGGTCCAATGCAGGTGGAACATCCGGGACTGGGGGCAGTATAACCCAAGGGGGAAGGGGGACACCAAAATCAGGCCTCAGTGCGGTTACTGAAAATCGAGCAGACGTGAAAGACCTTTAGGATGATTCTTCTGGCATTTTAGTATGTTAGTATGTATTCAATTCATCTTGCTTTGCAGTGCAGTCAAACATGCATTTGTACACGAGACTGTTGAACTACCAAATGTACCCCCCCAACCCACACTAAATGGTAGTACAGAAAAGAATTATAATTATGTTGTAGCAAGGAGAATACCATAGAGAGAAAAATAACTATCAGTGTCTGGATTTTTATTTTAAAATGTTTGGTGGCCAGTAAAAGCACGATGAGTGGATGTGCATCCCCAAGTGTGACACATGGAACATATCACAAGAGGACAACTGGAACCAGCAGACACTGAATGATGACACGAACAAATACAGAAAAATGGAAATTGTCAGCTGATAAAGGCTGCTATGCCCATCCAGTCTGTCCACAGGCACCATACAGATATGCATCCACTCAGCCTAATTGATCCATGGCTTTTCATCACTCCCTTCGGCCCACAAGGTTCCCATGTGCATGTCCCAGTCATCATGTGTAAACCCCTCTACTGTGCTTGTCCCTACCACCACTTCTGGCAGACTTTTAAAAGTGTTCTCCACCGGCACTGTGTAAAATCCACAGATATGATGTGGCCATTCATCACTCATGCCCTGCGCTCACCAAAGCACAGTTCTAAACTCCAATAACCATGGATAATTTTCAAGTGCTAATTATCAGCGTAATTGGGTTGCGTGGTAGAATAAATGGGCCACTAAGGAACATAGATATGTCTGACAGCGCGCTTGACAATCTGATGCCAAAGACACTGATGTGTACTCAATTCATCTTGTTTTGCAGTCCAGTCAAGCCCATCCATTTAGCTTGATCACCCAATTGTGTGTGTGATGGTGCTGTCCTCTGAAACAAACTGAAGCACGTTACCAAGGGCAGGTAGGTGAGAATAGCCCCCTGATTGAGCCTCAGTGGGAGTCAGGATGAGTGCAGTCAACTGCCATCAAGTGATGCATTTATACACAGTGAGAATGTTGAACTACCAAATGCACCCCCCCAACACACCCAAAACAGAAGAACAGAAAATAATTATAATTATGTTGTAGCAATGTGAATACCATAGAGAGAAAAACAAATATCAGTGTCTGGATTTTTATTTTAAATGTTTGGTGGCCAGTAAATGCACTCTGAGTGCATGCACATCCCCAAGTGTGACACAGGGTACATGGCACAGGAGCAAAAATGGAACCAGACGATACTGAAGGATGACATGAACAAATATAGAAAAATGGAAATTGTTAGCAGGTAAAGACCGCTATGTCATTCCCATCTGCCTGCAGGCACCATACATGTATGCATCCACTCAGCCTAACTGATCCATGGCTTGTCATCACTCCCATCAACCCAGTCCCAGTCATGTTTAAACCCCTGCACTGTGCTTGTCCCTACCACCGCTTGTGGCAGACAAATCAAAGCGCTCACCACCCGCTCTATGTAGAAAAAAATCCTCAAATTACCTCTGACACCTCCCTCCAATTTCATAGTGTGTCAACTCGTTCTGTTTTTTTTGTATATATTGGAAAAGATCCCCCCCACAGCATACTAACATACTATGAAGCCAACAGAATAGACCCTATGGTCTAACCAGTTTGCTCGATGGTCAGTTCCTACTCGGGGCACAGTTTGTTGCACAGCATAGCTTCCCACCCTACACGGTCGCCCGTTTCCCAGACGGACTCCTGGATGCACCCTCCCCCCACACCTATCACATCGCCCTTCTTGAAATTCCCCACACTAGTAGCAGCCACAAGCTCCCTGGGCAGAAGATTACTGTCCACCACCACTCTTTCAGTGAAGTAGTCACTCCTTGTTTCACCACTCTCCCCTCCCCCCCGAGCTTCACTGAGTGTCCCCTGGTGGCCCCGGCTGTCCTGTTGGCTCTTCTGGTGTCCCGGGCACCGTCTGCTCCCCTTCAATAAGTACTGGTTGATCTCCACCCTTCGCTCCTCATAGGTCCTTTCAACGGGCCACAGTACAATCCTGGTCTCTCTCCTGTGAAACAGCTCCAGTAACACAAGGTCCTTCTTTAAGGAGGGAGGCCAAAACTGCACGCAGTATTCAAGGTGTGGTCTAAAGAAGTGGGCACTTTGCAAGGGGAAGGGTTAACATAAGCCATGGAAGGAGATGGTAGGGGGAGGTGCCAGGGGTCTGGAAAAAAGGACTGGGAATGCAGGGGCTTGGAAGAAGGAGGAAGGGGACAAGTGGACACAACAGGGCGAGTGAAGAGGAAAATAGCAAAATTAGAAGTGAGATGAGGAATCTAGAGAATGGAGGCAAGGAGGAAGCTAGGGAAAAGGAGCATAAGATAGGAACATAGGAAGGTGTCAGCAGAAAAGGACCTCCAGGCCTACCCAGTCTGCCCATTTGCCTAGCACCCCAGGCCTGCCCCGATCTCCCCCCACCTTTCTACAGCCCTCTGTGCCTGTCCCACGCTCTCTTGAAACCCCCCACTGAATTTGCTTCCACCACTTCCCCAGGCAGCCCATTCCAGGAGTCCACCACTCTCTCTGTAAAGAAGTTCTTCCTGATGTTGCCCCTACGCTTGCTCCCCTCCAGTTGGAGATTATGTCCCTTCTTTCTGGGGCACTTCATCTGGAGGTGGTTTTCAGGTGCTACCTTGTTTATCCCTTTTAGGTACCTGAAGGTCTCTATCATGTCCTCCCTCTCCCTCCTCATCTCCAAGGGGTACATATCCAGGGCTCACAGCCTCTCATCATACGTCAGGTGACTAAGCCCCTTCACCATCTTTGTTGCCTCCTCTGTACCCTCTCCACCCTCTCTACATCCTTCTTTTGGTAAGGCCTCCAGAACTGGACCCCATACTCCAGATGAGGCCTGACCAGCTGGGTGTACAGGGGAATCAGAACCGCTTCCCTCCTTCTGGTGATCTCTCTCCCAATGCATCCCAGCACTCTACTGGCTTTAGCCACTGCCCTACCGCCTTCAAGTCTTGAGAGATAATGATACCCAGGTCCCTCTCTCCCATGGTAACCGTTAACGGCTTGCCCCTAGCCTGTATTCCTTTCTCCCATTTCTTCTTCTTCTTCCCAGGTGCATGATCTTGCATTTCGCCATATTGAGGGATAATTTCCACTTTCCTGCCCACCCCTCAAACCTCTCTAGGTCTCTCTGCATCCTTTCCACTCCACCCTGTATGTCCACTCTACTACTGAGTTTGACATCATCTGCAAACAGGCTCACTGTACCCTCCAGCCCCTCTGCAATGTCGCTTATATAGATGTTACACAGCAGAGGTCCCAGCACCATCCCCAGGGGCACACCACTTGTGACTCCCACCTCATCTGAGGGGACCCCGTTTACCAACACCCTCTGCATTCTTCTGGCCAACCAGTTGCGCACCCACCCAATAGCCACCTTCCCTAGCTCTAGACATTCCATTTTGTGCACCATCCAACCATGTGGCAATGTATCAAAGACCTTTCTGAAATCCAGGTAGGGCATGTCCACCGATCCCTGGATCCACCTCCCTAGTGACCCCGTCAAAGAATGCTACCAGATTAGTCTGACAAGATCTGCCCTTGATATAGCCGTGCTGCCTAGAATCAAGCAGGCCACTTGCCCCCAGGTATTTGGTGATTCTGTCCTTAAGCAGCCTCTCCATGAACTTACCAACCACTGATGTCAGACTCACTGGCCTGTAATTGCTCAAATCCTGCTTTCCCCCTCCCTTATGAATGGTGATCACATCCGCACATTTCCAGTCATTTGGGACTACCCCTGTTAGTAGGGACTCATTGAATAGATAGGCCAAGGGAGCTGCTAGCTCCTCTCCCAGCTCGTGCAGTACCCTAGGGTGTATCCCATCTGGCCCCATGGCCTTGTCCACCCTTAGGCCCTTAAGCTCTTTCGAGATCTCCTCTTCCATGAATGGTCTCACATCCACCCCTTATCCCTCGATACCCGCTGCAGCCCCGACAGCCTCTCCCTCTTCCTTCTTGAATACCTCGCTGAATTAACTATTCAGTATTTTGGCCTCCTCCCGGTCCCCTTCTACCTTTTCCCCTATCTCAGCTTGCAGGTGCGGTAACCCAGTCCCCACTTTATTCCACTCCCTTATATACCTAAAGAAGGTCTTATCCCCCTTCCTGACCCACCCCAGCTATACTTTCCTCCATTCTTGTTTTCACCCATCTGACCACCCTCCCGGCTTCCTTCTGCTTTTCCTGGTAAGCCTCACAGTTCAGCTCACTCTGCTTAGTCTTGTACTGCCTGAATGCCCTCCTCTTAGCTCTGATGTTTTTCCCCACTTCCCAGCTCAACCAAAGTGGCCTCCTTTTCCTCCTGCTCTTGTTTACTTTCTTTGAACAGTGGTCCATTGCCCCCACTATTGCCCCCTTAATCTTGGTCCAAATCTCTTCCACTTCCCTCCATTTCCCACCCCCTTAGTGCCTTTCTAGTGTACTCCCTCATCTTTCCAAAATTGGCCCGTCCCAAATCCAGCACCTTCAGCTTCATTCGGTGGTGTGAGACCGAAGTGTGAATTGTGAACCACACTGTGTTGTGGTCACTGCTACCAAGGCTATCCCCTACCGTTACCTCACCCACCCTGTCGCCATTTGTAAGCACCAGGTCCAGCACCGCATCTTCCCTGGTGGGCTCCCTGACCAGCTGACTTAGGTGGGCTATCTGTAGTGGGTCTACAATCACTCTTTTTTTGGATGTGGACACCGACATAGTTTGCCACTCCACATCTGGCAAGTTGAGATCACCCAACAGCAGCACTTTCCCCTTAGCTGCCATCCCAAGTATCTCCTCTACCATCTGGCTGTTCACCTCTTGAGTCTGCCCCAGAGGCCTATAAATGACTCCCAGTCTCCCCCCCTCACCCTTCCCCATGGCCACCGACACCCACAGAGCCTCCATGTCCCCCCACCTGCCCTGTGTTTCCGATGCCTGGATTCCATCCCTCACGTAGAGCACTACTCCCCCCTTTCCTGCTGACCCTGTCTCTCCTGAAAAGCGTCTAGCCAGGAACATTCAGGTCCCATTCCTGCCTGTCATGGAACCAAGTCTCCGTGATCCCCACCATGTCCAGCTCCTCCTCGGCCATGATCTCCGCCAAGTCTGGGACCTTGGTGCCCAGGCTCCTGGCATTAGTGCACATGACCCTCCAATTTTACCCCACCCTTTAGTAGGACCAGGAAAAGGAAGGCATATGTCTGTTATTATGGGACAGACTGCAAATAGGGCCTCTAACAGCAGCAAAAACTGTAGCATAGGAACAGAGCACCTTCACAGATTTGTACCACTCATTCCACTAGTAGAGAAAGTAATGGAGATGTGCGACTCTGAGTAGCCAGCAGTGGGGAAAGCAGAGGAAAGTAAGTTGGAAGGCTCAGAGAATGGTCTCTTGAATGCAGGAACACTGTAAGGTAAAGGGAGGGATCATTTGCAGACACACCAGGGTAAGGCATTAGAGGAGCCTAGGCCCAGAGGACGTAGTAGAGAGGAGACTATGGTTGGAGAAGCTAAGACAAGGGAGTCAAAAGTGCTAGAAAAGGGGCCCACAAGTGACAAAAATGGGTCAGGGTCAGGAAATAGGGTAGAGAATAAGTTGGGAAAAGCACAAGGAGTGGCACACAGAGGGGGACCTATGCAAGCGGATCTCGGGTTGAGGGAGAGAATTCCCTCCAGGGGGCCAGAATGCACACAAAATTCTGAAATAGAAAGTTTGAATAGAGGGAGATCACATCTCAGACAGAGAGGAGGAGGTCAAGGTGAAGGGGGGACTGTGCAGGAGGTCGGGGTGGGGTAGCCTGGTACAAGTCCCACAGTGGACAAGGATGAGGGGGGAAGGGTGGTAGAGGAAATAGATAAAAAAGGCAAGGAAGTAGGAACAGGGAAAGGTGAAAGAGTTCTGATGACCATGTAATGGGGGGGGCCTGGTGGGGTGGAGGTGCGAGGGGGAGTGACTGGTAAAAGTAAGGAAAAAGGTGGGGATGGAGGCTCATCCAAGAGGACTGAGGAAGGCAGGCAAGGGGGACAGGCAGAACAAAAGAAGGTTAATGAGGAGAAAGTACTGATAGTGGGGGACTCCATAATAAAGGACATGGGAGGGGGAAGGAAGGTAAAAAGTTATAGGGGTATATGGACTGAATGCTTACTAGGGATGATGGTAAATGAAGTCATTCATTACATTCCATCCTGGGGTAAAGCCCAAGACAAAAACACACAACTAGTATTCCATCTAGGGACATATGATCTACCGGGAAATAGTGTAATGGAGGAGCCAGCTAGGTTCGGGGCACTGACTAGGTTCTGCAGGGGAGTGGGGTTTAAGTCACTTATAGTCTCAGAGGGGCTGTCAGTTCCAAGAGCAAGTTCAGATGGGAAGCAAAGAATAGAGGGATTTAACGGATGGCTAAAAGACTACTGTGCAGAAAGAGGGTTTGGATTTCTGGGAGACTGGGGCAATACATGGCGGGATGAAAGTCTTTTTGCTCAAGATTGGCTTCACTTAAACCGTGCAGGAGTATTAGTGCTTCAATGGAGGATGGAGGAATTTCTGGAGAGTAAGCTAAATCTAAACTAGAGTGGGGAGACAGGACTGAACAAGTCTCTGACGGAGGACTGGGGGGGGCAGACAGCCCTCCCCCCAAAAGCATAATTCCAAATGGGAAAAGGTACAAGAAAAAAATATATATACCAGAGAGAGAAGGGATGGGAACGATAGTGGGGGATCAAGGACACAGGGGACTAGGAAAGTGGAGAGGGATGTGCACAAATGCATGGAGCCTGGGCAACAAGGTGCCATACCTGACAGCAGTCATGGTGGAGACAGACCTTGATCTGGTGGGGATAACGGAAACTTTGGGTCATGGGGACCAGGACTGGTACATGGAAATACCTGGGTACACATTGTTCAGGAAGGACAGGGAAAATAGAAGAGGAGGTGGAGTAGCACTATGTGTGAGGGAGGGCATCAGGGCAGTGAATTGCAGAGTAGAACGGGGGTGTAGAGTCCATTTGGGTAGCATTTCCTATAGGGAAGGGGGAGGTGGTATGTGTAGGGGTGATTTATAGGCTGCCCTGACAAACTGATTCAGAAGAGGAGGAGATGTTGGATTAAATAATGACAATGTCTAATAAAGTTGAGGTGCTGTTGATGGGGGATCTTAATCTACCAGACATGAGTTGGGACATTTTCTCAGGCAGATCAGGGAGGAGCTGGGCTATAGTGGATAGTCTGCAGACAGCCCTACTGAGGCAGTTGGTTAGAGAATCCATCAAGGAACAGGCCTTGCTGGACTTAGTCCTGAAAAATGGGGACAGGGTGGGTGAAGTTGAGGTGGGAGAACACATTGGTTCAAGTGACCACAGTGTTGTCTGATTCACTGTGCGTACAGCTGCAGCGGTTACTAGAACCTAGGCGAAAGTCCTCGACTTTAGAGTGGTAGACTTTACTAGCATGGATGATTTTGTGCGGGAGGCATTAAGGGGGGAAATCTGCGGGAAGGGGGTGGATGGTATGGGGGAGGGTATTAAAGAGGCCATAATTGAGTGAACGAATCTCTATGTCAGAATGGTTTTCAAGACCAGGAGAAAAAGGAAGCATCGCTGGTTTAGCAGGGAGATGGCAGGCAGGGTTTTTGAGAAGAGGAAGGCATTCAAGAAATTCAAGACAACACAAAGGGAGGAAGACTGGGAAATATAGCAAATGAGGCAAATGGAGGCTGGTAGAGAGGTGCGGAGAGCGAAGGACAAAGCAGAAGAGAAAATTGACAGGTCAGTCAAGACCGGAGGCAAAGCTTTTTTTAGGTATGTCAGTGAGAGGAGGAAAATGGGCAGGGGGGTAAACAGACCTAGAACCAAGAAGGGGGTCTCTATGGAGGAAGATGGGGATAAGGCACAGTTATTAAATTAATTCTTATGCTCAGTATTTATGGTGGAGGGGGAGGGGGACTTTGCAGACATTAGTACAGGAGTTAAGGCAGAGATAGGGGTTAATATGAGCACATTCAAGGAGTAGGCAGTCTTGAGGGAGTTGGAGCAGCTAAGAGTGGAAAAGGCCATGGGGCCAGATGGGGTTCATCCTAGGGTGCTGAGGGAACTTAAAGATATTCTGGTGGCTCCCTTAGCAGCTCTTTGTAGCAGGTCCTTGGAGATGGGGGAGGTCCCAGAAGACTGGAGGCTGGCAAACATCGTCCCTCTTCATAAGGGGGGTGATAGAGAAGAGGTGGGTAACTATAGGCCTGTGAGCTTAACATCAATAGTAGGCAAAATTATGGCAAAGTTAAGGGTAGAATTCAGCAGTACTGTATTATGGAGGACAATAAACTGATCGATAGGCATCAACATGGATTCACTAAGGGGAGGTCCTGTCAAACAAACTTATTAGAGTTCTTCGAATGGGTCATTAGGGAAGTGGACCAGGGGGATCAGTGGATACTGCATATCTTGATATTAGGAAGGCGTTTGAGTCCATTCCATATTGGGGACTGATCTATAAATTGGATGGCTTGGGCCTGGGGGGAGAGGGTAGTTTGATGCGTGCAAAACTGGCTAACGGATAGAAGTCACAGCACAACTTTTACTTATTGGAAAAGTTCCCCCACATAGCATACTAACATACTATGAAGCCAGCAGAATATTCCCTATGGTCTATCCAGTCTGCTTGATGGTCAGTGCCTACTCGGGGCACAGTTTGTTGCACAGCACAACCTCCAGCCCTACACGGTTGCCCGTTTCTCAGCCAGGCTCCTGGATGCACCCTCCACCTACCCCTATCACATCGCCCTTCTTGAAATGCCCCGCAGTAGTAGCAGCCACAAGCTCCCTGGGCAGTGGATTACAGGGCTCCACCACTGTTTCAGTGAAGTAGTCACTCCTTGTTTCCCCCCTCACTCTCCCCCACTCCCCAGCTTCACTGAGTGTCCCCTGCTGGCCCCCGGCTGTCCTGGTGGCTCTTCTGGTGTCCTGGGTACTGGCTGCTCTCCTCCAATAAGTACTGGTTGATCTCCACCCTTCGCTCCTCATAGGTCCTTTCAATGGGCCACAGTACAGTCCTGGTCTCTCTCCTGTGAAACAGCTCCAGTAACGCAATGTCCTTCTTTAAGGAGGGAGGCCAAATCTGCATACAGTATTCAAGGTGTGGTCTAAACAGGCAGCTGTTCAGTGGAAGGAGCACCTCACTACTCCTTCAGGTTATCCCCCACGGTGTGCACCACAGCATTTTATGTGCTTGGGCTGCCCCACTTCTACATTGCTCTGAGTTAGTCTCTTTGGCATCCCACAACACCCTGTGGTCTTTCTCCCCCTAGAAACATGCAGCGCCCCCCTTACTCCACACACAAGGTGTATACATGAGTCTGGTTTTTGACACCCTGGAGGATGACCCAGAGAGCCTCTACCTGCTCCCCTACTTCCTACACCATGCTTATCCCGATGCTATCCCTAATGATAAAAGCTACCCCACTTCCCTTCCATTCACCCTATCCCTTCTTCATGTGGTGTACCCTAGTAGGTTTAGGTCACAATCATGTCCTGATGTGGCACAAGTCTATGTGACTGCCGCTACAGCAACCCAACCCCTCAGCTAACAGTGCCTGAAGCTCAGGCACTTTGTTTCCCATGGATTCTGGCATTTTTCAGGACAACACACAAACTGGAACCAGCAGAGACTGCATCATGAAATGAACTAATAAAGAAACAGAAATTGTTGACAGATAATGACCTCTATGCCCATCCAGTCTGCCTGTAGGAACTATACAGCTATGCAACCACTCAGTCCAAGTAATCCATGGCTTTTCATCATTCCCTTTGTCCCACAATGTTCCCCTGTGTGCGTCCCTGTCAAGTGTAAACCCCTCTACTGTGCTTGTCCCCAAAATCTTCTTGTGGCAGACTATTCAAAGCGTTCTCCACTCGCTCTGTGTAGAAAAACTTCCTCAAATTAAATGCTCGATCTTGGCCCATGTCAAAAATCCACAGATGTGATGTTGCCATTCATCACTCATGCCCTGCGCTCGCCAAAGCATGGTTCTAATCTCCAATAACCATTTATAATTTCAAGTGCTAATTATCAGCATAATTGGGTTGCGTGGTAGAATAAATGGGACACCAAGGAACATAGATATGTCTGACAACGCGCTTGACAATCTGATGCCAATGACCCTGATATGTACTCAATTCATCTTGTTTTGCAGTGCAGTCAAACTCCTCCATTTAGCTTGATCACCCAATTGTCTGTGTGATGGTGTTGTCATTTGAAATAAACTGAAGTACATTACCAAGGGCAAGCAGGTGAGAATAGCCCCTGATTGAGCCTCAGTGGGAGTCAGAATGAGTGCAGTCAACTGCCATCAAATGATGCATTTATACACAATGAGAATGTTGAACTACCAAATGCAGCCCCCAACACACCCAACACAGTAGAACAGAAAATAATTCTAATTAGGTTGTAGCAAGGTGAATACCACAGAAAGAAAAACAAATATCAGTGTCTGGATTTTTATTTTAAAATGTTTGGTGGCCAGTAAAAGCACGATGAGTGGATGTGCATCCCCAAGTGTGACACAGGGTACATATCACAAGAGGACAACTGGAACCAGCAGACACTGAATGATGACATGCACAAATACAGAACAAGCATTTGTCAATGCCGAATGTTTGCTTGCTGGCATTAGCAGTGGAAGTGCAGGAGTTAGACAGATGCAGTATAGGAATGGCAGTGAAGTATTGAACTGACACCAGCTCCACCCCCACCCTGCAGAGATAGACAGGCATTGGGGTGTGCCTTTGGGTCGTCGCCCACTATGGTCACGACATTTCACCTCACCCTACCCTGCAGACACTGACAAGTGTCGAGGTGTGCCTTGGGGTGTTTGGGCTTTACATTCACCTCATTCCACAAGGAAATACACTGAAATGGGTACAGTATAGGAGAATGGGGTGAACTCTGGGGCCAAAGGGTCCAAGGCACAGCTTGATGCCTGTCACTGGCTGCAGGGTGGGGGTTGGGGTGAAATGGCATGAGCATTATTGTTGACAGTCTCAAGTCACACTCCTGATGCCTATCAGTCCCTACAGGGTAGGGCATTATGGTCGAAAAACTTAATGCTCTGGAAGTTTCTTGGTATTTTTACTCCAAGTTTTCAACATGGGATTTTTGTGACCCCACTGCGTGAAGAGTGACACTATCAGTTTGTTAGGCGAAAGGTGATTTTGCATAGCGATTGTGCCATTTGGCGCTACAGGTGCAAAACCACACTTCGAACAGGATGTGAAAAATGACAGCTGTACTGTTCGTGAAGAGGTGTAAAAAATGGTAATGTTGAAAATCTGGAGTGAAAATATAAAAAAACTGAAGTCACGAGCGTGCACAGAAACTGCGCAACGGACACCCGTAATGTAATTAGTTTGGGGATATTTTACAGCAGATTTTCAAAATAGGCATTTTGGGACCTCCGCTCATGAACAGTGTCACTGTGATTTTCTTAATTTGTCCCGAACACTGATTTCCAACAGCGACCGCGCTATTCAGCGCCGGAATTGAGAAAACACATTTCAGCTAGGGTGTGAAAAATGAAAGCTGGACTGTTCATAAAGAAGTGTGGAAAAATGTCAATGTTGAAAATCTGGAGTGCAAATACTAAAAATTCGCAAACTTACAAGCGTGCGTAGGAACTGCGCAACGCATGCTCGTAAAACAGTCATTTTATGGACTTTTGTCGCAAAATTTTCAACATAGCCATTTTAAGACCTCTGCTCAGGAACAGTGTCACTGTGATTTTCTTAATCTGTCCCGAACATTGATTTCGCACACCGACCGCACCATTGTGTGCTACATGTGCGAAAACACATTTTGGGTGAGATGTGAAAAATGACAGCTGTACTGTTGATAAGGAGGTGTGGTAAAATGGCTATTGTTGAAAATCTGGAGTGAAAATATTAAAACTTCTCGAAGTGGGCCGGCCCGGTGGCGTGAGGGCTGAGGCGCTGGACGCGACTAGTGGCATGCCGCGACCCAGGTTCAGGAACGAGCTCGGGTCATCAGAGGTTGGCAGCAGGGTGGGAGAGGGCAGAGATGGATTGAGCTGCTGACAGGCAGGCTCTCCTCTCCAGAGAGGGAATGCGGCACCCCTCGGCCAATGGTGACCCCTAGTGGAGGCTAGGAGTGGCACGGGCTTGGAGGGGGCCGGGTGTTAGGCCATGGGGTGGGGGGAAAGAAGTTGCAACCGGGGCCGTAGGGCGCATGCGCGCCTCCACATGCATACGCTCCTACTCCTGGGGCTCCTGGGTGATAACCGAGGCAGAAAATGCCAGCAGCAGCAGGATGGTGACCGACTCCTGTAGACTCTCTCCTGGGCCAGGTACAAGGTAGCGCCCGGCTATTCGGGGACGGGCTGGGGGGTCGGTCGAATGGGGCGGCTGACCAGAGGAGCATAAATAAATACTAATAACAAATAAAAAAACTTCTCAAAGTTACGAGCATGCATAGGAACTGCTTAACGCACTCATAAACTGTCATTTTGGGAATTGTTTACCAAATTTCAACATAGGGTTTTGAGGCCTACCATGACCAGTGACACTGTCATTTCGTTAATCGGTCCCAAAAGGTGGTTCCGTGCAGTGACCGCAAAATCACCTTTCGAGACTGAATAACAAAATGACAGTGACTGAGTTCATGAAGTGGGGTTCCAAGAACCCCATGTTGAAAATTTGGTGAAAAAATTCTCCAAAATGGCCGAGATATGCACCAAAGTTGAAAAAACTCCATTTATGCCATTATACAGCTTACCGACATTTCTTCAGTTCTCAGTCAGCTTTGAAGAGTGCAGTCATGTTCCGGTCCACCGAAGATCATCGCCAACGGCTCTGGAGGTTAGTATGGGGTGAGGGGGGGTGTGGGAGGTGGTGATGCAGAGTGTGTGGCGCTGGTTGGGGGAGGGCAAGAGAGTCAACAAGGGACCATTTTTTCTTATAGGTTTTTTTTTTTAACAAAAGACGACACAGGACTTTTGACATGCTGGGGTGGGCTCCAGCGTGGCACCTGGAGAGTTATTTGGGGGCAGTAGAGCCATCGAGGATTAGGCACCCCATCAGCCATACAGACCTTTGCCACGCTGGGGTGGGCTCCCAGCATGGCACCTGGAAGTTTGTTTGGGGGGGCAGTGAAGCTGATGGGGATTGGGCACCCCCGTCGACCATACAGTGTGTGTGGGGTGGGAGGGAGCGCATGAGCACGTTGGGGTGGGCCCCCAGCGTGCTACTTGGGTGTTTATTTGGGGGGGGCACTGGAGCCGACGGGGATTGTGAGAAAAAAATGGAGCTGTCTATGACAGCAGTTCAGATACAGTGCTGACATGTAGGCAATTTGCATACTGCCGATGGCAGTATGCAAATTGCCTACACGTTACCACCACTGAGTGTAGCGGTAGTTTACTTTGAACTGTATGCCACTGCCTCTGAACTGCTGTCTTAGACAGCTTGGACATTTATTGGTGCAGTACGGCCGTGCCTGCAAAAAGGAGTGGTCATTGGAACGGGGGCCGCACACCTACAAAAACTCGTATGGTGGTACTATGTTTCTTACACATGCGTGCAAGCAAACATAAAAACATTTTTTATGATTGTTCTCATTCTATACAGACTGCTGATGTAGCTGGTAGTTTGCGTCAGATTAATTTTTTCTTTTAAAAAGTTAAAAACTGAGTGCCCACTATGTAGGTGCTACCAAACCAAGGCATGTTTGTTTACATTTCCTGACCAACTCCCACTGAATCTTTCCTGGACTCAGTAACACCCAAACACAATCTAGCCACTCATTATGCAGTGGGAATAGAGGAGACTATTGTATTGTGAGTGGCTGCACTGTTTGAGGGTGTTTTATAATGTTCAGAAAGTATGCAATAAGAGTAGTTCAATGATCTGAAGCAAAACAAGGCTCGGTATAGCTATACATTTCCATGCATTTCAGATCTACTAAGCAAGGAGGCAAATAAAACAACCAGCAACATCAATGAATTTTAGAGAAGATTAGCAATCATAAAATGTGGGTGTTTACCTAAAAATAACATGATGCAAAAAAAGATTGACAGTGTCCTTTTAAAGGGTGATGATAGAATTCTTTGGCGGTGGGATTGGGCACCCTAACCACTAGACATGAAAGGGAATGACTGACAGACTTCTACCACAACAGGATCGGGCACCCTGACTGCTGGACATGAAAGGGAGGGTGGGGAAGTGACAGACTTCTCCAGGGACCAGCATTCAGCTCTGCAGTGCTGATGATCAAGCCCAGTTAGTATGCTAATGTGTGAAACTTCTTGCGATAGGAGTGACTTCCTCCTTTCATATGTAAGAAGTTTCCACCCATGAGTGAGTTGGGCAGCATGATCACCACCCTGCTGCTCTTAGGCAGCTCATAGCCAAGCCTCTACAATGTTCAAACTGTTTTGGCCCCAACACTGCCACACCCACAAAAGCCCTACAGTCCTGGCTCACTACCAGTATGTTTGCTGTACATGCATCCAAGCAAGCATAAACAAGCATTTATCAATGCCGAATGTTTGCTTGCTGGCATTGGCATTGGTAGTGTAGGAGTTAGAGAGCTGCATAATAGGAATGGCAGTGAAGTATTGAACTGAAGCCAACCCCACCACCACCCTGCAGATAGTGACAGGCATTGGGGTGTGCCTTTGGGTCGTCAGGCATAATGGCCATGCCATTTCACCACACCCTACCCTGCAGACACCGACAAGTGTCACGGTGTGCCTTGGAGTCTTTGGCCCTTATGTTCACCCCATTCCATCAGGAAATACGGTGAGATGGGTGCTGTATAGGAGAATGGGGTGAACTTTGGGGCTGAAGAGTCCAAGGCACACCTCGATGCCTCTCACTGGCTGCAGGGTGTGGGTGGGGGTGGAATAGTTTGAGCATTACAGGTGACAATCCCAAGTCACACCTCTGATGCCTGTCATTCTCTACAGGGTAGGGCGTTATGGTCGGAAACCCTAAGGCCTCAGGCGTTCAATGGTATTTTCACTCCAAATTTTCAACATGGTTTTTTTGTGACCCCCACCTCATGAACAGTGGCAATATCAGTTTGTTAGCCGAGAGCTGCTTTTGCACAGCAACTAGCCATTTGGCACCACAGGTGTGAAAACACATTTCAAACAGGATGTGTAAAATGACAGCGGTACTGTTAATGGGGAGGTGTAAAAAATGGCAATGTTGAAAAACTGCAGTGAAAATATTAAAAAAACTGGTGAAGTCACAAGTCTGCGTAGAAACTGTGCAACGCACACCCGTAATGTAATTAGTTTGGGGATTTTTCACAGCAGATTGTCAACACAGGCATTTTGGGACCTCCGCTCATGAACAGTGTCACTGTGATTTTCTTAATCTGTCCCGAACAGTGATTTCCCACAGCGACCACGCATTTCTGCGCTGGAATTGCGAAAACACATTTCGACCATGGTGTGTAAAATGACAGCTGTACTGTTCATAAGGAAGTGTGTAAAAATGCCAGTGGTGAAAATCTGGACTGAAAATATTACAAATTCATGAACTTAGGAGGGCGCGTGGAAACTGCGAAATGCTCACTCATAACACAGTCATTTTATGGACTTTTGTCACCAAATTTTTAACATAGCCATTTTAAGACCTCTGCTCATGAACAGTGTCACTGTGATTTTCTTAATCTGTCCCGAACATTGATTTTGCACACCGACTGCACCATTGTGAGCTACATGCTGGAAACATGTTTTGGGCAAGATGTGAAAAATGACAGCTGTACTCTCATAAGGAGATGTGGTAAAATTGCAAGGCTGAGAATCTGGAGTAAATTAATCATTTGGGAATTTTTTTCACCAACTTTTCAATATAGGGATTTTGGGGCATACTCATGAACTGTGACACTGTCGATTAGTAATTGGTCCCAAAAGGTGGTTCTCGCAGTGACCACGAAATCACCTTTTGGGCCGATTAATGCCATGACAGTGTCAGAATTCATGAGGAGGGTTCCAAAACCCTATGTTGAAAATTTGGTGCCAAAATTCCAAAAAATACCCCAGATATGCAGCAAAGTTGAAAAAACCCTATTTATTCCATTATACAGCTTACAGTTATTTCTTCAGTACGCGGTCATCTTTGAAAAGTGCAGACGTGTTCTTGGTCCACTGAAGATCATCTCGCCGGCCTCTGGAGGTAAGTATGGGGTGAGGTGGGGTGAGGTGGGGGTGTAGGGAGGTGGATGCGCAGAGGGTGTGCGTGGGTTGGGGGGGAAAGAAATCAACGAGGGACTATTTTTTTCTTTTCCGGTGTTTCTCTTCTTTTTAGGAGGATGACGCAAGACTTGTGCCACACTGGGCATGGCAGCTGGAAGATTTTCCTTGGGGAGGGGCAGTGGAGCCGAGGACAATGATGTGGGACTTGTGCCTATTTTTTTTGGGAGCGGTGAGGCGGCCGGGGGATGAGCTGCCCCATCATTGTGGGCGTGTGCCATGCTGGTGGTCCCAGGCGTGGCAACTGAAGTCCATTTCTTTTAATTAATTGAGCCGACGGGGATTGGGCACCAATGAAGAAAAAGAAAGAAAAGAAAAGAAAGGAAGGAAGAGAAAGCAGAGACATATACAAGCAGGATTGCCAGTAATATGCTAATCAACACTATCTACCGCTGCTCACTGAAATGGAGCTCTCCCTTTCAACTGTACGGCACTGCATTTTCAACTGCTGTCATAGACAGCTGCAGCATTCATTGGTGAACTGTGGCCGCGCCTGCAAACACACTGACTGAATTGGAAGACAGGGTGCCACACCTACAAAAACTCAGATGATGACACTATGTTTCTTGCACATGCATGCAAACAAACATAAAAATGGATATTATCGGCAGATGAAGACCGCTATGCCATTCCAGTCTGCCCGCACGCCCTATACAGATAAGCATCCACTCACCCTAAGTGATTCATGGCTTGTCATCACTCCTGTCAGCCCAGTCCCAGTCACATTTAAACCTCTGGACTGTGCTTGTCCCTACCAGCACTTGTGACGGACAAATCAAAGCACTCACCACCCCCTCTATGTAGAAAAAAATAGCTCAAATTATGTCTAACCCCCCCCCCATGTCATAGCATGCCAACTCTTTGTGGTATATTTTACATATTGGAAAAAAATTTCCCACACAGCATGCTAACATACAATGTAGCCAGCAGAATAGGCCCTATGGTCTATCCAGTCTGCTCGATGGTCAATGCCTACTCGGGGCACAGTTTGTTGCACAGCACAACCTCCAGCCCTACAAGGTCACCCATTTCCCAGCCGGGATCCTGGATGCACCCTCCACCTACCCCTATCACATCGCCCTTCTTGAAATGCCCCGCAGTAGTAGCAGCCACAAGCTCCCTGGGTAGTGGATTACAGGGCTCCACCACTGTTTCAGTGAAGTAGCCGTTCCTTGTTTCCCCCCTCACTCTCCCCCACTCCCCAGCTTCACTGAGTGCCCCCTGGTGGCTCCCAGCTGTCCTGGTGGCTCTTCTGGTGTCCCGGGCACCGGCTGCTCTCCTCCAAAAAGAACTGGTTGATCTCCATCCTTTGCTCCTCATAGGTCCTTTCAACGGGCCACAGTACAGTCCTGGTCTCTCTCCTGTGAAACAGCTCCAGTAACACAATGTCCTTCTGTAAGGAGGGAGGCCAAATCTGCATGCAGTATTCAAGGTGTGGTCTAAACAGGCAATTGTTCAGTGGAAGGAGCACCTCACTATTCCTTCAGGTTATCCCCCAGGGTGTGCACCACAGCATTTTATGTGCTTGGGCTGCTCCACTTCTACACTGCTCTGAGTTAGTCTCTTTGGCATCCCACAACACCCCGTGGTTTTCACCCCCCTTGAAACATGCAGTGCCCCCCCCCACTCCACACACAAGGTGTATACATGAGTCTGGTTTTTGACACCCTGGAGGGTGACCCAGAGAGCCTCTACCTGCTCCCCTACTTCCTACACCATGCTTATCCCGATGCTATCCCTAATGATAAAAGCTACCCCTCCTTCCATTCACCTATTTCTTCTTCATGTGGTGTACCTAGTAGGTTTAGATCACAATCATGTCTTGACGTGGCACAAGTCTTTGTAACTGCCACCGCAGCTACCCACCAATGACGCCTGAAACTCAGGCACCTTTTTTCCCATGGATCCTGGTGTCTATCAGGACAACACTCAAACTGGAACCAGCAGACACTGCATGATGAGAGGAACTAATAAAGAAACAGAAATTGTCAGCAGATAAGGGCCTCTGTGCCCATCCTGTCTGCCCATAAAACTATACAGGTATGCATCCTCTCAGCCTAAGTGAGCCATGGCTTTTCATTACTCCCTTCATCCCACAAGGTTCCCCTGTGCTCGTCTCTGTCATGTGTAAAACCCTCTACTGTGCTTGTCCCTACCAACTCTTGTGGCAGACTATTCAAAGCATTTTCCAAACGCTCTGTGTAGAAAAACGTTATTCAATTAAACCCTTGATCTTGGCCCATGTCTAAAATCCACTGATGTTATGTGGCCATTCATCACTCATGCCCTGCACTCACCAAAGCACAGTTCTAAACTCCAATAACCGTGGATAATTTTCAAGTGCTAATTATCAGCATAATTGGGTTGCATGGTAGAATAAATGGTCCACTAAGGAACACAGATATGTCTAACAGTGTGCTTGACAATCTGATGCCCAAAATACTGATATGTACTCAATTCATCTTGTTTTGCAGTCCAGTCAAGCCCATCCATTTAGCTTGATCACCCAATTGTGTGTGTGGTAGTGCTGTCCTCTGAAACAAACTGAAGCACGTTACCAAGGGCAAGCAGGTGAGAATAGCCCCTGATTGAGCCTCAGTGGGAGTCAGAATGAGTGCAGCCAACTGCCATCAAGTGATGCATTTATACACAATGAGAATGTTGAACTACCAAATGCACCCCCCCAACACACCCAACGCAGTAGAACAGAAAATAATTATAATTATGTTGTAGCAAGGTGAATACCATTGAGAGAAAAACAAATATCAGTGTCTGGATTTTTATTTTAAATGTTTGGTGGCCAGTAAAAGCTGAGTGGATGTGCATCCTAAAGTGTGACACAGGGTGCATAGCACACATGCACCCCATCATGATGAATGGTGTACAGACACAAGGATCATCCTTGGGCCCACTTTTGTGGAGAGGTACCACATGCGCCTCCCTCCAATCTCTGGGCACATCATCCAGTATTTAGTGAGGTGTTGAACAGATCCACCAGTGGCTCTGCCAGGACCTCTGCCAGCTCCCTCAGTACCCTGGTATGTACCCCATCTGGCCCATGTGTCTTGTCTACCCACATGGACCTAAGACCCTCCAGCACCCTTTCCACTGTGATGACTCCATCTGTGGTTGTCTCACCCCCCATGCCTGCGCCCCCTTTCCCTGCAGGAATGGGCCAATTCCTCTCCCCCTTCCTTGTGAACAATGAACAGAAGTATTCATTAAGTACTTCTGCCTTCTCAGACCCCTTGTCTACCCACCCACTGCCTTTCCTGATCTTAACTATTTGATCCTTGCACTTCCTCTTTTCCCTGATATACCCGAAGAAATCCTTTTCCCGTTCCTTAATCCCCTGAGCTAATTTAATTTGCCTGGCTGCCTTTGACATGACACTATCACCCTTTGGGTCAGGAAGCCATCCTGGATTGCTTCCTGGAGGATCTGCTCCCTGGCACATGTGGTGGCAGGGATGCTCTAATCCTCCCCCGGTAAACTGAAGTCTCCCACCACCACAGTGCTCCCTTTGCCACAGAGTCTCCTTAGCTGCTCCCCAGGCTCCCTAACCACATCCTCTTTCTGGGTTGGGGGCCAATGAACAACCCCCAATTGGACCCTAGCCCCCTTTGGGGCATGGTGTTGTATCCAAATGACTTCTGACCTACCTTCTTCCCCCTCCTCCCTGACACATCCAGTCTCTTCCCTTATGTAAATGGCTACTACCCACCCTTTACCTTTTTTCTGTCCTGATTGAATAATTTAAATGCTGGGATAGCCAAGTCCCAGCCATGGTTTTGGTTGCTCACGTCTCACTGATGGCCGCTATGTCCACCTCTCCTTCTGCCAGCAGTGCCTGCAGCTCTGTCATATTATTCACCAGCTCCTAGCATTTAGTGATACCACCCTCCACCCTGACTCTCTCCCAGCTGCCCCCTTACTCTACCCTTCCCCGCCATCGTAGACAAAGTGGGCCGTATCATTTTTATGGGGAAAGTTCCTCTCGACATCCTCTACTGATTAACTCCGCCTCCCCAGCCCCCCCAAGCAAGTTTAAATGATACTTTTTGGTGATAAATTCCCTCAGTCTCTGCTTTAACACCCACGAACCCTCCTTACTTAGATGTAGCCTGTCCTCTGCATATAGATCTGGGTTCTCTCATGTGTTGCCCCACTCTCCCACCCAGCCATACCCCATGGACTCACATCATTCTCTCAGCCACTTGTTGAAATCCATGATTCTGCTTTCTCTGTCTGCACTTGCCCTTGGCAGTGGCATAATGTCTAAGAATGCCACTGTGCTTCCCTCCTCTCTGCATAGCTTTCACACTTCTCTGAAGCTGTCCTGAACCTCCTCTATCTGCCTTCCTTCCAGATCATTTGTTCCCAGGTGAACAATGATGCGTGGTCCCCACCTTCTGTACACACCTACCAATGTGCTGCTGCACCCTACTTGCTGTCATGTCAGGCATGCACTCTACCCAGATGCTGCTGTTCCTGGCCCCCTTTCACCACTATATGATCCCCTTAACTATAGTGTCCCCCAGAATTATGACTGACTCCTTTATGCGCTCCCTCTCTTTTTGCAGGCTCTTTTCATTCCCTCCAAAATGCTCCCTTCCCCTATCCCCTCAGCTATTCCCCCCTTTCTGCCTCCTCTGTTCTGTGTCCTGACTTCTCCCCCTTGCAACTATGGCTGGTGCATCAGCTTCACTTACTAAACCAACCAGGATCGCCGGCATGGTGCGAGGTGTGGCATCCAGCGCCACACCCCTCAGCGCCACCGGGTCGGCTGAACATAGATATATCTGACAGTGCCATTGACAATCTGATGCCAAAGACACTGATATGTATTCAATTCATCTTGTTTTGAAGTGCACTCAGACTTATCCATTTAGATTGATCACCCAATCGTGTGTGTGTGATGGTGCTGTCCTCTGAAACAAACTGAAGCCCATTACCAAGGGCAGGTAGGTGAGAATAGCCCCTGATTGAGCCTCAGTGGGAGTCAGAATGAGCGCAGTCAACTGCCATCAAGTGATGCATTTATACACAATGAGAATGTTGAACTACCAAATGCATTCCCCCAACACACACAAAGCAGTAGAACAGAAAATAATTATAATTATGTTGTAGCAATGTAAATACCATAGAGAGAAAAACAAATATCAGTGTCTGGATTTCTATTTTAAATGTTTGGTGGCCAGTAAAAGCTCTCTGAGTGGATGCACATCCCCAAGTGTGTCACAGGGTACATGGCACAGGAGCAAAAATGGAACCAGATGACACTGAATGATGACATGAACAAATATAGAAAAATGGAAATTGTCAGCAGATAAAGACCACTTCATTTAGTGCCCCTGGGGGCCCATGGCTCTCCTGTTGGCTCTTCTGGTGTCTGTTGGCCTGGTGGCTCTCCTCCAATGGGTACTTGTAGATCTCCACCCTTTGCTCCCCATTGGTCCTTTCAGCTGGCCCCAGTACCATCCTGGTCTTTCTCATGTGAAATCGCTCCAGTAATGCAATGTCCTTCTTTAAGGAGGGAGGGAGGCCAAAACTGAACGCAGTATTCAAGGTGTGATCTAAACAGGCAATTGTTCAGCGGAGGGGGCACCTCAGTACTACTTCAGGTGATCCCCCCTGGCTATGCACTACAGCATTTTATCTGCTTGCACCACCGCACTTCTACACTGCTCCGGATAAGTCTTTTTGGCATCCAACAACACTCCTTGGTCTTTCTCCCCCCAGAAACATGCAGCTCCACCCCCCCCACACAAGGTGTATACATGAGCTGGGTTTTTGGCACCATGCAGGGTGACCCAAAGAGCCTCTACCTGCTCCCCT
The DNA here is from genome assembly GCA_016271365.2 of Neoceratodus forsteri. NCBI lineage: Eukaryota > Metazoa > Chordata > Ceratodontiformes > Ceratodontidae > Neoceratodus > Neoceratodus forsteri. The sequence goes on from JADMNL010000026.1 coordinate 325,337,594, forward strand.
GCTTCCTCCACCATGCGCATCCCTTCCTCATGTGGTGCACCCTAGTAGGTTTAGGTCCCAATCATGTCTTGATGTGGCACAAGTCTCTGTGACTGCCGCCACATCACCCCACCCTCCCTCCACCAACAGTGCCTGAAGCTCCAGCACATTGTTTCCCAGGATCCCAGACGTTTATCAGGACAGCACTCATTTTGGAACCTGCAGACGCTGCATGATGAGGTGAACTAATAAAGAAACATATAAATTTTCAGCAGATAAAGACTGCCATGCCCATCCAGTATGACCACAGGGCCTATACAGGTATGCATCCACTCACCCTAAGTGATCCATGGCTTTTCATCTCTCCCATCAGCCCAGTCCCAGTCATATTTAAACCCCTGCACTGTGCTTGTCCCTACCACCGCTTGTGACAGACAAATCAAAGTACTCACCACAAGCTGTGTGTATAAAAAAGTCTGCAAATTCCACCCCCCTTCAATTTCATAGTGTGCAAACACATTCTGGTATCTTTTATGTATTGGAAATCATCTCCCACACAGCATACTAACATTCTGTAAAGCCAGCAGAATAAGCCCTATGGTCTATCCAGTCTGCTCGAAGGTCAGTGCCTACTCAGAGCGCCGTTTGTTGCACAACCTCCCACCCTACAAAGTCTCCCATTGCCCAGTGGAACTATGCTAGCAAAGAAGGAAGCCAGAGGGGTAGCAGAAAAATTGGGAAAAATCCAAATTGCCAAGTCAGAGGAAACAATCCTTTTTGGAAATCAAATGAGCTAAAGAAAATCAAAGAGAAAGACACTGTAGTTGTCAAAAGAGGTGGCAGGGAAGGTTAAGGGGAAAAATATAGCATTCGGAAAATATAACGAAACACAGAAGGAGCAGGGCACAGATATACGTTAGTTAAAACTGAAGGATGCAAGGAAGGCAGGCAGAATAGGAAATGACCAAAAAGAGGAAAAGATAGCCATCAATGTTAAGAAGGGGGATAAAACATTTTATGGGTACACTAGGGAGTGAAAAAAGACAAGGGAAGGGAAACCGATGCCTAATAAAGGGGATGGAATGGGGGCAGAGTTTGACAGTGAAAAGCAGGGATACTGAACGCATACTGCTACTCTGTATGCACCTCAGTATGCACAAAAGAAGAGGAGGGGGAGGTACCTAAACCAAACAATACAAACACATTATTAATGGGTGGGGGTGTGGTAACAGTCCCTTGACTGGCGGACTTGAGGCGGATGGATGTGATTCCCCTTGACAAAAGTGGGAGCAAGGAAGAGGCAGGAAACTACAGAGCTGTTAGTTCGGTGCTAGGAAAATGATGGAATCACTGCTGAAGGAAAGAATTGTTGAGTACCCAGAGGTAAGCAGGGCACAGTAACCAAGGTAGCATGCATTCACAGCGGGAAGGTCATGTCAGACAAATCTAATCGATTTCTTTGACATGGTAAACAAAGTTGTAGACCCTTGAGGGGCTGTGGACATGGCCTACCTAGACTTTATTTATTTATTTAGTTTTTGTTGACTGGGTAAGTGCACTAGACAAATCCTGCCTATTTTCAGGCACAACCTGGGGGAAGGGGATACAGATGAATGCCAACTGACCTTGAACCAGATTAAGCTGTTGGTGGTATTTTCATGAATGGAGGAAATTTTGACCATTGCACTGGGGAAATTCCCCTACTCTGAGGCGTTGCTGCGTCTTGGTCAGTAGGGGTGCTGCTGACCTAGGTGATGGCTGTGCGGCCAGATGCAGCGGAGCATGGAGGCTCCGGTCGGAGGAATGGAGACAGAGGCATCGGAGGAAATACAGACTCTGTATTTAGACAACTGTGCTTACTGAGGATGTACAGGCGCAGGCCTGTATCGGAGTTTGTCGCAGCAGAGACTGGTATGGATGTGGGTCTCAGGAAAATCTGTCGGGAGTTATTCCAAGGCTGATGATGGCAGGAGTAGCGGTGGAGGACGGAGACGAGATGGTGAACGGACGGGAGGAAGAGGTGCTTTCCGGTACGATGAGGGGTGAAAGTGCCATGGATCAGCGAGAACCCAGAGGAAAGGAAGAAGGCTCGGGTATCGCGAGAGTGGTAACTCGAGTAGAGGAAAGAACGAAGTCGGCCGGCTTTGAGTGTGGGACTGGAGGTACGGACCATGAGACGGGGCCTAGCACTAGCTGGTCGGAAGAATCAGCCCTATCCCAAGCAGGATGGGTCAGGCGGGCAGATGGGAGTTGGGTTCCAGACTCAGAGTGGCTGTCCTTCTCTTCAGGAGCAACGGAGGCATCACAAGGACCTACAGTGGACGGTGAGTCTTTGGCCCCAGATGGACTTATTGATCAGGACCAGGCATTAGGCCAGGCGGGGACTTCTGTTACGCAGAGGAGGGGGGAGATTTCTCCTGCTGAAAGTGTGCATGAACTGGGGCCAGAAAAGCAGGAAGAAAGGAGGGGCCCACGTTTTTCGGACCTTTTTAAAAGAAATAAAGTAGAGCAAGCCCCAAGAAGAAATGCAGTCCGAATAAGGTATAGAGGAGGTCTACCTGAGCACCCGGACCGGATGTATGTAGCTAGAAAATTATTGATGGACTCTATGAACTTTTTACCATCAGATATTTATGCGTTAATTAACATTCGTGGGGAGGATACTTTTGATATCAGCTTTAAACTAATGGCTAGTCTTGAAAAGTTTTGGCATAGATATGATAGTTGTAAGATGTTACCCTTATGGACACCTTTTTTAGCCATTCCAATTACGAAACCGGTGTTTAAAATAGTTAATGTGATGTTTAGGAATGAGGGAGTGAATGTGGGGGACATTGTTTTTTGGTTAAAACAGAAATGTGAGGTATTAGGCTCACCAGAACCTATCCTGGACTCTGAAAACATTTGGACTGGGGCATGGAAATTTAAAGTTAAATTGTTTGTGGTGCATAATGAAATTCAACATGTCCCAAATAGCTTCTTTTTGGGGAGAGATCATGGGGTTTGTTTCTACCCAGGCCAGCCAAAAGCGTGCTATCGATGTGGTAGTCGTAGGCATTTGAGCAGTGCATGTGATAGAGTGAAATGTGCTTTATGTGGCGAATTGGACCATGACAGTGAAGTATGTAGGAATGAATTCAAATGTAATTTATGTGATGATGTAGGTCATGCCTACCACCAGTGTCCTTGGGCGGAGCAGAATAGGCAAGGGGGATTGAATAAAGAAGATCTGATTTCTCAGGCCCAATGTAGGGGGGAGCTTACTCAATCCCGTTCAAGTAAAGGAACCATAGTAAGAAGGGAAACTGAAAGAGTGACGCCTCTAGAAATATCAGAGTCTCCTATTCGTGAAATAAGATTCACTGGGTCAACTTTGCCACAGCATGTAGTCCCCCATTTCTATAGCAGATACCTTGACTAAAAGCACGGATGACCGGGCCGGGGAACCAGAGAAGGAAATTCCTTTTCAGACTCCACGGAGGGTGACGAGAGCAAGTAGTCGTATAGAAGGGGGGTGTTTGATTCAGAATTCCTTTGCAGCTCTAGCAGACTTAAAGGGGGAGGGAGTTTCTGATTTGTTAAAATCAGATGAGAGTTTAAACATGGAAATTGAAGAAGAGGGTGGGTTAGAAGTATTAGAAGGAAAGAAGAAAAAGGGAAGAAAGAGGAAACAAGATAAGTCATGAACAGATGACCAAAGTGTAATATGGCCTGTTTAAGGATTGTATCCCTCAATTGCTGTAGCCTAAAGAGCTATAAGAGCGGCTTATTACATTACAGTATTGCAGAGAATTGAAAGCGGATGTGATTTTTTTGCAGGAGACTCATTTTTCTTCTTTGACAGAGGTGTCTCAGATTAAAAAGCTATGGTGGGAGGGCCCGTCCTTCTGGTCATTTGGGGAAGATGTGGCTGACGGGGTAGGGATATTATTTTCTAACACAGCAGTTCAGGTGACAAGGCTGATTGATATCCTGCCTGGTAGAGTATTGCTTTTAGATTGTTTTTTGAACGGAGTGTGTTTTAGATTAATTAACACTTATGCCCCGAAAGTAAAAACTGCAAGAATAGCTTTGTTTAATTTGGTAAAACCATATTTGTTTTCATCAAAAAATATACTTTGGGGAGGAGACATGAATTGCAGTTTAGATGTTCGGTTAAGAGACGATGTCCAGCAAAAAACTTATTGTGATTCACATGCTCTTTCACAAACTATAGGGGCTGCAAAGTTAAAGGACGCTTTTAAGGAATTGCATGAAAAGGGGGGTTATACTTATAAGAGGGCAACTTTTCAGACGAGAATAGATTATTTTTTTCTGTCTCATTATTTAACCCCGGTGGAGTGTTCAGTGATTCCATATGATTTTTCTGATCACAATGTGTTATGGAGTATTGTAGGCTTACAACAGATTCCAGTCTCTTTTCCAGCTTTGCAGGGTAGATGGATGTTGAATGCACGGTTGCTGACTGAAGCAGGATTGTTGGCTCAATTCAAAAACTTTATGGTTTTCCGTAAATCAGTAGCAGTATTTTTCTCAGACTGGGTTTCTTGGTGGTCGGATACTAAGTTGGCGTTCAAGGATTTTTTTATAGTTTATGGGAAACAGAAAGGTTCAAGGGAATATTTACAATACTTAGAATTTCGGAATCAATATTATAAATTACAGTCCCTTTCTAGAAGTAAAGATGCACAGCTTCAGTCTCAAATTGAACGGGTAAAAAAGCACATGTCTAATTATCAATATCACAGGGCTGCATCGATTCATGCCTGTTTTAAATTTGGTACTCAACAGCAACCTTTTCAAGACCAGTATAAGGCATGTAAGACTAAGATTGAGAAAAGAATGATGTCAGGGCTCAGAAATTCTGTTGAGATTTAAAATCATCCGTGGCAGAAATGCTAGTCATAGCAGAGGAGAAGGTGGTGTCCCAATTTGGAAACAGTTTCGTTCCCACCCTGGGGTGGGAAGATGTTTCATTCCCACTTCCATCCATTTCTCAGATAGAAGTAGAGATGCTGGACCTATAGCTTTGCAGGAGGTACAACGGCAATAGGTGCCTTAAAGGTAGGGGTATCACGGGATAGACGGTTGACCAATGAATTTTACAAAACCTTTGCAGATGACCTGAGTGGTATTCTGACAGAAGTTTTTAATGATATCTTACAATATGGGTTTGGCGATTCGAAATTTAATCTAGCTATTTTAACATTTATCTTTAAGTCAGGGGATGCCACAGAATTGGGTAATTGGAGACCAATTAGCCTATTGAATACAGATTACAAAATACTTTCATCGATTCTGTGTAAAAGATTGCAAGAAGTGGCTAAGGGGGTGCTTCACCCGGCACAAACATGTGCTATTCCACATAGATCAATTCAGCAAAATTTAAGATTGTTACGGGATATATGTGAATTTGGACGTCAAGGAAAACTGTCAGGTTTTATTATGGCATTAGATCAGGCAAGAGCCTTTGATTCAGTGTCCCATGATTTTCTTTTTCAGGTGTTATTGAAATATGGGTTTCCGAAAATATTTGTGCAATATGTTCACTCCTTATATTGCGATGCAATTTCTTGTGTATGCATTAATACGGTGGTAGGTTCCGAAATTCAGATGAAGCGGGGGGTCAGACAAGGTTGCCCAATTAGCCCGTTACTATATGCCTTTGCATTAGACCCAGTATTGAGAGAAATTGAGTACAACAGGTCAATACGGGGATTATCGCCCTCTTGTAATTTACAAGCCCAGAAAATATCTGCATATGCAGATGATATATGTTTGTTGGTAGCTGATGTTAACTCAGGGGTTCAGGCTATTAAAGTAATTGAAAGTCTAGCTAATTTAAATGGTACCAGCCTAAACTTAGAAAAATGTAATTGTCTGGTGGTTGGGGAAAATATGATTTGTCAGAATATTGGAGGCATCATAGTTAAGGAGAATATTTCCATTTTAGGGTTAAACTTTGGTAAAGGGAACTTAACCTTTTTAAACTGGGAAAAAGCTTTGGTCATTGCAGAAAAAAAAGTACAGCAATGGAAATCCTGGGGTTTTTCCAAAAAAAAGCGGGTTTTGATTATTAAAAAGTTCTTATTACCTATTTTTTACATGTGGCATAATTTTTCCAGTTCCGGTTGCTTTAGAAACTAGATTGTATAGTGTGTTTTTCAAATGGTGTGGGTAGCCGGTTGAATCCGATTAAAAGAGCCTTTACTTATTTAAAACTGAATCAAGGGGGTTTAGGGATGATAAATCCAGTAGTATTTTTTCATTCCTTTTTCATGATTGCGGCCTTTCAATCCAGGGTTAAACCTCAGGATCATCCATGGTCGGCTTGGACACAATTGCTTTTTTCTCCCTTTATGTCATTTTGGGAAGGAGGGGGAGTTCCCATGAGAGGTAAGATTGCTTTGGCCCCATCCTATGCGGATGCCTCAGTCAGAAAACTCAGGAATGGAAATTAGAAAACTCAATTGCAGGACATTCCTAGGAAAGACTTTATGCAGAAATAATGTTTAATTTTTTTCGTCCAAGTGGATTTTCCTTTGTGTACCTGACGAAATTGTCTCAAGCATTAAGACTTTTGATGGATCATAGGATACCCCTAGTATGTGGGATGTGTTGTGGCTCTGTTGCCATGGGAGGTTGGGAGTCAGGGTAATTTAAAACACAAACAGATTCAGGATCGTATGTGTATTAGACCAGGATGCTCAGATCAAATTGAAACCTTGGAAAATTTTTTATTACTTTGTCCGTATGTTAAGTCTTTTTGGTTTGAATTGGCAAAACGGTGGGAATGAGGATTTTTGATTCATATTTCTTATCAGAGTCTTGTCCTGGGGGACTATTCAGGTTTTTTATGAAGATACCACCCAAGTACATTAAATCTGATATTTGCCTGTATTAAGTATTATCTATGGCAAGCAAGGTGTCAGTTTTCCTTACAACATACCCTTCTGCCTAATAATGTTCTTTTTAGTCGTATTGAATTAGCAGTGGGTAAAAGAAATTATATGAACAGTGCAAGCTAGAGACCGATATCTTTCAGGATTTTTGGAAACAAATTGTATGGTTAAGATGAAAAGGGGGGATAACTGGCTATGGTGTATAGGGGTTTGCGGGTGAATTTTGTATATGTTCTTTTTCAAATATTGTCTTGGAGTGTTTTGGGGGAAGATATTGAAGGGAGTACTTTATATTTTTTCTTTTGTACAATGTTTGTAAATAAGTGTGTTTGACAAATTGTTAAAACGAAATGTGTCATTATGATTGTTGTGTATTCTTTCAATAAAAAAATTCCCCTACTCTGAACGGCCAGGTGGTGCTGTGAGACTGTTGAGAGAGAGGAACAGTTTCAGAATGGCTGACGACAGTGGAGGAGCTCAGATGCAGAACAGCTCGCAGGTTTTATCCAGAGCAGAGTGGAATGATATGGCTTGAATGCACCCAAGGGGTGGCCAGCAAATTGTTTCTAACCCCTCAAAACAAAGTTTTCAGCTGGAAAGTGGAAAATACACCAAAAGTCCAGCACATATGAGGAGAACACCTAGCTTTAATTGCGAGAACACGTCGGCTTTAAATCCAAACCCGGAAGTGCAGCTTCTTAATGCCGAGACAGCCGATGTTGCTTTAGTAGATCAGCAGGCTCTAAATATACTACAAGAGAAACGGCGCCTTTGGGAGAAGGCTGCCATGGAATATCAAACTGCTCAGCTTGCTGCTGAAGAAGAAATCTGGAAAAGGAAAAGACCCGAGGTAGATTCACCCTCGGGTCATACAGGTACTGATTCAAAAGTACATAAAGGCGCAAACAGGATTGAGGGTGAGAAAGCTTGTTCTCCACCGAAGATTTCAGGGGATATAGAAGTAGAACCTTCCCCTGCTTGGTCCCCAGATATTGCCCTGAAAAGGGCGGGTGGTTGCTGCTGGATTGGGTCAGTGGATCGCAGACCTGCCATACCAATTCCAGGTATGGCTCATACCCCTTTAGCAGTTTTAGATGGGCCCTGTCATGAGACTAGTGTTTCTGCAGCTGGGACTGCAGGTCATTTAGACCCTGCTATTTTAATAAAGAATGTGAAATTACCAGATATAAACATGTCTTTGATGGATACAGGTGCTGTGGTTGATCAAAACCAGCTAGTTAATCCTATGCAAGGATCAAAATCACCTCAACAATGTCATAGTGGGGATTTGGAGGGAAATACTAACCAAAATAAGGCTACTAATGATATAGGGCCTGATGTTAATCAAAATACCCCACCATGTCTCACAACCCCAACTACCTCCTATGATAGCCTTTTTCAAAAGCCTGTTTCCTTGGCTAAAAGACGTAATGCTGTAAGGCTGAGGTTTTTGGGACCCACGGATTCCATGCCTGACAGATTCTATGTGGGAAAAGTCTTACTTAAACAAATGCTGGGTTTCGCTCCCAGTGAAGTTTATGCCTTGATTCATGCACCAGGGGATAATACGTATGACATTAGTTTTCACACGCCAGATATGTTAAACAGATTCTGGATGAAATACGCATTATTAAAGACTAATCCTGCTTGGGTTCATTTTCAGGCCATTCCATTAACCAAACAAACATTCAAGGTCATTACTGTATTGTTCCATAATGAAGGGGTTAATCTGGAGGATATCTCCTATTGGTTAGAGAAAAAGTGTACCCTAAAAGGGAACCCAGAGCCCATTCTTGATACAGAAGGATTTTGGAATGGTGGGTGGAGATTTAAAGTTAATTTAAACCAAACTGAAGAAGGTTTGCAACATCTCCCCAGTTGCTTTTATTTGGGAAGGGATAAAGGATTTATCTTTTATCCAGGACAGCCCCATCACTGTTATAAGTGCGGTTCTGGTAGACATCTCAACAGGAATTGTGAAGTTATCAAATGTGTCCAGTGTGGAGAATTGGGACATACAATGTCAGATTGTCACCATCCAGCTAAATGCTCTCTTTGTGAAGAACCCCATGTATTTACTGATTGTCCTTGGGCTGCCCAAAATAAAACAAATGGAGACTTTAGTGTACAGGATTTTTACCTAAATACAGCAGTGCATGCGGTCCAGAGGCAAAAACCTGCACCTCCACCCCCAACCCCAAGTAGGCCTGAAACCATACCTAGTATGGAATGGGTGGACATTCCGGAAATTGTATCAACTACTCCCTCTCATGAGGAGGAGAGCTTAATATCTACTAAAATGGTAATTCTTACAGATTCTGTTCCTGTTGTGGCCCAGGTTACTCCTAATACTATGCCCCCCCCTTCCACCTGAAGAATCCTTTAACCTCGTCACTGCTAGATGTAGCAGTTTAAGATCCAGGACCTCTAAAATATCAATATCTGAGCAAGTTTTGATACCCCTCCAGAATGCATTTTCGGTATTACAGGAAGACATAGGTACTGAGTCGGATTCAACCTCGGTCCATTCTTCACAACCTGAAGGATCTTCTGACCCAGAACATCTGCTCATGTTATGGATACAGTGAAAAATAAAAAGAAGGGTCAACCTGGGATGAGAAAATTCACAAAAAAAGAAATAATAAAAATAAAAGGGAATATTGATATGAGTTATGACAACTTTTTTCTTTCTCTTTGTTTCCGTCTATGCTATTGAATATAAATTTGGCATCCTTAAATGTTAATAGTATTCAGTCAAATAGGAAACAAATGTTGATAAATTCACTTTTTGATGGAGGCAAAAATGATATAGTTTATTTTCAAGATACTCGTTTACATACAAGGTTTGAGGTAGAACAGGTCTTTGAAAGGTGGAAATGGGATACTGTTTATTGGTCTGTTGGTGAAGAGCTATGCACAGGGGTAGGTATAGCAGTTAATAACCCTACAGCACATCTAGTTCAACTTATAGATATTTTGCCAGGTCACATATTGTTGTTAGATGTGATACTTAATGATTTACATTGTAGATTTATTAATGTTTATGCCCCTCAAGTTAAGTCTGCGAGAATAGCATTATTTAAGACCTTATTACCCTATTTGTTTACTTCTAGATTTGTGCTTTTAGGTGGAGATTTTAATTGTAGCCGTTATCTCACTGATAGAGGTATACGATCCACAAAGTTATTTTGTGATACTAAGTGTCTTAATGATTTATTGATACAGTCAGGATTGGTTGACGTTTTTGATTTACTAGGTAAACCACAAACAACATTTTTTCAAGGTACTAAAGCAACAAGGATAGATTTCTGGTTTATTTCAGATACTTTAACAATACAAAAAGCTCAAACTATACTAGTTGCACCCTCTGATCATGTGATACTTGAGATTATGATAGGTAGTTATGAAATAATGCATAGAGGACCAGGATACTGGCATCTTAACCTAGAATTACTTAAGCTACCAACTGTTGAAGAAGGAATTTTGGCGGTACTACAGGCACGGAAATCAGTGGTTAGTCTCGATGATACATATAGAGATTGGTGGGAAGATACAAAAATAGATATAAAACAGTATTTCCAAATAATTGGTAAGATTAATGGGAAATTTAATAAAGATACATATCTAAAAACTTGACAACAGTTTTTAGACTTACATTTTATAGTTGCACAAGGTGATCATACAGCCTTATCTGAATTAGATAGAATTCGGAAATTACTAAATTCAACACAATATAGTAGATATGAATCCTTAAATGTAGAAAGAAGATTTGGTTCCCAAGGAGGTAAAGCCTTCATGGACCCTTACCAGTTTTGTGCTGAACAAAGACATCAAAAATATATGGCAGAAGTTTGCGACTCTTAAGGTAAAAAATGTATGACCAAGAAGGATATTATGAATGCTCTAGATAATCATCTACAGCAGTTATCTGGATATGCTACTGTTTCTGGATCTCCACATTCCTTATGGTTAGCTCAAGTGATTCCACCTATGCTTGATAAACATAGCAGAGATATGTTGCTTGCTGATATATCATCTTTAGAAGTGTCAGTTAGTTTTTCATTAACAAAGGCAGGTACTGCCCCAGGGAATGACGGTTTGCCATATGAGAGTTATAAAATAATTTTTACAATATTATCACAAGAATTTGTTGAGGTCTTAAGAGAGGTTCTGATTACAGGATTATTACCAAATAGTATGTCTGATGGTTTAGTGGTATTTATGTACAAAAAAGGAGATAGAACTAAGTTATCAAATTGGAGGCCAATTACCCTGCTTAATGCAGATTTCAAAATATTTACAAAACTATTACATAATAGACTTATACCAATGGCTGATTTTCTATTACACAGTTCTCAGCCATGTTCAATGCCGGGAAGAAAGATTTCTGATGGTTTAATATTACTTAGAGAAATATTTCATAGAGGTAATACTGGTGAGCTTACAGGTCTCATTTTTAGTCTGGATCAAGCTAGAGCTTTTGATAATATTAATCATGAGTATTTATGGAGTTGTTTGGCTACATTTGGAATTCCTGTAATGTTTATTAATTGGATTAAAACATGTTATAAGTCTGCCTCTGCTAAAGCCTTTTGTAACTGGTGGATAGGTCGTAGGTGTAAAGTTTTAAAGGGATTACAGCAAAGATGCCCTCTGAGTGCTTTATTATATTTATTTACTATTGATCTGCTACTTAGAATAGTGGATAAAACAAGAGGTATACAGGGTGTGTCTTTTTCCTGTGAAGACCCTGAAATAAAAAGCATTGCATATGTAGATGATATTTTGTTTTATAATAGGAAATATCCCATCAGCACATAATCTGGAAAAAATTTTAACTGATTTTACGACTCATACTGCAGCTCAAATAAATTATCAGAAATCTTGTTGCCTTCCTCTTAATGCTGAAGACGTCACAGATGATACAATAATTGGGGTACCAGTAATAAAAGGGACAGTCCCTATTTTAGGGATTTTATTTGGTTCTGGAGATTTGGCTTATCAGAATAGGATACTTAAATTGAATGAAGCACAAAATAAAGTTAACTTGTGGAATACTTGGCGTTTAGCTAAATTAAAATGAATCTACATGACAAAAACCTTTTTTTACCTATTTTTTTGTACTTAAGTACAGTACATAGCTTACCGTCAACCTTAGAAACTAAAATATATAGTTGTTTTTTTTTCATGTATCTGGGGAAACCGTTTAAATCCAATTAAAAGACGCTTATTATTAAGAGAGAAAAAAAATGGAGGGTTGACGATGATAGAACCTATGGTATTTTTTCACCATGTATTTATATGCTAATTTATTCCCCTTGGTAGCCCAAAAAATTAATAGATGGTCCCCTTGGGCCTTAGATTCCTTGGGACCTATTTTCTCCATTTGGCCCATGTATGATGTCCTTCCTCGACAAATTCCAATTTCCTATTTACCTGATGCAATGAGAACTTGCTTTGCTAAAATAAAGCTATGGGGTATTTCCAAAGAACATCTTCTTATACTCGGAAAAACTTGTATGAATCTTTGATTTTAAAATATTTTCAAGAGACAGCAGGATTCGATTCTTGTACTTTGTCAGATAGATTACTGATAGGTTAAATATTGATTTCCCCTTGTATTCCTATATTTATGTGGGATGTAACTTGGTTGGCCTTGCATGGTCACCCAAATGTAAAAGGAAATCTAAAGCATAGACAGGTGTCGGAGAGATATTGTCCTAGAGGTACATGTCCAGATGTAATTGAGACAATGCAGCATTTATTTCTGGAGTGCCTTTTTATTCAAGGATTTTGGCAATCAATTCAACATCACTGGCCTACATCTCCATTTGGTTTTATGACTTTAAAAATATTATGTCTAGGTGTTTTGCCTTTTTTATGGACGAAACATGATAGAGTAACACTATGGTTATTTCTTGTTTGTTTTAAATTTTATATATGGTACAGAACTACTGAGAAAGATTTCAGATTCTATGTATAGATGGTTTGACTCCCCAGTAAGAGGGAGAGCGATATATACATTAATTTATAATGATAGAATTTCATAAACATATAAATCATGTGGTTGTGTTTAAAAATGTGGTTTGGTTAAAATCATTGTGTGACTTAACACTGTTCGGTTTTATTTTGACATTCATTTGATTTTGTATTTCCGGATTATGTGAATAAAAATGCCCCTACTCTTTTAGTGGGGGGAGGGCTTATTTTCAGTATGTCTAATAAGCTTTGAGTTTATTATGATGATATTCTTTGTAATTTCTCTATGAAGGTATATGTATATTAATTTGTATAAATTGCTTCTGGTTTTGTGCATTATTTGATTGTATGTTACTTTCTAACTTTAATAAAAATTCCCCTGCTCTTTTCGAGAAGTGCCATGGGATCTTTAACATCCACCTGAACTACCACCAGAACAGGCAGATGGGACCTTGGTTTAACGTCTCATCTGAAAGATGGCAACTCAGGAGTGCAGCACCCCCCTCATGCTGCACTACAGTGTCAGTATTGGGATATTAACCCAAGTGCCTGGTGTGGGGATAGAACCCACTGCCAACTGAGCTCCTGGCCTCAGAGGTGAGTGTGCAAGGCATTTGAAACATTCCCACACAAAAGATTATTATACAAGCTAGCCAGCTTGGGAGTTGGTCCCAAGGTGATAGCAGAGGAAAAGAATTGGCTGGACAACAGGACACAGAAGGTAATAGTAAACTGAGTCCGCTCTTAAGAAAGGGTGGGTTACTAGAGGAGTACTCTAGAGTACTGTACTGCTACCGGTCATCTTCAATATCTTCATAAGTGACATCGCGGAGGGATTGGAAGGAAAATATGTCTCTTTGCCAATGACACAAAGATCTGCAACAGGGTCCATACGGAAGATGGGGTGGAGAGGATGAAAAGGGACATTGGCAAGGTTGGAGGAATGCTCAAATGTATGGCAGCTTAGATTCAATGCAAAGAAGGGCAAAATAATGCACCTGGGAAACAAAAATCAAGGGGAAGAATACACAAGAGGGGAGATACTAACAACAAGAAAAATGGAACAGCACATGTGGGTAGTCATATCCGATGATCAACAGGTGGTCAAGCAATGTGAAAAGGCACTAAGAATTACTGGTGGGATACTGGGATGCATAGGGAGAGGAATCACTGTCAGACAACAGGAAATTGTTATACCTCTGTAGAGACCGCTGGTGAGAACCCATCTTGAGTACTGTGTGCAGTTCTAAAGACCCAATCTCTGTAAGGACATAGAGAGGATGGAGGGTGTCCAGAGAAGGAGAACTAAAATGGTGCAGGGACCACACTACAATAAATACGAAGAGAGATTAAAGTATCTGTATATGTATACCATAGAATAAAGGAGGTGGAGGGGGGACATGATAGAAACTGTCAAGCACATCAAGGGACTCAACAAAGTCCAAGAGGGTATCATATTTCAGAAAAAGGGATGGTCAAGAACAAGGGGACACAATTTGAAGATAGAGGGCGGAAGGCACAGAAGTAATGTGAGTGAGTATTTTTTAAGGAGACAGTTGTGAATATGGGGAATGGACGACCTGAGGAAGTAGTAGATTGAAGAACAGTAGTGGAATTCAAGAATGCATCGGACAGTCATAAGGAAATTTGGAGGGGGGGGTTAGGAGGAAGTTCACCATTGGCTAACTAGGATCAGCAGCTGATCAATTAGGTAGGGAAACTGGAAGACTCGATGGACCAAGTGGTCAATACCTGCAGTTCAAATCTGCATCTTTGTTACTATGACAAGTATAATGAATGGAAACATCAACGGTGAAAAAGTAATCTTTATTACAAAGTTGTTGGAAACAAAACTAGCAATGTAAAATCTGTAACTAGGTTATATTAAACAAAAAAAATATGCAGTTCACAACTGAAACTATTCAGTTCTTTCAAATAATTCTGTCCAGACGGAAGCCGGTATACTGCCCTGAGGGGTCAGGGTACACACCACGAATTCTCCAGACACACCAACTTGGCACTGGCACATGGATCTGCTGGCCCAAGCATCAAAGGTGCCATAATATGAACTGTTGGTAGGCCGAATGCCTCCAGGAGCAGTTAGTGTCTGCATCCGGTGGCAGTGAAAAGATGTCCTGATGCTAGCTTGCAGATAATGTTAGCGCTGCGGGATCCAAAACCAGATGATCCATTTCCTACAACATGGGAGAAAAGTCAGAATTAGACTGTGTCACGACAGTAATGGATGCTGCGCACATTTTTGCAAATGTTACCTATGCAAAATAACATGTCGGTGCTTGGCAGTGAAGTAATTGAAGGGTTAGAAATACATATCACAAATCAAGTGTGAAAAAAGAGATTGAAACAGACGTGTTCCTTCCTAATAGCTGGATTGCACACACAGAATGCTTCACAGTTAATTACCATACTTAGTCAGCTTTTGGCAAATGAGATGCAAACACATTGATCCAACAGGAGAAGACTGTTGCATATTTGGTGAATGGCAGGACACAGAGAAGGTGATTGGTAACGGTGCTCACTATGTGGCAAAGTAGCTGACAAGCCCTGGTACTACAAGTATCAGTACTGAGCGCTTGTGAATGTGCATGTGTAATAAGTGGGTCTTTTGGCAGCCACAGTCTGGACAAGCAACACAGCTGACTGTCCCGAGGGGACTTCAAGCATTCCAATGGATTGTCACTGGATGGTTGAGTTGCTAAAAGAAATTGCTCTTAACATGAGTTGACATTGTAGTTAGGAACTGACTGTCTTTACATTGAAAATGACAAAATAGTAAATGTAATGTATGTAAGAAGATGTAATATGAAATTATCTATATTAAAAAATAATATAATAATTCAGCTGCTCCTGATACAGTAGAGGGTTTGCTGATGTTCAGTGGAGCAGATGGGGCTAGCGTACTGTAGTGCATCCAAGAAGTCTCATGCTACCAGTGCAAATTGGTCATATATTTTTTATTTTATTTATTTATTAAATTCTCGGATTGCGAATACTTTTGAGCAGAAACTGCTCGTTTACAAAGGTTCCACGTCAGAGGATGAGGGGAAACATACATACATACAGAGGTAGTAAAAGATTGCACAATAAACCAAAAAATATACAGTTACAACACACTTTGAGATAATATGCATACAACGAGCAGCTTGAGTAGGCAGCCAGCTGAGGTAACAATAAGAGATAGAGGGCACAAGAAGCTATTAATATTGTAGGCGTGAGACCGAGTCGAGGGTGGGAGAGAAAGCAGGCAGGCTAATGGGCCACTGTCAGTAGGTGGGGGAAAATGTCTTGTACCAGTGGAGAAGGGAAGCAGGAAAGGAGTCACAAAGAAGGCCCGGTGCCAGAGAGAATGTAACTAGGGAAAGGGCGGGCTGTGGGATACGAGAGAGCTGGGAGGTGTTTAGAGAGAACTCTATTCAGAGAAACGGTCACATTTAATGGAAGAGGTGAGGTAAAGTTTGAGACTCCTTTTAAAGGGTCCAAGTGTGGCAGAGGAAAGTGCTTCTTTATTGAGGGAATTGAACCATAGAGGAGCTCTATAGATAAAGGACCTCTAACCCATGGAGGTTCGACATCTGGGAACCTGAAAGGTTAGAAACACCACTGAAGCTAATATGGAACGCACATTAGGTGTGATGTTGACATCAAGGAACAGATGCTTAACAAGGCACCACCTTTGCCTTCTTCAAGTACTCTTGAACCCAGCACTCATTCATGGATACATTGAACAGCGTCGGAACTGGATCCTCCAACTCCTCATCCAGCTGTATGATCACCCTCGACTGTAGGTGGCAAGGCTACATTGCCTTGTCCTACTGAAACTTCCTCAGTTCCCTGCCAAGACTTGCTACACAGAATGGGGTCATCTCCACACCTCTATCCTTCCCACAGCCACATACTCTGAAGCTCTTGCACCCTTATCTACTCCTCTGTAAATACAGACCAAAATTACTTATTAAGTTTGTTGGCTGTTTCGTTGTCCCCATCACGCTGTTCACCATTATTCCCCACGCAGCCTTAGCATACCATGTCTTCCCTTTCTCACACACATATTTGTTCCACCTTTTTGCCTGTTCAGCTATTTTGTCATACATTTCTGACTTAGCCATACTTTTCTTTGTCACAGCTTGTCTCTTCTGATCTCCATAAGACTCCCTGCCCTCACCAATTTGTGATATCCTATATTGTCTGAAAGCCATCCTCCGCTCACTTGTGAAAACATAAGCAACACATGGAGACAGTATAGCGTAGTGGGTCAAGGCTCTGAAGTGCAGATCTGGAGACCTGGCTTTGAATCCCACAGCTGTCTAGGTGCATACTGTGTGATCCCGAGCAAGTCACTTAACTTCCTTGTGCTCCCAGGTTACATCTGGAAACAAGCTTCAGCTTAGTGTGCTACTCCTGGTTAAACAATGTTACCTTTTCCCTTTCCCTTTCCCTCGTGAACCATAATGGTCTCCCCCTCTTACAAGCCTTCAGTATTGCAACCTTAGTAATGTGCCGTAACATCTATATGTACCCTATATACCCAGCTACATCCATGTCTCACATCACTATCCTTGTCACGCCATTGAAGTATGTGACACTGAAGTCCATGACTACTGTGTTAGTTCATTTGTCTAAATAACCATCTTTAACCTGAACATTACTAACCTGTTGTCGCTAGTGTACAGTACATCACCCAACTGCACCTGCTCCACTCCATCTCCATTTATAAGTACCAGGTCAAGATGGTTGTTACTCCTTGATGGAGAGATGCTGAAAAAATAGCACCTGCTGTGCCTCCAGCATTTCCGTGCTTCTACATAATGCAGCATCTGGGATGGCATAGTTAATGGATGAGAGGTTTTGGGGAACCATTTATAGTAATTGCCATTCTTGAGCCTCCAATGTTATCAGCTGTCTCACCACATGTGCTCCCTGTGTGGACTGTCTGTAAACCACCCACACTCGCATGTATTTCCCTGTACGTTTGTGAAGCATTAACCACAAGAGCACTCTATCCACTTGCTCTGCCTGCCCTTTCATTCAACGTATGTGCTCTGCCAAGGATAGTGTGGTGCAACCAGCAAGATTCATGGGTCCTACATTTGGTGAGAGAGTCATGGAAATGCACAAGATACAGCGAACTCACAAATGTCGTAGTGGAAGTATCATAAATCACCTGTAAGTCAGAAATGCAGTCTCCTGGTCCAAAGCCACAGCAGACATTCTCAACTGGTGTTGACCTCAGGCAGCATTTTTGGCACTCACACCACTCAGGTGAATTATTGTTTGGCACGGCGGGTGTGTGTGCCAAAGTCTGCTGTCTACGTTCCAATATATTGAAAGCTAGACCAGGTGTGTTAGGAGCCATCTCAATGCACAATTCTATGAGTACAGCCATGCTCATTTCATGGATTTTTTCCTGTCAACCCCCCCCAAAAAAATAAATGTGAGGTTCAACACTACAACATTTCATACAACGGGGGTTCAAGTGGTAGGTAAGAAGTGAAGGCACACTCAAAGTGTAACACATGAATAGCAACACAAAGGTCGAGACTGTGATGCATGTGTCACGGCCTGCCACAACCACCAAATCTTTAGGTAAAAAAATTATGTTATGTATGAGATAGCAAAGTATGAATGGTATATTTGCCTTTTTTACAACAGTCACAGCATAATAATAATTGTAACCCCCTTGTTACCCGGGGTTACTAGAATCCCAGTAAGACCTAGTGGTAGGCAGGGAAGGCAGCTTGTGAAACTCCAGTTAAATGGATTTCACACTGTCTCACTCTGTTCTCAGTCTCAGCTGAGACTGAGGGATGACATCACCATAGAACTGTTGCAGCTGCATGAGCCACAATGGAATCTGCAGCAGAGAGTTGGAGTAGAATGTTGGGAGGGTTGAACAGTAGTCTGTAGGTCAGTTGGAGTTTGGAGCTTGTTGTGAGAGGAGCACAGCAGCTCTGTGTTAGGCTCTCGTGAGCCTCAACCCTGACATAGGGCTACATTCAGGGAAAAGGTGTGTGTTTCCACCTAAAGAGAGACACAGTGAGCTATTTTTAAAGTGGTGGAGACCGCTGATTCAGGTCTCTGTGCCCCATCCCTCAGGGGATGGGGCAGGAAGGTTAACCTGCATTTCCAGGGGCAACCCCCTGGCTACTGCTAGTGAAGAAGCTGCCTTATTTTGTCCAAGAGTCTGGGAAACAAGAAGATTATGTGATTCGCCTGTGGGGCACCTGCAACCGGAGGATGAGTTCTGCTCTTTCTAAAGGGCCCATGTTTCACCCTGAACTGTGTTAAAGTGGGGATTGGACTACTGAAGTAGTGGGAGGCATAGAGTAATAGGCTTAGCCAAAAGTAAAAGTATGTTCAAGTCCAGCACATAGGGGAAGTCAAGATATGTAGAGGAGATGTGACATACGTCTACCCAGTAATCTACATTGCCAAGCTTTCAGAAAAGAGTTGTTTAGTTTCCAGAGAAATGGCCGGGTATGGATTGTGGGAGCTGGAGGTGGGAGACCCCCCATCTTTAGTAACTAGGTCCACCTCTACGGATTTGCTCTGTGGATTTCTACTTTGCCTCATGCACTTGGCCAGCGATGAGGGAAGTACCCAGACATGGGATGGAAGGAAAATTCCCTCTAGGAGTTGAAGGCTCTAAGGTGGTTTGGGGAGCCACCAACTGGAAAACTGGTTCATTCCCATAATGGACCACGGATCAAGTGGCCGGCGGGGGAGCCGGGCCAGTGGGGAAAACCCAAGTCATGTACAAGTCGGGCTGTGTACCCAAAGCTGCATGCAAGTCCGGGCTGTGTGCCTGGTGGGTTTAGAGCCTGACAGCTGGAAATGTGAAGAAGTGTTCTGTTGTCTCTAATCTGCATTACCAGGAATGTAGCCCCGTGGGGGTCCGTCTATGCTTTGTTTGTTCAGTTTGGATGTGAATAAAAGCCACACTGTAGAATCCCATTCCTGGTTTTGGACATTACAGTTATTGCTTCCTGTGTTTGGATTTACTTGGGTGCCCCTGTGTAGAGTAGTCAAACCTAGGCCCCCTGTGCCGAGTAACCTAGTCCTCCCCGAACCCAGTCCCCACCAGGTACTGCTGTCAGCTTCAACAGCATGCCACCTGTCATTTTGCAAAAAGGCAGGGGTCTGGGGGCTACATAATGATGGCATGTCACATAACAAATAACGAGTACAAGACTGGCAGACTTCGAAATTGCCACTCAACAATTGATTGAAATGCTACGCTACCACCAAATGCAGGATGGAGAGGCATAGGAAATGATTGCATCATATTCTCCTGCACCTTATGTCACACAGAAGCATATTATTATTCAAGGTATGGTTTAGTATCTTGCACTTTTGTTTTAATTCAAAGAAATGTAATTGATGTTCATGCTACCAACCAGTCCAAACAAGTGGTGATGGCTAGTGGGAGAACAGATGAGTATACCACAATCTGAGAAGGACCAGGGTGTCATGGCAGGGGAGACATGAAACACAAGATGCAGCACCACAATACAGTGGATATGGGAAACAAAATGTTTTGTGGCACTGACATTGGAATCAGTACTTGGATGGAGGTGATTATTCAACCACTATAAAGGTCTGTGTTGAGACACCAGAAGTGTTCTGTACAATACTAGTGACTTTACTGTAATAAAGACATCAAATCACTGGAGGAAGTACAGTAAAGGGATAACAACTTGATACAGGGAAGGGGGGATAGAACATACAAGTACCAACTGACTGAGATAGCGGACCATGTTTTCCGGGAAGCACCAAGGGAGGTCAACAGTGAAAATGTAGAGCTACCACACAGCAAAGTAACAATACCTCTGCAGGTATTGGGCTGCCCAATCGATGAGTGTTTTCAGTGTGGCCTGCGACCACCACACTCCTCCATGCAGGGGGCTCTACACCCCGCAAAACCCAGACTTTAGGATTATCAACTCCAGATCGTAGTTGGTCAGGGGATGGGGCAGAACACTGGAGGAAAGCAAAACACACAAAAAAAAGGACCATTACATGGACTGTAGCCATAACGGTCTTTTTTCCTGTTTCGATGTCGGAATGTCGAGCTGAAGGGGGCACTAGTTTTCTGTAGAGGATAGGAGGCAGAGCCGGGAAAAGATTTACACCTTCAAAGACAGAAGTAACTAAGTACAAACATAAACGAGTGAATGCATTCAGTAAATAAGTAATGTGCAACAAGGAATCATATCTAGATAATGTTGGTAGTGGAGCTGATAATGAACTTCTGCATGGAAATGGGGATTAAAGGGGTCAATTGACTTGCCACATGAAACTGTGCCAAACTTATACTGAAGCAAGAAGCAAGTCGATTACACCAGCTGTGAAAAAAAAATACCATGCCTTCACAAAATTACCAATAAGCCACACACACCTTCTCAACGCCACAACCACTACCACCACCCCTGAGGTACCACAAGTGTGACAGCATGTGATCCCACAGTCACTGACTGGATCTAGTACACTCACCCCATCATAGAAACATAGACTTTGACAACAGATAAGAACAGCTTTGCCCACCTAGTCTGCCCATTTCCTTACCTATTGGATAATCTGCAAATCCTAGTTAACCAACAGCCGACTTCTTCCTTTACTCCAATAAGAGTTGCCTTAGGACTGTATTAGGTCTTAGGGATATGAATTCTCATATTATTTTTGACCACACAACATCAGCAGGAAGCCCATTCTATGAGTACAACACCCTCTCTGTAAAAAATAATTCCTCTCATTGCCCCTGAGCCATCCACCCTCTAGCTTAAAATTGTGTACCATTTATCTTGCACATTTCTTTTTCTGAAAGATGCTTCCATCTTGGACTTTGTTGATTCCCTTGAGGTACTTGAAACTTTCTGTCATGTCACCTCTATCCCACCTTTTCTCAGGGGTATACATATTAAGTTTCTTTAGTCTCTCACTGTACGGCTTCTGTTACGTAGCCTGGACCATTTTAGTTTACCTCCTCTGGACTGCCTCCACCTTGTCTATGTCCTTGTAGAGATGGGGTCTCAAGAACTGCACACAGTACTACAGATGGGGTCTCACTGACTGTCTGTACAGTGGGGTAACAACTTCCGGTTTTCTGATGCTGATGCCTTGTACCCATACATCCCAGTTTCCCACCATCCATCCTTACTGGCTTCTCACATTACTTGCTTGCCTTTAGGTCATCTGATATGACAACCCCATGGTCCTTTTCCATTTATGTTGTTACTACAGTATAACCCATCATTGTGTACTCTTCAACTGGGTTTTTGTTACCCAGGTGCACTACTTCGCACTTCTTTGCACTGAATCTAAGGTGCCTCCTTTCGACTATTCCTCCAACCTTGCCAAGTGACTTCTCATCCTTTCCACCCCCCCTTGTGTGTAAACCCTGTTGCTGATCTTTGTGCCATCTGCAAAAGGGACATTCTTTTCCTTCCAGTCCCTCTGCAATGTAAATGAGACACAATATTGAACCCTGTGGTATCTCACTAGCAACCCCATATCTTCAGTGTACTATATTTAGTGTTAGCCTCTGTGTCCTGTTGTCCAGTCAATGTTTTACACAGGTTACCACCATGGGAACCACTCTAAGGCTGGCTAATTTGTTAATTAATCTTTTGTGTGGGACTGTGTCACATGATTTGCTAAAGTCTAGGTCAGTCTTGTCCACAGCACCTCACTGATCTAATGCTTTGATCACAAAGGCAAAAAAATATATGAGATTTGTCTGACATGATCTTTGGGCTGTGAAGACATGATGCCTTAGGACATGTGGGCCACTGACCCCTAGGTACTCAACAATTCTTTCTTTCAAAAGTCATCCCATCATTTTACCTACCACTGAGGTTAAGCTAACAGGTCTGTAGTTTCCTGCCTCTGCTTTGAGCCCACTTTTGTAACGAGGAATCACATCCGCCTTCCTTCAGTCCTTAGGTTCAACACCATCCTCCCTTGATTTGGTGAAAAGGGTAGTCAGCGGTGGTAGTAAAGATAACTCATTGTGAGACTCAAATGCAATACCAATCGCAACATTTACTGTATTTAACCTGCAGGATATGCATAGAAATATACATGTTGTGGATCACTAAAATTATACAATAAACAGTGATTGATACAGGTATCGAAATTAAAGTATCAACCCTTAAAATTGCAGCATGGTCTTCAAGACGTTTCACTGCAGCAGAACAAATACCATTAGGTGACTCAGTGTTAGATGAGCAAACACCAGCACGCCCACGATGACGGCCATGAAAATGGCCTTGTGGGACTTGTCCTCTTCTGCAACCTCTAGAGACAGGAGCAGCTGTGCCAGCATCAACACTTTCACTAACAATGGCACTCACAAGGGGAACAAAGGAAGACACAGTTTCGGACCGGGATGAATCAAGACTTTCAATGTCAGAGATGGATGATGCAGAGTAGTGCTAAAAAAAAGATGAAATGAATGAAATACATAGTTAATCAGAGTGGAATACAATTGTAAAGAGTAATGTACTGGAAATGAAATTATGTCACATAATTGATTGGCCTGTAATCCATGCAACAGTCAAACAGTGGTGAAGCACATGTAGTAAGCAATGGGTGTATGTTCGTGTGTACTCCAATGTTGTTCATTGATTTGGTTTATATTGGTAATGTTTAAATCAATCATCAGGTGTCACTTGAATGGGTAAATGCTGCTGATGGGAGAGGGGAACAGTTACAACTGGCAACACAACACAGCGACTCCATCACAACAACAACAACAGCACATTGAACATTCACTGGATCGAAGGGATTGACACACTGATGGATATCGACAGTGATGCAGCTGTAACAATAGAACAGAAGATGTGGTATGCTTGGTCTCGTTGTTACCAGTAAATATGCAGAAAAAAGGTTACTGAAAAATGCATAAAAGAAAAGGTGGGCAAAAAAATGGCCCACGACTCTATTCATCATAAAATTAAGAAAGAACAAAGGGAAGAACTAGTCTCCCCACCGACTAGCCTTTGTTACTATTCAAGGTTGGATGGTTGCAAAACTGAGGATAGGATGAGCAGCCAGCATAGCTGAGGATGGGAGGAGCACCCCAAGGGATGGTTTGTTGTAAGGGGTGGGTTTTGGCACTTAAAAGAACAAACATGCGAATGCACATGGGGTAGTCCTGTCAGATGGAGAAATGGTAGGCAAAACAATGTAAAAAAGCAGTAATGAGTATTGGAGAAATACTGGGATGCATCGGTAGGACATCATAATTAATAATAATATCTTTATTTAATAAAGCGCCTTTCAAAGTGTCAAGGCACTTCACAAATACATACAAATTCAATAAAACAATAAATATGGATAAAATCATAGAAAATCAGGAAAAGCTTTGTTCCATAGAAAAGTCTTCAGTGCCTGCTTGAGGCTCCCCACTGTCCTGCACTCCCATAGTTGAAGTGGTCGAGAGGTTCAGAGGGTTGGAGCAACAAACATAAAAGCCTGAGCCCCAGAAGACTTCAAACTAACTCTCGGAATCTCCAGTAACCCCTCGTCAGCTGAGCGGAGCTGTCGCACAGGGGTGTAGGGAATCAGAAACTCTTTCAGGTAGTCAGGACCCAGTCCGTGTAGGGCTTTGTAGGTTAATAAACCTACCTAAAAGGTGATCCACCACTGAACTGGCAGCCAGTGCAGATCGCGTGGCACAGGGGTAATATGAGATCTCCTTGATAACCCAGTCAATAAACATGCAGCAGCATTCTGCACTAGCTGCAAGTGGCAGATATCAACCCCAGGAAGCCCTAAGTAAAGGGAGTTACAATAGTCAAGGTGCAAGGTCACAAAGGCATGGACCAAAATGGGCAAATCACTGGACGGAATGAGGTGCTTGATCCTGGCAATGTTCCTAAGATGGTAAAAGGCTAACTTGATGACTGTTGACACCTGATGATGAAGGGTCAGCCCATCATCAAGTATCACTCCCAGGTCACGCACCCGTTCAGAGGTATGGATCTGAGCATCCCCCAGGAATAAACCAGAGGGCAAATCAGTCCTCAACCCCTCTGTCCTGCGACCCGGGTCCACCACCAAAACCTCAGTCTTTCCTGCATTCAACTTTAACCTGCTGGAACTCATCCAATCTTGGATTTCAATGAGGCAGCTGTTAAATACCGAGAGAGCACAAACCTGGTTGGGGGCCAAAGACAGGTAGAGCTGGGTATCATCAGCATAGCAGTGAAACCTCAGCCCATACTATCTTACAATGTCTCCGAGGGGCAGCATATACACTGCAAACAACATGGGGGACAGCACTGAGCCCTGGGGCACCCCACAAGACAGCAAGAAAGACTCGGAAGAAAATATACCCGAGGCAACTCTCTGAGTTCTACCAGTGAGGAAGAATGAAAGCCATCTGAGCATTGTTCCAGTCAGCCCACAGATGGACCTCAGGTGCTCGAGCAGGACCCCATGGTCCACAGTGTCAAAGGCTGAGGAGAGATCAAGGAGCACCAAGATGGAACGGTTTCTCCAATCTCTCGCCATCAGGAGATCATTGAGCACCCGAACCAGAGCAGTCTCAGTACTATGTCTCTTACAAAAACCCAATTGGAGAGGTTCGTATAAATTATGGATGGTTAAATGGTTCTCCAGTTGAGTTGCCACCACTTTATCAATAACCTTTCCCACAAAAGGAAGGTTTGAGATAGGTCTGTAGTTCGCTAGAATCTCCCAGCCCAAAGAAGCTTTCTTCAGAAGAGTTGTCACCACCATCTCCTTCAGGAGCTTGGAAACTCACCTGATTCCAAGGAGCACTGGCCAATCTGAGCTAAGGCCAGGCTGATGATATCACTACAACCCAAAATTAGGGAAGTAGGGCCCGGGTCTAAACTACAGCACGTGGGGTGCATCCCCTGGAAAATCCTCATAATGTCAATGAACTCTGGCAGGTCAAAGGTACTCCAGGAAACACCGGGCATAGTGACCGAGTGCTGACCAACCACAACTCCCATAGAACGGAATGGATGGATCTCCTGCCTGATGTCTGCCACCTTATTCGCAAAGAATCGAGTGATCTCATCACACTCTATTTGTGAAAAAGCTCAACGGAGCTGCAGACAAGCTGGGTTGCACAACCTGTCCACAGTTCAGAAGAGCTGAGCCAGTCGATTCCTAGCAACAGCGATTTCTCTGGACAGGAATTCTGCCTTCTTACGGGAGATCGCTGATTGATAGAGTTGATGATGCTGTAACAAAATAAGATGGTCAGCATCCAAGGTGGATTTCCACCAGCGACATTCTAATCTGCGTCCCAACCTCCCCAACTCCCTCAGAGACCCATCAAACCATGGGGCCCGAGGGCGAAGCGGAAGGGTGTGAACACAGATGGGAGCAATCCGGTCAAGAGTTGAAGAAATAGCCTTATTATAGGCCACAACTAACTGCTCTGGACCTATGCTGGTCTCATCGAACACCGAGAGGTCAATCACTGCCACCAGGTCTTCAGGGACCATGTCCCACAAAGGGCGGTAACTGACCATCTCCACAGGGGCAGACCTACACAGGGTGGCAGAAAAATTGAACCTCATGGTGTAGTGATCGGACCAACCAACAAGTTCCACCCCCAAATCAGAGGCCTCGATCCCCAGGAGGAAGACCAGATCAAGAGAGTGACCACCATTATGGGTAGCTGAGGAAACAACCTGTGTGAAGCCCAGTGATGTCATCAACTGGAGGAAGTGTTGTCCAAAAAGTGAGGATTCATCGTTAACCTAGGCATTGAAGTCCCCCAGAACCATCAGTCTTGGTGACTCCAATGCTATGTCGGCGATGAAGTCTGCTACTTCCTGCAGGAACAGCTTTTCATCCCCTGGTGGACGGTATATGAGAGCTATCCTGCACCCCACATCAGTTACCACAGTGCACTTAAATGATTCAGCCTCTTCAGCTGGTACACCAGTGAAGCCCAATTCGGTTTTGAAACAGACCGCTACCCCCTCCGCCCCTGCGATCCAACCTCGGGCGATGTATCACCGAGTAAAGTGGAAGTTGTTGTCACTACGCACAGTGTTGACAAAAACACACATGTAGTGGTGAGTAAAGTTCTTGATAACACATCTCTGCAAGGACTTAGACAAGAGACAGGCAGTCCTGATTATGTTGTAGAATATGTTGCAGCCCAAGGATGGCATATTGCGCATGTCACAAGTGCCGGGACCCTGCGGCTTCTGGAATGCAGCATAGGATCCCTGGCGTAGGGGTGACTGGCATAACTCGCAACTGCATGCAAGCAGGGCTGGTTTTAGGACTTTGGGGCCTCCAGCAAACTCTACAATTGGGGCCCCACAGACAGGGCCGGGCTCCCCTCCCCAGTAATCTTTCTACATAGTATTTTAATTTAGTAAAATATGTGCCAATGCATACTTATGTGCTAAATCGCATTTGGAAGGCTAGAAACAAGCCCACCGCATTGGTAAAATGGAAACAATTGTACTCTAACTAGAAACCAAATGAAAATTAAATTCTGGGGGGAAAATGCACTAGAAGGAATATGTAGATACCTGGGACATAGCTAATTTGGAATTTCTTACAGAAATTCATTAGAAAGAATCTGGCAAGCTCAATTCCTGCATTTACAATGCATCTTAAAATGTGAAGAGGCACCCGGTATGTGACCAACCAAAAGCATCAGCAAATTAATCACACTCCTCAAAAGTGAGACTGCTCATGAAAGGTGCTTGTTTCAGTATAAGGTGCAAATGTGCAAAGTCCAGCCAAAAGCATATAGTTAAGGAACCAGAGCTCTCCCTGCCCCCCCACTCTGCTGCATTAAAGTCTGCAATTTTTTCCATATAACTCAATATGCTTACTACTTGTAAATTGTTGAGGGGTTCTCAGTCTCATCATCCAGCTGAATTATGATTAAGCCTGACCACTGCGGCAAAGTGACCACCTCCATCAGTCAGGAAAAAACATTGTATTTTGCCCTTCAGAGCTGATGTCCTCCTGCTTTCTCAATCCTGTGGGTAAACCACTCCCCGACTTTATTATTTAGGTTGTGTGCTCCAGCCAATAAGAGGCTCACAGGGTTTTGCTGGGGAGCTCACCAGTTTGAAGAAGGCTACGATTCTCCTGCATTCCAAGCTGTATAAGGGATTTGGCAAGCTCAACCCCTGTATTTGCAATTAAATTGTGCATGACTTTTAAAGCTTCAGAGGGACTTTCCATACTTTTTTGTTGATGAATTCATCGATAAAGTTACTATAAGGGAGACTTTTGCCAACTTCATGCTCAATGGACAGCACTGCTAGCCCAGACAGTCCTTCTTGGCTCATTGATGACCTCAGATAGGTCTTTATCAACTTAAGTTTTGAAAAACTGCATTCTGCTGTAGCCATAGTTACAGGTATCATCAAAAAAAAAGCGCAACACTGCAAAGGCATTCACATAGATTTCATGTAGCCAGTTTTGAAGGAGAAAATTTAACACCTGTATTGGTGACGTATCATTCTCAAGCATTCCTGCCAGGTTCCTGAGTTCATGTGCAAGTTCATGAGCATCAAAGTCAGAGTGGTTAGTTGTCCTGTCTGTTCATTTTTCTTTGAGAACCTCACATTGCTGTATCAGGTCATGTATGGAAACACCATTTAGGGCTTTTATGTTAGACAGAAATCCAAATATTTTAGCAAACTCTGACATTTGCTGAAAGTGCTCACTAAAGGGCATGAGTGTGGTGTCCAGCAATGTGTTGAAAAACTCAACTTGAAAATTGTGTTTTGGGTCCTGCACTGCATTATCCTGTCCTTCATAATCAAATAGTTGCTTGACCTTTCTGCGTCTTGTCTGGGGGAATTCAGCTGGAACATCCAGTTCTGCAGCAATCTTAGAGCCCTGTACCAATGCCTGTTCAAATCCACTCTCTCTCTGTACTTTTTAAGTATGTCAGTGGTTGAAGCAAGCACCTTCACACAGGCAGAAATGTCAGCTGAAGCACTCTGTAATATCTTGCTTGCATGGTTGACTTCAAGCAGGACATCATACCAGATGATGAGACATACAATGAATTTGTATGACAGGAGTTCGGCACAAAGTGACGTTGCCTCTGCATATGTTGCAGCATCCTTGGTCCTCACAGACTCTGCAATCTCCTGCAAAGCACTCCTAATTTCCCTGAGCTGACAGCAAAGTGCTTTTACAGACTCTATCCGACACTCCCACCGAGTCTCAGAAAGTGGCTTTGGAGTTATCCAAACATGTTTTTTCAATATTTGCCAGCAGCTTGTTGATGCTGAGCAAAGACTGTAGACCTTCTGCAGGCAGCCAAAGAAAGAGACAGCATGCCTTGATGAGCGGGCTCCATTGCTGATGATGAGATTCAGGCAGTGGCAGGCACATAGCACATAAAATGCTTTGCAGTTTAATTCTTTTATGCGAGCCTGCACACCAGCTCGTTTCCCTTTTTTGTTGCTCTCATTATCATATCCTTGCCCCCAATAGTTGCTGATGTCCAGATTATGTTGCTGTAAAGTCTGAAGAAAGGAGTCAGTCAGTCCTTCTCCAGTTGTGTCATTTACAGGTATGAACCCAAAAAAATGTTCCTCGATGGTGGCGACATTTTTCAAAACACCCACATGTCTAACAACAAGTGTCATCTACTCTTGGTGGCTAATGTCAGGAGTACAGTCCAGGATCACTGAAAAATATCTGGATTCTTGTATCTGTAATACAATGGCCCTTACAATTGCACTTGAAATTAGTTAAATTATTTCAATTTGAATGTCCTTGCCCAAATAGTGGTCCATTATTTCTTTATTATGAATCCAGCTCACATGTTCAGCAATGAGTGGGTCAAACTTTGAGAGGAATTCAACCTGACTCAAGAAATTTCCATTGCCTTGGGTATGAAGCACATCACTTGTGCTACAGAAAGCCATGTTTCTCTCAGCCAAGAATTGAATAGTTGCTATGATACGTTCCAAGACTCCACGCCAGTGTATTATCTCTCTTTCTATTAGCAGCTGTCTCTTTTTATCCAGTGGCTGGCCACTCTTCAACCTTGTCTCCAGTTCCTTCCACTTTAACATGCTTGCTACATGTTCTGGTGCACGGTCATGGGACCTTAAAGCATTGGACATTTCTCGCCATGCCTGAGAACCTCCAGTCCAAGGGACAGTGTGATGGGGTAACAGTGGGGGAGCACCTGGGGAACAGTGACCACCAGTCATTGTGGTTTGAAATCACAGAAAGAGCAGAACCAAACCACACAAAAACACATATCCTGGATTTTAGGAGGGCAGACTTTGGGAAAATGGGGAGATACTTGAAAGAGGCGTTAAGGGGAATGGGGCAGGAATCAGGGGTTGATGAACAGTGGGCAGTATTTAAAATGGGGATTACAAGAGCAACAGAATTATGCATTAAGCAGGTTAGCAAGAGGAAAAGGAAGAGGAGACCATTATGGTTTTCCAAAGAGGTAGCAAAGAAAGTGAAAGCCAAAAAGATTGCATTGCAGGCAATACAAAAAGACACAGGCAGAAGGGGACAGGGAGAAGTACCAGGAGAAGCAAAGGGAGGCAGGGAGGTCAGTAAGGAAGCCAAAGCTCAGACAGAAGAACACATGGCAAAATCAGTGGATAGAGGGGACAAAACCTTTTACAGGTACATAAGTGAAAAAAGAAAGGCAAAGGGAAGGATAGTGAGACTGAAGGGGGAGGATGGGGGCCGCGTGGAGGATGACAACAGTAAAGCTGACATATTGAACAGGTATTTCTGCTCAGTCTTTACTGAGGAAGAGGAGGAATAGGTCTGAAGGAGTACAAGGTGTGAGAATGGTGCAGAAATGGACACAAGTCCCTTTACATGAGAAAGGGTCCTGAAGGAACTGGAAGTAATAAGAGTTGATAAAGCAATGGGACCAGATGGGGTGCCCCAGGGTCCTTAAAGAACTAAGAGAGGTGGTGGCTGAACCTCTGGCTATCCTGTTTAGCCAATCACTGGAAACAGGGGAGGTACCCAAAGACTGGAGGACAGCAGATGTAGTCCCCTTATACAAAAGCGGGGAACTACAGACCAGTCAACCTCACCTCGGTAGTGGGGAAGATCATGGAAGCACTACTGAAGGAGAGATTGGTGGAACATCTGGTGTCAACGGACTACAGGATCCAAGGTAGCATGGTTTCACCAGGGGGAGGTCATGTCAGACCGACCTCATTGAATTTTTTGACTGGGTGACTAGGGAGGTGGATCAGGGGAGGGCAGTGGACATGGCCTATCTGGACTTCAGCAAGGCCTTTGACACTGTGCCACATAGAAGTCTATTACACAAACTGGGAATATGGGTGTGGGCAGGACAGTAGAGTGGTGGGTAGGTAACTGGCTGGGCGGCAAGACACAGAGGGTGGTGGTAAATGACTGTCACTCCACAGAGGGAAGAGTGACCAGTGGGGTTTACCACAGGGATCAGTGCTGGGACTGGTCCTATTCAACATCTTCATCAGTGACATTGCGCAGGACGTAGAAGGCAGAATTTCACTGTTCGCTAATGACACAAAGCTCTGTAACAGAGTAGACACACCAAAGGGTGTAGACAGAATGAGAAGGGACCTGCAGAAACTTGAAGAATGGGTCAGGGGTTTGGCAGTTGAAATTCTATGCAAAGAAGTGCAAGATAATGCATATGGGGCACAAAAACCCTGGCACAATATATCAGTTGGGGAGTGAGGATATAGCATGCACCAAGCAGGAAAGGGATCTTGGGGTTATCATCTCTGATGACCTCAAGGTAGGGAAACAGTGTGAAAAGGCAGCAGGTAAAGCAAATAAGATGCTGGGATGCATAGGCAGGGACATCACCAGCAGGAAAAGGAAGGTCATAATTCCACTATACAAGACATTAGTGAGGCCCCACCTGGAGTACAGTGTACAGTTCTGGAGACCTCACCTATGTCAGAACATAGACAGGGTAGAGAAGGTTCAGAGGAGGGCAACAAAGATGGTATATGGATTGCATCACAAGTCCTATGAGGACAGGTTGAAGGAACTGAACATGTACTCCCTGGAGGAGAGGAGGGAGAGAGCGGATATGATAGAGACATACAAGTATCTTACAGGGAGGAACAGGGTGCAGGAATACACTATTTGTAAGTGAAAAGATGTCCCAGGACTAGAGGGCATGGGATGAAGTTGAAGGAGGACGATTCAGAGGAAATGTGAGGAAGAATTTCTTCACAGAATGGGTGGTGGACAAGTGGAACACCCTGCCAGAGGAAGTGGTGGGGGCTGAAACAATCACGGGATTTAAGAATGCATGGGATAGACATAAAGGAATTCTGGAGGTCAGGGGTAAGGGGCAACAGACTTCTGGAAAACATAAACTGAACTTACAAGTTCAAATGGGCAGACTGGGTGGGCCATAGGCCCCTATCTGCCGACACTGTCTATGTATCTATGAGTGTCCAAATAATTTGCAGGCAAAGCAGAACAGTGCGTCCTTAGAGACAGAGTAAGTTAACCAATTGAGCTTTACTCTCTCACCACTGGGAAGAGTGTGAAAATAATTTTCTGCAGTAAATCTTTTCTTTTTCTCATTTACTGGGAATTGTGGCAGTATGACTTGCACAGGTCCATGTTTCACAGATACTTCATCCCTTAGTTTGTGTGGTCAAGTTCCAAGATCCTCAAATGAAATTTCAGAAGATCCTGCTAAATCACAAGTGATGTTATCTATGCAGGTGGGCACAGTATAGACAGTGGCAGGTGTGTTCCTGGTCTCCTCTGAAGGCAGAACTCCTGGCATATTTTCACAGGTGGTGGGCACAGTATAGACAGTGGCAGGTGTATTCCTGGTCTCCTCTGAAGGCAGGACTCCTGGGATATTTTCACAGGTAGTGGGCACAGTATAGACAGTGGCAGGTGTATTCCTGGTCTCCTCTAATGGTAGAACTCCAGGGGTGATAGTTTCACAGGTGGACACCATTTCTTCCATTATAGCAGTTGCAAGAATGTCTGCTTCAGGTTCAGGTGCTCTTTCAAAATCAGCTCCGCTTCCTAGGCTTTCACTTGAGTGTGATGGGGTAGTAACAAAAATGTTCTCAATAGCACCTCTTTGCCGCTTTGTGTCTTCATTTCTCTGGTGCTGTAACTTTCTCTTTGCAGCTCCAGACAAATATGTGCAATTCATTTCTTAAAACTGAAGGTGTTAAAAAAAAAAATCCCATTAAAGTTCTGCAGCAGAATTTGCAGATTTACTCAAGAGCAGATTTTCGCTTTCCCCTTCTACTTAAGTGAAAGGTGACTACATCGGGCATTTTAATATTTCGGCTTTGTGGATCCAGCAACACTTGCATTGACCTGCTCTGCATAAAGGTTGCCATATGTAGATGCCCAGGCCCTACGCCATACACTGAGATGGCCACAGGCACAAAACAACTCACTGTGATAGTCAGCATCACCCCAAACACTATAAGGATCGTGACCCCAAAACACAGTGAGTGGGTCATAGACCAGACCCGACAGCCAGACCAACAGACAGACCAGACCCAACTGACAGACAGACTAGACCTGACCGATAGACAGACAGACAGATCAGACCAACAGACAGACCCGACAGACAGACCAGACTGACAGACATTGGGAGTCTCTGGCCCCACACTGGGATGGTCATGAACCCCTTACTGGTATACTACACTGGGAGAATCCCGGTCCCTCGCAGCCCATGCTAGGATGATCAGCCCCCCCCAAAGGAGCCATGAGGCTTTGCTGGATATTTTAGTTTGGGTGGAAATTTGTTGATTTTGCTGGATACTACAGGTAATAGAAATGTATACCAGTGTGAGTGCAGGGGTCTGTGTGCATTTCTGTGTGAGAGATATCATATGATAATGATATGTACTGTGTATTCATGTAAATAAAAACAATTCTGAAAACAAATGTGTGTGGCTGTTCTTTCTGTAACTACCCACACCACAACTCAAAATAACCACAGAACAAATCAGTAATCTTTGAAGGAAGCAGCAAGTCAGGCCTTAGAATGCATGTTTGCAGTCCTTCTGCTATTATGGTTAAACAGGAAAGTGGTGAGCTCAGGTTTGGTGGTGCCATCTCAAAGCTGCCATCTGCACAAAAGACAGCACTCTCTGTAGATTTTTCCAAGATGCTCAGTGCATGTTTTAATCTGAGCAGGTCCCTCACAAAATCAGCCTTGTGCTTCAACCTTTCAGCGGGCCTTCTAAGGGCATATCTCTGGAAGGCCCACTGAAGGGTTGAAGCACAGGGCTGATTTTTGTGAGGCACCTGCTCTGATTAAAACATGCACTAAGCATCTTAAAAAAATAATTAATGAGTGCTGTCTTTCTTTCGTATCTGCTATTAAGTGCTACAGTCAAGAAACCCAAAAATAAAAAACACCAACACTGACTTCACAATAGGTCCTTGCCTTTACCTGCCATTTCTATAGCAGAGGCAGAGCAGCAGGCATCACTTCTAAATAGCTGGACAAGCTAAAAGGAGAACTGCACTGAACCGGTAGGCAATTTCCACTGCAAAAATGGATCCCCCAATAACCCACACCCTGGAGTACCTTATTGCGATTATACAATGGGCCCATGTGTAAAATTAATTTAAAATGTGTTCAACTGTGTTTTTTTTATAAATGCCATTTCTCAGACATGGGTTACTGTAAGATATACCCACGATCATGTGATGTATTTTGACCAATGAGGTTACAGGATTTTCATACCCCATTGTATAATTCTGGTTTGCGCATTGCATGCAAGAACCATTTTAGTTTAGGACCCTTGCTTGGATCTCATCGCTGACACAATTCATCCATGTTCTGCTATAAAATAGAACTTTGTTGTGGCTGAAAAATAAACTACATAAGAGTTGTAAAATATCACTTGAACACCAGAATGTTGATGAGAAACTCACTGAGATGATCAAGAAGTCTTTAGATATGGAACAATTACAGAATTTGAAAATATATTGAAAACAGCTTCTACTGAGAAACATTACTCTAGATTCAGTGCAGTTCTCCTTTATTTATTTATTTATTTGAACAGCAGTTTAACAACCTTTGAGCCAGAGGCTCATTTACAAAGGTACCTCGTCACATGAAGGACAGACAGTGGCACAGAAGACAACAGATAATACAAGTTCAAGCAAGTATCAAAACAGGTACAGTTGGTTCCAATGCAAGTGCAGAGTAAATAGACAGGATGGAGGTTAGTGGGGAGAGATGTAAGAGAGAGAGGGGGTAAGAGGAGTGGGGGCTAGGGAGCAGACAGAGGGAGAGCCAGGGTGGAGGAGGGTGGGGGAGTGCGGCTCGGAGAGCGTTGTCGGGTTTTTTTTTTATATTATTGGCAGTGGCATCCATGTGAGAGTAGCAGGTGATCTCTAAGACTGCGTTTAAAGCAAGCGAGCGACGGCGATTCGGAGATAACGGCAGGGAGTGAGTTAAACCAGGAGGGCGCTCTGTAGGGGAATGCCCTTTGGCCTCGCTAGGTCCTGGCTCTTGGAATGATCAGTGTCGATTGGGATGAGCTGCGGGTGTTCACAGTAGGATTGGCCCGGCGTATTGAGTCAGATAAGCCAGGGGGGACAGGCCATGGAGGGCTTTATAGGTGAGTTGACAAGTTTTAACCCATTTAATGTTCACCTGGTGTGTGATATCTCTACCAAGTATACCCAAGCAGCTGCAAATGAGTTCTAATCCAACCTTAAACTATCTGCATTTTGTACATTGTCCTACAGATTCTACCAGGTGCACAGAATAAAAAGCTGCCAATGAGCCCACAGCCACATGCAGTTTTTTTTACATTGTCCTAGTAAGGCCATCAGGATCACATAAAGAGCTGCTAACGAGCGATGAGTTGGCTGCTCACACATTTTGTCAGTTGTAAAAGCACTCCATGTCTGAAACCTCTAGAAACACAAAATAGGTCAGTGCACCCCCAGGGATCATGCAGCAATAAAATATGTTCAGCCTGGACTGGTATTGCAATTTACTAATTTGTTTTCAGAAAGAGTGGGGGTCTTTTGGTATTCTCTGGGCTCTGCTGTGATGTCACCCAGGGTGGTAGACCACCCATCAGCTTGGTCCCCATAGCAAACTGCATCTGCCTCAAATTCCTTACCTTCATATAGGTAACAGCAGTCCAAAATAGACTCAAGGTGTAGTCAACCACCAATGTGCAGGTAACTGGTGGGGAACCAGCCAAATGGGATAACCATACATCTCCCTTTACAGACCTTATCCAATGTTAACTACTCACACTTGCTCATTCACAAAACTATAAACTGTGTGCACACACCCCCCACCAAAGAGTGGTAAGCCTCTAGCCCTAGTCATTGAACCACAGCATGAGATAGCCAGATAATTAAAACCCTCATGCATATATTTGTATTTGTATTGTATTGGTAAAAACAGTGCCCACAGGGGAGGGCTTTGACGTAGCAGCACTGCTTTTCACCAACGATCCCCTACCCATCCACAGGACCTGATGGAGGAGTTACCTCTCCTTGGCCATTACACTTACATGCAAACATAACGTCTCTTTTTAGATATAATATGCTGCAATATTTAACGTGAACACACACACACACACACACACACACACACACAGTGGATAATGCCACATGTACAGCACACGAGTCAGACCACACTAAACAATCATATACTGCCACCCACGCACCCTCACAAAAAGGTTATAGCAAACAGTACAGCTGGCATTGAAACCTTTCAAACTGCCTGCAGCCTTTCAGCACTAATGTAGGTAGCAAGCAGCTACCACTAAATTAAAGTGCCATTGCTGCATTCTTAGCATGAAGTTATAACCACATAAAGTAGTCTGACCCCTTCTGGATTTTCTTCCATAAAAAGAGAAAGTTTCACCAACTTACAAATGAGCATGGAAACCCATGGTTTTTGTTGTGGATTTTATGTACTGGTTAAAGAAATATACATGAATATGACATGGGGTTGCAGAAATACTGTGC
This sequence comes from Neoceratodus forsteri, assembly GCA_016271365.2. Classification (NCBI taxonomy): domain Eukaryota; kingdom Metazoa; phylum Chordata; order Ceratodontiformes; family Ceratodontidae; genus Neoceratodus; species Neoceratodus forsteri. Next base: position 325,374,436 of record JADMNL010000026.1, read on the forward strand.
CAGGGAACATCCATAAACTTTTCTCCATTAGGAGGCAGTATGGCACAGTGATTTAAGGCTCTGAGTTGCAAACCTGGATTTGAATCACACAGCTCACACTTCCATACTGTGTGGCCCTGAGCAAGTTACTTAACCTTCTTGTACTCCCAGGTCACACCTGCCATCGAGCTTCGGCTTAGTGTGCCTTTCTCCTGGTTAAACAGTTTCTCTTTTCCCTTTAGGGACACCAGCAAAATCTGATAATATGGGACATTTGCCTCAATGTGGGACAATGGATGGTGCTGTGGGTGCAGTGTCCAACTTGATATACTCAAGCAACTATGGAAAATAGTTGTGCCAAGTTAATTTTGCTTTTGCCCTATACGGATTTTTGAAACAGTGCCATGATAATCCAGGACATGTTATCGTAGAGGCTGGACCGAGGTGCTGAACTCTGTGCTTGCAGAGTGGGTCACTCAGCACCCCAGTCCTGCCACCACCATAGGATATCATGGATTACCATAACACTGCTTGAAAGTTCATAGGAGGCAAAAGCAAAATTAACTCGGCGCAACGGTACCCAATCAGAAGCACGAGCAGACTTGACAGACCAATAGGCCTACTCTGCTGGTGTTTGTTATGTTAATATGTTAGCTATTTTCCATAGTTGCTTGGGCAAATATACAACTTGGACACTGTCCACCATTCCGCATTGAGACCATTGGTAAATGTCCCATACATATAGAAACAGAAAGAAATACAGGATTTGCTATGCTTAGCTTGATTATATCTGCTGTCAGACTTGCAGTTTCAGAGGTGTTCAGCTTGCAAAAAACAAGAAACAAGCTTAACAAGCATTTGTCAATGCCGAATGTTGCTTGCTTGTATGTGCTGTTTAGGTATTTGGAAGTGATAGTTCCATGCCTTCCTCCCAAGACATCCACTGTGTCTTTCCATTCAGTATTCACAGAAGAGTGGGAGGAGCAAGGGCCACAGCAGTACAGCAATTGCCAAGAGGGTGAAGAGGTGGACAATAGTCCATTCAAAGGCAAAAGAGTCCTGCAGTAGCTCACTAAATTGAAGGTGGACAAAACAATGGAACTAGATGGCATACACCCAAGGATATTAAGAGAACTGCGAAGGGAGATAGCAGTACCTCTGGCAGCCATGTTCACTGAGTCATTCAACGCAAGTGAATTGGAGGAGGGCACATGTGATCCCTCTACACAAGTCTGGCAGTAGGGAGGAGGCGGGGAACAATAGGCCATTCAGCCTCACCTCAGTAGTGGGGGAGATCATGGAGACACTGCTTAAAGAAAGGATAGTGGGGCATCTAGAAGCCATCGGAGCCCAGGTCCATAGACAACATGGATTCACAGTGGGGACATCATGTCAGACAAATCTGGTTGATTTCTTTGACTGGGTGACAAAGGAAGTGAATCATGGTGGGGCAGTGGACAACACTTACCTTGATTTCAGCAAAGCCTTTGACACCATCCCATATAGGAGGCTGATAAACTAGCTGGGTAGGCTGGGCATGGGGGAAAGGGTGGTAAACTGGGTTAGAAACTGGCTAACAGACAGGAGGCAGAGAGTGATGGTAAATGGTGTGCAGTCTAGGGAGAGGGGGTGACCAGTGAGGTGCTGCAGGGATCAGTCCTGGGGCCAGTCCTGTTCAATGTCTTCATTAGCAACATTGCAGAATGGCTGAAGGGAATTGTTTCACCAAATTTTCAAAAATAGCCATTTTAAGACCTCTGCTCATGAACAGTGTCATTGTGATTTTCTTACTCTGTCCCAAACATTGATTGCCCACACCGACTGCGCCATTGTGCGCTACATGCATAGAAACACATTTTGGGTGACATGTGAAAAATGACAGCTGTACTGCTCATAAGGAGGTGTGGTAAAATGACAATGTTGAAAATCTGGAGTGCAAATATTAAAAATTTGCGAAATTACGAACGTGCGTAGGAACTGCGATCGCATGCTCGTGAAACAGTCATTTTAGGAATTTTTTCACCAAATTTTCAACATAGCCTTTTAAGACCTCTGCTCATGAACAGTGTCACTGTGATTTTCTTAATGTGTCCCATACATTGAGTTCACACACCAACTGCGCCATTGTGTGTTGTGTGCTACATGCGTGGAAACACATTTTGGGCAAGATGTGAGAAATGACAGCTATACTGCTCATAAGGAGGTGTGGTAAAATGGCAATGTTGAAAATCTGGAGTAAACATATTGAAAATTCTCAAACTTACGAGTGTGCGTAGGAACAGCACAACGCATGCTCGTAAAACAGTCATTTTGGGGAATTTTTTCACCAAATTTTTAACATAGCCATTTTAACACCTCTGCTCATGAACAGTGTCACTGTGATTTTCTTAATCTGTCCCAAACATTGATTTCACACACTGACTGTGCCATTGTGCGCTACATGTGCAGAAACACATTTTGGGCGAGATGTGAGAAATGTCAGCTATACTGCTCATAAGGAGGTGTGGTAAAATGGCAATGCTGAAAATCTGGAGTGAACATATTGAAAATTAGCGAACTTACAAGCGTGTAAGAACAGCAACGCATGGTCGTAAAACAGTCATTTTAGGAATTTTCACCAAATTCTCAATATATGGTTTTTGGGGCCCACCTCATGAACTGTGACACTGTCATTTCGATAATCGGGTCCCGAAAGGTGGTTTGCAGTGACCGTGAAATCACCTTCGCTGAGTAACACCATGACAGTGTCAGAATTCATGAGGTGGGCCCCAAAAACATGTTGAAAATTTGTGAAAATTTCAAAATGCCCGAGATATGCAGTAGAGTTGAAAAAAACCTATTTATTCCATTATACAGCTTACCGGCATTTCCTCAGTTTGAAGTTGAACCTACTTGGTTTTTGACCGAATGATTTATTTTTCTAGGTCCAGATTCGGTCCTCCTGTTTTCACCACTGCAAATTCGTTTTTTATGGTGGGTCAAGCAGCACCTGTGAGATTCACCACTAACTGTTTCATTTTCTTCTCATCTGACTGTAAGCAAGTGTCTGACATTTCAGTGTGCTTGCTTGCCGTGCATGCTAATCAGGAAGTGCCTTCAAGTGCAGGGCACTTAAAGAGCCAAATGTGTCCCGATTCGATCATCATCAGCAGTAGCCAGGCTCATTCATAGCCTGTTGCTCTACCCACTAGGTCCCATTACCTGTAATTGTTTTCAGCTGCAGTGTTTCACTTGTACCCCCCCCCCGTTCTGAGCACGCCCCTCTGAAAAAGGTGTATTAACACCTCCTTAGTAGGACTTTGAATCTCAGAGCTTTGAACAGCTCTAGATCAATATACTGTATGTTAGATATACAAAGGCTGTGGCATGACTTGTTGCTCAGGAAGGGCTCATGGGAGCTGTGATTGTATAATGATTTGTCTGAGCCTTACACTTTTTCCCCTTCATTTGCCTGAGTCTTCTCCCCCACCTTCCTCACATCCAGTCTCTCCTCCCTTTCTGCTCTCTAATCAAGGGCCGGAAGATGGTAAAAGCTGAGGGGGCTGAGAATCAAAAGGGCACTTATGAGGGTACAAAGGGCACTTTTTCCATACTAGTTTTTGCCATACAGAAATAAAAAGTGGAGTGGCTTCCGCCCCCCCCCCCCGGTTCCGGTACCTATGTCTCTAATTAATTTCCCATTCCCACTCCTTAGAATTTGAACCTCTGGCTGTTCTTGTCTGGCCAACCCATTGCCTACAGCTCTCTCCACTAGGCCATACCACTAGTACTTGGCTTCAGCTGACATCATTTATTAGTGACCCCCTTTTTTTGCTGCTCTTGGTACCTTCTATTGTTCTACTCTACTCTGTCGCCCCCCCAACCTAATTACTGACTCCTCCAGGTGGTGCAACCCTTCTCTCGCCACTTCTCTTCTCTCTGCTGCATGCATCTTTTTACTCATGTTACTTCAAGACCTGTGTATTCTAAAGGAAAGTGAATAGTGCAGTTTTGACAAGGTTCTGTGTGAGCCCCCTAGTCAATAGCAGAGACCCACCCAACTACCCTCCCACTCAGGGGTGGTTGCCCTTTTATACCTGCCAGATCCTATTAGCCCACTTTTGCCCCCCCATCCTAGCCTCCTTTTGGTTCAGTTCACACTACCCCTCGAATAACATGGAAGTCACTCTTAGCCCTTCCCCTTTTGAAAACTCCAGCTCAACAACTACTGCACCCTCCACATCCCTCTCACTACCTGTAAGGTGTGTGTGTGTGGAGGGGGGGCACTGCACCCACTGGGTCTCTAAAGAGCTACTGGTTCGATGAAAGAGACAGACAGCAAATGGAAAACCTACAAAACATCCCCCTCCCTCAATTCTAGAATGACTACAGGTGCCTACATATCACCTGTAAGCAAACTGCCAAGTCACTGGAATGTAAATTCTACCTTAACTTACAACTAGACAACCTTAGGGACCCCTGATGTTTCTGGGCCCCTGTCGGGTCCATGCTCAGTCCCAACACACATAGCCAAGTCACACAACTCACCTCCCCCTCTGGCTCACTGACTGTTCCCTCAGAGGTTATGCAGGCCTTCAATAAAAAAAATGTCAGACCTTTCTGCCTACATCACCAAACTTCCCTCCCATTCTTCTCCTTGCCCTGGTGTTCAGCAGAAGTGCTCTTCCTCTTCACCATTACCTTCCCCCATCCCCTTTCTACTTTCAACCCGTCTGCCTTAGTGATACCATCAAGCTCCTGAAGACACTCCCCACCAGGGGTAGCCCTGACAATGATGGTCTTCCCCCCTCTTTTCTTAGGCTCTTATCTTCTGCTATCACTGTACCCCTTACCTTCATTTTCAACCTGACCCTGACCTCATCTACTATGCCTGCCTGTTGGATACATGCCAATGTTGTGCTGATATTCAAAGCTGGGGAACCCCCTCTGCCCAGATAACTACAGGACCATCTCCATCCTCCCCCACCTGAGCAAACTACTGGAGAAAATTGTACACTTCCAGCTCTCTGATCACCTTGGAAAGTATAACCTGTAGTGCCCCCAACAACATGGGTTCCATAAGCCCATAGCACCATGTCAGCCATAGCTCACTTCACTAACCATCTCCTCAGAAACATGGAGTTGTGTAAGACTACGGGTGCCATATTTGTGAACCTGACTAAGGCGTTTAACCTGGTTGACCACCCACTCCTCCACTCCACCCTCCTTTACCTCGGCTGCTCCACTAAGACCTCGTCCTGGTTCCAGAGCTATCTCTCGGGCAGGTCCCAATCGGCACATATTGGTGCTGCCTCCTCCCCTGCCCTTCCTGTCTCCACAGGGGTCCCTCAAAGCTCCATCCTGGGCCCCCTGCTATTTTCCATATTTATTAACTCCCTTCCCACCGACAGCCTCTCCTGCGAGAAGTTTCACTACATGGACAACCTCATCCTATTCCATAGCAACAAGTCCCTAACAAATATCTCCTCCACTCTAACTGTTAAGCATGGTGCTGCTTATAATTGGTTTCTCTCTAACAGGCTCTTGGTTAATGAAAAGAAAACAAAATCTATGCTGTTAGATTCCAAGCCATACATCACCAATAACCAAGTCAAACTCCTCTCTACTAGTGCTCTCTCCAGAAGGGCCCTTCCTCCAAAACGTTCCTAGTTTCAAATACCAAAGTGTACCCTGGACTCCTCCCTTGAGTTCACAGAACATGTCAACAACACTGTGTGCAGGGTAAACCAGAAACGTGGGGCTGCCTATGGCCATAAACAGTTCTTGACCTTGGAAGTGCGCTTTGCAATTTTGTAAGGCAGCCTTCCTCCCTTATTGACTACTGCACTCCCATCTATTCCAATGTGTCCTCTGAGCTACGCTCCAGGCTCAACTCAGTTTATAACAGTATATGTCGTTCTGTACTCCAGTCTCCCTACTCAACCCACCACTGTGACCTATATCAGTCACTGGGATGGCTCACCCTCCAAGAATGGTTCAACTTTTCCCTTGGCTGTATAATAGACAGTACTCTCAGAGGCGGTCACCTGTCCCTGTTCTCATCCCTCTTCATGGGTAGAGTGGCATCCAGGTGCCTCCAAGAGTCATCTGTCCCCCTCTGGAGGTCCCTGGCATCTCTTCTGCTATTGGGCAGCAAAGCCCTTTCCTGGTCTGCCCACTCCCTATAGAACAGGCTCCCCATGTCACTCCCCTTGACCGCCTCTCACCCCTCTGTCAAAATCCACTACAAGGCTGACTGATGTCAGAAGCCAAATGCTCTTGCTTTCATCGGTAAATGGGCATCCCTACCATCCTATTTTCCTCCTTTTCCCTCTTCCATATTACGGGGCCCTTACTAGATGCTCTGGCACCCTACTGTGCTCTGCACTCTCCCCTTACTTTGCTTTGTACTATCCTCCCTCCTGACTACATCGTCACACTTACCGTCTCTTGATTGTGTTATTGTAACTGTGTATTTACTATGGAATTGTTTGCTGTACCTGGTACTATACTGTAACCTCAATTTATGTATTTTCCCTATGTACTATGCTTCTTTCACTGAATTATGTTGTCTGTTATACTGTTTGCACTAATTGTATATGCCTTACTCGATGTGCCATGCTAGTGGCCTGGGTTGTGCCTGGAAACAGTCCATTGTATCAGTACACTTAACTGGTCATCAAATAAATAAATAAATAAATATATAAACAAATAAATAACTAACTAACTAAATAAATAAATACTTCCCCTGAAGCTGGCAGGATGACTCCAGTCACCCACAGGCCTTGCATCCGGTGACTCAGGTGACATCTGACTATGGTGAGGTAAGCCCTGGGAGAAGTTACGCTGACAGGGCTATGACGAATGGCATGTTAATGATCATCTGAGGGAAGGGGAAATTAAAAGGATCTATAGAAAAAAAAAGAATCATGTCATCTACATAGAGAAGTGTGTGACAATCCTTGCATTCCTTAAGGTGGGAGATAACAAATGCAAACCACCCGGGTTCTCCCTGTGAAAGTAATTGCAGAACCATGATGTGGTTGTGGTGGAGAGCCCAGTGAGATGTAGTTTCTCCAGTAGGATGCTGTGGTCCACTCATCAAAGGCCTTTGTAAGATCCATGAAAATGACAGCAGTTAATTTATCTTCATCCATGCCCTTGATAACATGGTCAGTGAAGCATGAAGCATGCCAAGGCAGTAATGGTGTTGTGGCTCTTTCTTAAACCACAGTGGTGGACTAAGAGCATTTATATTTAGGCACATGTTCAGAGATTTGTTGGAAGATGAATTTTTCAAGGATCTTGCTTAGGTGGGGGAGAATGGAAACTGTTCGGTAGTTATCTAGATGTATATGAGCAATGGATTTGAATATAGGGACACCCTGGCCTGCTCCTATAATGCTGAAACAGCTGAGGAGGTAAGGGACAGGTTAAAGATGGTAGCAAGAGGTTTAGCAATGTAATTGGACATTAGCTTGAGAAATTGTGGATAGAGACCATTGCTGCCAGCACTACCATAGTTGGCAGAGTCTTATGGAGACAGCGGATCTGCTGGTGGCAAGAGATCTTTAAGTGTAAATGGGATTTTGAGGTCATCAGTGACTTGGTTCTTGTGAACAGAAAGGGTCTTTTGGTGAGAGCTTGCTTAGGCAGTCAGACAGGTCTGTGAACTTGGTGTTGAGGGCCTCTGTGACCTGGCGGGGGTCAGTTAGTGTCTCGGCCTCAGTGTGTAATTTGATGACACTTTTGCTTGTTTTTGGGTTTGATAAGGGAGTTCACAGATGGCCAAAATGTTTGGGGTCATCTAATCTCCTGACCTGAAGGTTTTTAATATAATTAGCCTTTGGGGTTTTAACCTGTCATTTACAAAAGTTGTGCAGCCTTTGGTAATTATTCCAGAAAGAGAGGATGGAAGCAGATTTGTAGGCCACCAGCAGGGCCTCCCTTTCTTTCATTGCTCCAAGCAGTTATTTAGATGGCCATGTAGCGTTCCCACTCCACACTCTCTGGGTGGTGACAGGGAAGTGCTTGTCCTGGATGGAGCCTACAGCAGCAGTGAAGAAGCCCAGGGTTGAGTTTACAGCAGACAAAGTGTGGGGGACTAACCAGCCAATGGCCCTAATGTCTGAGACCAAGTGGTATAAGTCACGTTTAAAGAAATTGCTAAAGGACAGAATATTATGTATGCATGTATTTAGTTACGTATGTATGTATGTATTTATTTTATAATGTATGGTAGAATTCTGTTAACCTTAGGAAATCATCATTTCCTAAGGTTGTTAACCTATCGATGTGACTTAGATATGTTGTTAACCTATCGATCCTACGTTACATCGATAGGTTAACAACAGCGAGTGGTCTGCGCATGTGTGCGCTTTTTTTTCGACGGGGAACCGACTGAAGGGAAACCGGGGAAGGACTGAAGGGCCGTGGCGGTGACTTTTTAAAAAACGTAAACCCTTTTACTTTTTAAATGGGACCATACACTATAAAAAATAATGTATGGTCCCTCTATCGGCAACCGGTCAATTTTAACCATCTCGAGGTTGCCATGGCGACGTAAACCTCTCGAGCTTCACTCTTGAGGTTTACATGGTCGCCCTGGCAACCTCTCGACTGTTAACTGACTGGTTAATGATAAAGGACCATACATCATCCTCTATGTTATGTATGTATGTATTTAGTTATGTATGTATTTAGTTATGTATGCATGTATTTAGTTTTTATTTATTTATTTAGCTTTTGTTGACCGGGTAAGTGCACTAGACAAATCCTGCCTATTTTCAGGCACGACCCGGGGGAGGGGGATACAGATGAATGCCAACTGACTTTGAAACCAGATTAAGCTGTTGGTGGTATTTATAGTGAATGAGGGAAATTTGGTCAGGACACCGGGGAAATTCCCCAGCTCTTTTCGATAAGTGCCATGGGATCTTTAACATCCACCTGAACTACCACCAATCCAGGCAGATGGGACCTCGGTTTAACATCTCATCCGAAAGACGGCACCTCAGAAGTGCAGCACCCCTCTCATGCTGCACTACAGTGTCAGTACTGGGATATTAACCCAAGTGCCAGATGTGGGAACTGAACCCACAGCCCTCTGATCTCCCGGCCTCAGAGGCGAGTGTGCTACCTACTGAGCCACTGACACTGCTCATAGTTATGTATGTATGTATGTATTTATTTAGTTATGTATGTATGTATGTATTTAGTTATATATGAATGTATGTATTTATATAGTTATTTATGCATGTATGTATGTATACATGCATTTATTTAGTTATATATGTATGCATTTAGTTAAAGAAACATAGAACCATAGAAGTTGATGGCTGATAAGGACCGCAAGGCCCATCCAGTCTGCCCATTTCTTTTTCTACCTTATGAATGTGCCATCGGCCTTCGATCTGTCAATGGCCTATCTATTTATACTCATCTGTATTGCTCCCTTATCCCTATCCATACCTCTCAAGTGTCCCTCATTATGAGGGACATCCTTCATTTTGCCCCCTAAAATTGCTCTGTCCCTCATCCGTCCCTCATGGAAAAGGTGCTGCCCACACAGAGAATGTGCTGTAAATTCAGACTTTAAAGCAGAAACTCTTAATATTCTAAAATACTAAATCCAAAATAAACTTTGTACAAGTAAACACTATGGTTTTCACAGTGTTCTGAGCTTGTATCTCCATGTTTGAGGATGTGTCCCTCATTCTGAGGGTCTGTGTCCCTCATTGTCCCTCATTTTGAGTGTCCAAAAATGTCCGTGTCCCTCATTTCAGTGACAAAAGGTTGAGAGGTATATGCCTATCCCATGCCTGTTTGAAGCCCTGCACTGTATTCATATCCACCACTTCCTGAGGTAGGCCATTCCATGCATCCACCACCCTTTCTGTGAAAAAGAAGTTCCTCACATTACTCCTTAATCAGCCTCCCTCTAATCTCATGCTGTGTCCTCTTGTCCTGCTATTTTTCTTATATTGAAACATGTTAGACTCTTTCACCTTGTTAATGCCCTTAAGGTGTTTGAATGTTTCGATCATATCACCTCTCTCTCCCTCCTTTGCTCTAGGGTATACATATTGAGCTCTGTTAATCTGTCCTCATATGTTTTCTGATGCAGTCCCTGCACCATTTTGGTTGCCCTTCTCTGGACTGCCTCAATCTGGTTAATGTCCTTGTGAAGGTGTGCCTCTAGTACTGCATGCAGTACTCCAGATGGGGCCTAACCAGTGTTTTGTAAAGAGGGATTCTTACCTCTCTCTCTTGCTAATACACCCCAACATCTCCCTAGCCTTACCTATTGCTTTAGTGGTCTGCTTGGATGATTTCAGGTAATTTGTGATGATGATGCCCAAGTCTCTTTCTTCCCTTGCGACTGCTGGCAACTCCCCTCCCAGTCTATAGGTGGCTTAAGGGTTTCTCTTCCCTATGTGCATGATCTTGCACTTCTTTGCATTAAACCCCAGTTGCCACTTTTCTGACCATTTTGATAATTTATCCAGATCTCTTCTCATTCTGCCCACCCCATCTGGATCATCTAGTCTGTTGCAGATCTTGGTGTCATCTGCAAACAGACAAACCTTACCCTGCAGTCCATCTGCAATGTTACTGATGAAGATATTGAAGAGGACTGGCACCAGGACTGATCCCTGAGGTACCCCACTTGTGACTTGCATCTCTTTTGACTGTATACTGTTTACCACCACTCTCTGTTTTCTGCCCATCAACCAGTTTGCCACCCAGCTGACCAACTTCTGACCCACCCAAGCCTACCCAGCTTATTAATCAATCTTCTATGTGGAACAGTATTGAAAGCTTTGCTGAAGTCAAGGTAGGCGACATGAACTGCTCCCCCTTGGTCCACCACTCTGGTTACCCAGTCAAAGAAATCTATGAGATTAGTTTGACAGGACCTTCCTGTTGTAAATCCATGCTGTCTTGGATCCTGTGCTCCTATGGATTCCAGGTGTTGCACTATCCTTTCCTTAAGGAGTGTCTCCATAATCCTGCCCACTACTGAGGTAAGACTGACTGCTCTGTAGTTCCCTGCCTCCTCTCTGCTACCACTCTTGTGAAGCAGGATCACATGAGCCCTTCTCCAGTCTTCTGGGACCTCTCCTGTGCTCAGAGACTCACTAAACAGTTCTGATAATGGCTCTGCTAGTTCCACCCTTAGCTCCTTTAGTACCCTGGGATGTATGCCACCAGTTCCCATTGCCTTGTCCACCCTGAGCTTATCGAGCTCTTGTAGGACCCTTTCTTTTGTGAAGGGACTAGTGTACACCTCCCTCCCCCCGTGTCCATGGTGCTGAGCTGCGGGCTCTGCCCTACCTTCTCTTCAGTAAATACTGAGCAGAAGTATCTATTTAGGATTGATGCTTTTACATCTTCCTCCTCCTCCTCACAAGCCCCCTTATCCCCTTTGATCTTAGCAATACCCTCTCTGGACTTTCTCCTTTCACTAATGTGTCTATAGAAAGTCTTGTCACCTTCTTTTACAGTTCGTGCTAGTGTTTCCTCAGTTTGCACCTTTGCCTGCCTTATTGCCTTCCCTCCTTCTCTTAAGGAAGTTTGGTATGCCTCTCTGTCTTCATCCCGCTGCATTCCCTTTTATTTCCGGAAGGCCAACCTTTTGGCTCTGTCCTTTTCTGCTACTGTTTTTGAGAACCAAAGTGGTTTCCGTCTTCTTTTGCACTTCCTTTTCTCTCTAACACAATGGGATGTTGCTTCAAGTATTGCATCCTTAATGCTTGCCCACTTTGCCTGTACCCCCTCACCTGTATTTCTTTTTGCCAGGGCTAGCTTAACTCTGTTGCCCATCTTATCAAAGTCAGCTCCTCTGAAGTCCCATATTTTTGCCTTGGAATGGGATGATTTAGTTCTAGTGGCCAAATTAAACCATACCATGTGATTGTCACTGGCCCCCAGGTGACCTTCTACCTGGAGATCTGTGATCCTTTCCCTGTTAGCAAGTACTAGATCTAGGATAGTCCTGTCTCTTGTGGGTTGTTGTATCAGTTGTTTGAGGCTCTCCCCAGCAGGAATCCACTGTGGCCCAGATATTCAAAAGGGTTGGGCATGGCGCTGACAGTGTTGCACCATGCGCGGCCACTGCCAACGCGATGTTCAAAGGGAAAAGTGCGCTGCACAAATTCCCATGCACCGGAGCGCATCAGTAATGTATGCAGGCACAGGTGGGGGGGGTGTGCCCATGCATAACCTGCACAACCTGATATTCATCCCAGGATGTGCAGAGCCATGCATGTGCAACCCCTACCTGCGCCAGCACAAAATTAAGCCAAAAAAAAAAGGAACAACTGATGGCCACCCACAGGAGAGCTGCCACATTGCAGGGAACAACATGGCAGCTGCCACCTGTGGGTGGCCACCCGAGTTCCGGCTGCACCTGGTGGTGCCCCCCTATACCCGATCGCGGTCATCTGTTTAAACCCCCCCCAATATCCCTGGTGGTCCAGTGGACCACTATGTGCCCGATCACGGGCATGTGTAAAGAAAGACTTCCCCGTCCAATATCCCTGGTGGTCCAGTGGACTGCTATGTGCCCGATCACGGGCATGTGTAAAGAAAGACTTCCCCGTCCAATATCCCTGGTGGTCCAGTGGACCGCTATGTGCCCGATCGCGGGCATCTGTTTAAATAACCTCCCCGGCCAATATCCCCTGGTGGTCCAGTGAACCGCACTCTGCCCGATCGTGGGCATCTGTAAAACATAAAATGTCCTATTACCCTGGTGGTCTAGGGTACCCCCCTTCCCACCCGACACTGAGCCCCACCGGCCCGCTCCCCCTCCGGTCAGCCGGCGGGCGGCAGCACCCCACCCGCCTGCCACCCGCGCCCCACCGACTGACTACTCGGTAGGGCTGCATGCCCATTGGTTCACAGCGTGAGCCAATAGGCATACAGCCCCTACCGTACTACACATTCCAGATATGTGAATGATTCGTTCACATATCTGGAATGTGTAGTACGGTATGTAGCAGTAGCAGTACACTCAATAGCACAATATATAAAGTAGAGGCAAGGTGGGGGTGCTTACGGAACCAGGTGCAAAAAGTTGGGGAGTGGTCAATGATGTAGTCAAACAGGACTCCTGCCTGCAGGACCCTGCCTCCTGGTTTGTCAGGATCCAGTCCAGAAAGGAGTGGTTCAAGGACTTATGGCTGAGGTGGTGGAGTAAGAGACAAGTTGGGAGAGAATGAGTTTCTTCACTAGTTCACCACACTCAAGCGGGGTGCCTTGGAACCAGTTAAGGGTGAAGTCCCCACACATAATGATCTCCTTCATGGGGGAGCAGTGACCAGTGCCCTAAGCCACTTGAGCAAGCCCAGATAGAGCACCTTTGTGTGGACTGTAAGAGCAGCAAATATGTAGTTTTTGGCAGTACCTAGTGGCAGTTCAGTAATGAACCATCCACAGATACCATTGATGGTGGTACTGCTACAAATGAGGGTTGTACTTAACATATCCCCGAAGTATAATATTTTATTTTTATTTATTTAGTTTTTGTTGACCGGGAAAGGAGGACTAGACAATTCTGCCTATTTTCAGCCTTGTTCCAGGGGAGAGGGATACAGATGGATGCCAACTGACCTTGAACCAGATTAAGCTGTTGGTGGTATATTTATTGAATGGAGGAAATTTGGCCAGGACACGGGGGAAATTTCATTGCTCTTTTTGAGAAGTACCATGGGGTCTTTAGTATCCACCTGAACTACCACCAGACGAAGCAGATGGGACCTCAGTTTAATGTATCATCCAAAGGACAGCACCTCAGGAGTGCAGCACCCCCCTCATGCAGCACTACAGTGTCAGCATTGGGATATTACCCAAGTGCCTGGTGTGGGGATGGAACTCACAGCCTTCTGATCTTCCAACTTCAGAGGCAAGCGTGCAACCTGCTGAGCCATAGACACTGCTCTGTGCCCTTTCTAGAAGCCCCACCTATCCTGCCTGATTATGGCAAAGCCCCTAATTTGGCAGCTGGAGTGGAGGATAGTGGGTTTTAACCAAGTACTATAGAATATTGATGTTATATTTTAGCACTGTATAATACTGATGTTGTGCTATAGCACTGTATAATATTTTTTCCCCTTGATATTTTTTATTTATATTCAATAAAGAAAACCAGTGATACAAAGGATAAATCATACAAACAGCTTGTCCACATTAGAAGTTTATTTATTTTTTATTTATTTGAAGTTTGGTAACAATCAGAAAAGAGTACAGACAACTGTAAAAAAAAGGGTGAAATTAAATCAGTCAATAATCTTAACCTAATCAAACATGGACTCTACTGTTATCAGGAACATTAGTTGTTATCTAAAGATTAATAAGTCTAGGAACAGTTCAAGTGTAACTAATCAGTATTTAGCTGAAGAAAGGGGCCCCAGATTTCACTTAAACTAGCAGTTTTGTTCAAAAGCAAAAGGCTAATTCTTTGAATATTTGCAGAATAACTCACCATGTTAAACCATTCTGTAAGAGTAGGGGATGTTGAGGTTTTCCAATACTTTAAGATTAACCTTTTGGCTGCCAATGCTGCCGCCATTAGCCATAGGTTTTCGGCATATGTAAGTGGGCAAGCATGAGAAAATACCCCCAGAATATAAACTTCAGCGGAGAAAGGCAAGTTCATGTTTACATATAACTCACACATGGTATGAACACTCCTCCATAACTTAATAAGTATATGGGGCAGTGCCATAACATATGTAAAAGGCTTCTATCTGATTCCCTACATTCCAACAGTTGCCATGAGCAGAATGCCCCATTCCAAACAATTTATTGGGGGAGCGATGAGAGTGATGTAGAATTTTGTACTGTATTAGCGTACTGTGAGTCTCCCTGCAACATCGATTGGCAAGTTTCCATGAGGCATGCCAATCCGTGTCTGGAAAGGGACTGTGGTGCTTAGTTTCCAACCTGCTTTTGAGTGATAGTGTCAGAGGCTGAGCACATACCTCTCAACTGTACCACATTACGAGGAACGTTCCTCATTTTACTTCACAAAAGCTCCCTGTTCCACATTGTGAGGACTTGTTCCACATTCAAAATCAACATTTCATAGCAAAAATCTATAGTAAATGATGCAAAAAATATATTATTCAATTAATAACACACTTCCTAAACATAAATGCAATATGTTAACAGTGTTTTCAGCTTCTTAAGTAAAGATTTGATTAAGTGTTCCACATTTTGCCCATTTGTTCCACATTTTGACAGGCAATGTTCCACATTTGGGGGAAAAAAGGTTGAGAGGTATGGCTGAGCATAAGGTACGTTAGTAAGAATGTTATAAATAATACTAGCTCCTTTTCTTAGGGGGCTACATTTGATAATCTGTCCCCACTGCTCATTAGGAGGAAGTGAAAGATCAGGCAGCAAGACAGTTTTGAAGTATATGTCTGAGTTGTAAATAATGATGGAAGGTTATGAAGATGAAATTTATCTCTAATCTCTGAGAAGGACTTCAAAATGTGGGTATCATCAGATAAGAGGTCAAAAAGTATATTTATGCCTGCCTTGGTCCACTCTGGATTGGATAGAGGTACCTTTCCACACATTATAAATGGATCACACCAAATAGCGGCACTGAGGAGGAGGAATGTTTACTCCGGGTTTAACCTCTGAGGTTTTCAGTTGAGGCAACTTTTAAAAAAATGGAATTCTGAGATATAAATGTAGCTTATATATCATATTTTATTCTGTAATTCTCAACCTTATTTCCTTATTTCTAAGGGCATTTGCATGAAAACATTATCTCCACCCTTTCAGCTCTGCCTGCTTGCCTACACCTGACATCACAATTCTGTTTATGACATCATAATCTGTTGCTGTTGAGATACTTATGATGTCATAAACTGGGGAATGTGCTGTTAGGTGTAGGCAAGCAGTCAGAGAAGATAACATCTAGGGAACAGAGATCTTGTTGTCATAACAACTCTTTCAGTAATAAAGAAAATGGGGAACTAATTATTGAAAGTAGAAGTATTAAAGAAAATGGGATGGTGTTGAATGTAAATCTTGCTTTTTTCATAATTTTCCAAATGCTGTCAGGGGCTCTTTAAGAGGCACCTTACACTATCTGATCCAGCCCTGCCTGGTATAAACCCTATATGTTCCAATCCCACCACATCCTTAACTAAGTATTCTATTCTAAGTGTCATGATTTTCGCTAAGATTTTATAATAGGTCAATAGCTAGAGCAACTCAGAGGATCCTTATTCTTTTTATGTATTAAAGTGACCATTGCCTGGCAAAGTGTGAGGGGTAAGATTTTAGTATTCCAGGCCTCTGTATATATTCCAAGTAAGCAGGGGCATAACTTTGTGGCTAAATGTTTATAGAATTCACCTGGGAAAGCATCTATTCCAGGAGTGTTACCTGATGGAAGGGAATTAGTGGCATTAATAACTTCCTGGAGAGAAATGGATTTATTTAAATGTTCCCTCTGTTCTGCAGAGAGTTTAGGAAGGGCAGTTGAATTAAAGAATTCTTTTGCTTTCCTCTGATCTATTTGCATTGTTTTGGCTAGATGGGCCTAAGGCCTTCTTCTGTCTATATTCCAAGTATAGTTCCAAGATTTATAAAATTCGTTGATGAATGCATCATTAAAGTCTTTATTTTTAGTTAACACTTTCCCCAAATCATCTTTAATGCTTGCTATTATATTCTGGGTTGATTTCTTTTTCAGCCTATAAGCTAATAGTTTCCCTGCTTTCTCTCCTGATTCCTAGTAGTTCTGCCAATATGAAACAGAGCGTACTCTGCTTGTTCAGATAGGATTTTATTGATTTCATATTTGAGTTGCATTACCCTATAGAGAAGAGGGTGGTCTAGCGGGTGTACATGTTTTCGTTGCTGCTCGAGCCCCGTTAATTCAGCTCATCTATCCACCAATTTCATTTGCTTCATTTCCTTTTTGGCAGATGAGAAGCTAATGATGTGTCCACTGATAAAGGCCTTATACTGTATGCTTCCCATACACAACCTTTAGAGACTTCATCTTTGTCGTTTATTTGAAAAAAACTACCCAGTTTCTTTGGTCAAACAATCTGGGAAGGACTTTTTTTTCTACCAGGATATCCATACTTGGAAACAGAGTTGGGTATGCCAGGCTCCCAGGTGCAGGGGTGGTTATATAAATAAGCCCTGATGGCTTACTATGCCCTATCTTCATTGGCTAGAGAAGCTGGAATGACTATATACAATATTCTCTTCTTGTTACTACGATCCTTGCCAGAGTAGAAAGAGCTCTTGAAAATAGAAGGAAGAACAATTTTCTGGATGCTGCTAGTATTTGGAGTGAAAAAAAAAAGTTTTTTTTGTTTTGTTTTGTTGCTGCAGGTGCTGCCACGTGTTACTGTCCCACCTGATAAGATTATTTGGTTTATGCCAGCCCGGTGGCACTGAGGGTTGAGGTGCTGGATGCCACACCTTGTGCTACACCGGTGACCCAAGTTCAGGAATGGGCTCTGGTTGCTCAGGGGTCAGCGGGGTGAGGAAGGATTGAGTATCTGTAGACAGCTGTCCTTCCTCGGGGGGGGATCATGTGATGTGCCATTAACTGAATCCTGCGGTGGCTGGCTGTCAGCACAGGAGCACCACCAATAACAGGGAAGGGCCCGTGTCCGGGGTGTTAGGCTGCCTCCATGGAGGAGGAGACAGCTAGTCCACCCATTGCACAGTCATGGGCCCGGGGACAAAGCAGCACAAAATTGGGAACCAACAGGGTCCACGATGACCCGAGTATCGGGTCAGAGAACGAGTCCATCCAAGGGAGGGACCAGAGCTCCCTGTCAGCTCCCCCCAAAAAATCATAAATAAAAAGTAAAAAAAAAAGATTATTTGGTTTGCATTTGTTACATTTCTCATCATGGCAGAAATCTCTGTTCAGATTGGCTATTCTCCACCTGTAGCCTCCAGCTTTACCCTGCCTCATTTTATGGTAATACTTATGACCTATGTCATTTCTCTAGACTCACTTAAATATGTAATCACACACCAAACATGGACAGCAAATATCTGAAATGAGTTGAAATCTCAGTATATTTAATGTTTTGTAAATGGAAGGTGACCAGAATTCAGTCTATCAACTCCACGTAAAAGGACTTGTGTGTTACCACCTTGGACTGAAGTTCGGTGATTTAGGTCCATCAGTAGATAACATCCTACTGTTCTACAGTACCCTTGTTTTTTAAATTGCATATCTGTTATATCTGATTTGTTAATTGCGAACCATTCACGATGGTTATTTTAAAGTTCTCACCTTTTAGAGAACATTTTAATGGTGTACCTGTAAATTGTTTATTTCTATTCTATTAGTTTAATTACGTTTCATAACCAGTACTTTTTCTGTTGTGTTTTATAGTATAAATTATCCTGTTAGTACACCTAGAAGTTTAGTAATACAGTTTTTTTTCTTTCTCCTATCTTGCCGTTGATAGAATAATGCAATCGTACAAAGCTGTTACCTGGAATGTGAATGGTATTGGTTCTCCCATTAAATGAAAAAAGACTTTAAACTACTTTAACAAAAAGAAAAAGGCAGAAAATAGTATGCATCACTTATAAAGGACACATTGGTGTTACTGGATTTTGTCCTTTGTAGCAAGCGTCCGTAATACTGTATCACATAATACAAATGAGACACCTTAAATAGTTACAGACACTGTACTGTAGTGTTATAAACTTAGCAATGCACATAACTAAGCACATATTGCATGATGTACTGTATCAGACTGATAAGGGATTGAAGTGGGTTGTGTGGTTCATTCAGCAGTTCTGTGATTGGTAACTATGAACCGTGCAGGCTGATTAGGGGTTTGATCAGTGATTGAATCGGGAGCAAAGCAGCACTAAGACAAAGTGTTAAAAACAAAAGCAAAGCCATTTCACTTTGAACTAGCAGCCTACAATGGGATCATTTAATTAACCAAGCAATATGAATTCCCACCGTGAGACCAGCTGACAGCTGTTACTGGTGCAGGCACTCAGTATGAGCCGCATGGACTTCCGGGGCCTCCAGTGTGATATGCGGGCAGCATTCACATATGGGACAAATCAACTTTGTGCGCCTCTTCTGTTATACGTGGGCAGATGTTGGCTCTTGAGCTTACGTTAGTGTGGAGGGAAAGATGGTGTGGTGGAAAGGAGAGATGTGAGGGAGACTGGAGAAATGTGGCAGAAAACAGCTTTCTCTGAAGATTTATGTGACCATAATAGACAGCAGACAAAGTACACTACCACCAGCATATTTAACAGTAAAAACATTGGGTTTGGCTTTTGATAAACACAAAGTAACCGCTAAAACTGATTGTCCAGCTTACATGTGTCCGTAATAAGCGGTGCCTACTGTATTGCTCTAATTCAGGAGATCCACTTAAATGCAGAAGAATCAGAAAAACTGGCTAGAGCATGTCTTACTAGTGCAGAATTTAGCTACTACTCTTCTAAGGAAAGGGGCATGGCCCTCTTAATACATAAAGGGGTTACATTTGTAAAAGAGCAACACGTGGCTGACCCAGAAGGCAGATACCAAATCCTTACTGGATCTCTCGAAGGGCAACAGATAGCAGATAGCCATTTGTCACATTTATGCCCTAAATTCAGGCCAAAGGGACTTCTTTATTGCTCTTTCTGCCCATTTGAGTTAATGCTCAGGCCATGAACTGATCCTGGGGGTGACTTTAATGCAGTAGTACACACCATGCTAGAGAAACAACCCCCTATTCCCCACCAGAGAAATGCACAAACCCAGAAAGGACTCCACCAGCTTCTGAGTTAACTAAACTTTGCAGATGTTTGGAGACTGATAAAGATTGTACCTTTTTTTCTTATAGGCACTCATCCTTTTGTAGGTTGGATTACATATTTAGCATCAAATCGTCCAATTATGTGCTGAATGCACATATCGATGATATTATCTCTGATCATGGTCTGGTTGAGATGTGCATCCATTTAGGAGAAAGTAGGCCTATGCAACTAAGATGGAGGTTCAGCACTATATAATATTGATGTTATGCTATAGCACTGTATAATAGTGATGTGCTATAGCACTGTATAATATTGATGTTATGCTATAGCACTGTATAATATCGATGTTATACTATAGCACTATATAATATTGATGTTATGCTATAGCACTGTATAATATTGATGTTATGCTATAGCACTATATAATATTGATTGTTATGCTATAGCACTGTATAATATTAATGTTATACTAT
The DNA here is from genome assembly GCA_016271365.2 of Neoceratodus forsteri. Taxonomy (NCBI): domain Eukaryota; kingdom Metazoa; phylum Chordata; order Ceratodontiformes; family Ceratodontidae; genus Neoceratodus; species Neoceratodus forsteri. The sequence continues at coordinate 325,394,649 of JADMNL010000026.1, forward strand.
AGCACTATATAATATTGATGTTATGCTATAGCACTGTATAATAGTGATGTACAATAGTACTGTATAATATTGATGTTATGCTATAGCACTGTATAATATTGATGTGTTATAGCACTGTATAATATTGATGTTATGCTACAGCACTGTATAATAGTGATGTGCTATAGCACTGTATAATATTGATGTTATGCTACAGCACGGTATAATAGTGATGTGCTATAGCACTGTATAATATTGATATTATGCTATAGCACTGTATAATATTGATGTTATGCTACAGCAGTGTATAATATTAATGTTATACTATAGCACTATATAATATTGATGTTATGCTAAGCAATGTATAATATTAATGTTATACTACAGCACTATATAATATTGATTGTTATGATGTACATATTGTTTGTTTTGTCTATTCTGGCCCAGATATTCAAAAGGGTTGCGCCATGCGCAACAGGGTTGCGCATGTGCAAGTCCAAAACTGCGCCAATTCGCGATATTCAGAAGGAGGCAGTTGTGCCCCTGAAAACACGCTGAGCAACAGCGCAATGAAAATGAAGGCATGCGCAACCGAAGGGGGTGGATCCATGCATAAAGACCACAATGCGATATTCAAAGACTTGCGCAATGCACAATAGCGGCACAGCCGGAAACTGCGCACTAGCGGAAATGAGCCAAAATAAAAAGGCTCAAGGAAGCGGCGCAAGAACGCTACCAGGCTGCCAAGTGGGGGAGAGAGAGAGACAGAGAGACAGACAGACAGACAGAAAAGGGCAGGCAAGGAAAGTGTGTCCATAGTTTGTAGAGGCCAGGGGTGCCGTGCAGTGGAAGTAGCAGCCAGGACAGGGGGGTAACACAGCAACACCAGCCGGGGGGCAGAAGCCAGGGAGATGGACAGTGCCAGTTTCCACATGGAAGTCGTAATGACGGGGTGAGAATCCATGCCGCAGGGGACGTGGCCGTGGAAGGGCCCATCAGCGGTATGCCCCGACAGGCGAACAGGCCCGTGATCAGCTTTGAGCTGTACACAGATGTAGAGATTGTGGCTGGTACCACCTGAACAGGGCATACTGAGATGGCTCTGTGAGCTGTGCAGTGATGTGATGCAGGCACCCTCACGACGGAGTCACGCTCTGTCGGTGGAGACCAAGGTGACAGCCTGCATGCCTGCTCACCACGGGCACCTTCCAGAGGCCGACAGGGGACACCACAGGCATCACACAGTAGGCCACGTCATGCATCCTCACCCAATTCCTCAGCGCACTGCTGCCACATGCTGCGGAGTACATCCATTTCCCCAGCACCGTGGCAGAGCGTACAGCAAACATGCAGGAGTTCCACAGGGTAGAACATATGCCTGGCGTGCTAGGGGCCATAGACTGCACCCATGTGGCCATCCGCACGCCACCTGGCCCCGATGGCCACGCATATTGGAACAGAAAGGGAATCTCTAGTGTCAACTGCCAGGTGGTGTGTGATGCCACTGGGCACATAATCAATGTCTGTGCCACACACCCTGGCGGAGCACATAATGCCTTCATATGGTATCAGTCTGCATTGTGCCATCAATTCGAGAGTGGGGACATCCCCACAGGACATCTAGTGGGTGAGTACACATGTATGGAATGCAAACTCTGGGCAAGGGTGGGAATGCCACAGGTGCCATGGTAGTGGCACACAGGGAGATGGCCAATATGGACCTGAACATGACACTGCTCTCCACTATCTCCACACAGGTGACTGCAGATACCCACTCCATCCCTGGCTGCTCACACCGTACGCGCCCCATGACCCCAGCGCAGCTATGCTATAATGAGGCACATGCCGCAACACGTAACATCATAGAGCGGGTGTTTGGGATGCTCAAGGCACGCTTCCGATGCCTAGACACCTCCGGCGGTGCCCTACAGTACAGCCCCTAAAAGGCCTGTGGGATATTCCTGGCCTGTTGCATCCTGCACAACATGGCCAAAGACCATGGGATAGCTGTACAGGTCGAACAGGGGGACAGCGATGGGGACGCTGGTGGCGCCGGTGATGATGGTGATGAGCAGCCCCCCAGGATGGAGGGACCCCCGAATGATCCGGCAGGCCCAGCTGCACCTGGACACCATCACAGAGGAGCACTACACACAACACAGGTAAGTCAAAGGGACATGTGCAACCAACACTGTCCATGCACAAACCACAGGCACACAGGGGAACACACCAGGGGTGCATGACGGTCAGGGGAGTGGAAGGGTCCAGGCATAAAACACACCATCAGGGAGGGGTGAGCCCTCATATGGACACACACACACACACCAGGCACAGAGCGTACATGGGTAGATGCACAGCACTGCAGAACTGACATTGCTAACACACAGCACCACCGACCACCCCCACCACCTACACTGTCCAAGTACATGTGTCAGAACCTGGGCACCCTTGCACCTTGGTGTACAGTGCAATTCAGGCATCATCATGCACACGCACCTGTGGACAGAAGTTGGGAGGGTGTGCAGGTGGTCCGTGTGTCGGCGTGGTGAGCAGAGCACCCAGCAGTGCACTGCCCACCATGACACACATTGCACACATGGCAGCACCAGACAGGGCCTGCACTGGGAGACAGCTCAGTCATGTAGCACTGTCCCACGGCCACCATGGATGCGTGGGCAGCCCCGCCGTGACCCAACAGCACGGGCAGGCTGAGCAGGGGCCACATGGGGTGGCACTGTTGCACCACCAGGGGTCCCACTGTGCGAACGTGACCTTGCCCGCACAGGGGTCTGCAGCATGCTGAACAAACCTGCACCAGGGGTGCTCGGGATGCCCACAGCAGAACCCGGCATCGACAGGCCTGGTGTCGCACGACGCCAGGAATGGGGAGTGGAGAGTGCACTGTGTGGGGTGTGCGGTACAGGGGCACCTGACTGTGTGCCCAATGCATCCACGACAGAGACCACTGCCTGGGTCAGCCTGTCAATGGTGGCGGTCACATCCGTCAGCATACGGACCAGCTCGGCTCGGTCCCGAGCACACTCCCTGCTGTGCCGCTCCACGGACACAGACAGTGCCTCCACGGACCTTGCAACCCGCCCCTGCAGCTGTACTGATTCCTGCAGCAGGCGGGTGTGTGCATCCAATGGGTACTGTGCCCCAATGGATCCCTGACCCCAGGGTGTGGAGCGGTCCTGATGCACATCACCCTTGAGGGTGGGCGCTGTTCACCAGGACCAGGAATGGGTGGATCAAAGGGCGGTGGACATGTGCCACCGCTTTGACACTGTACCCCTAGACCTGGTGTGCGACTGCTGCTGCTGCCCCTCCAACCGCTGTGCCCCCAGGTCCACCTGTTCCACCGCTGTGCTGGCAACAGTGCCAGACACCTGCACAGCCACCGGTGCTGCCCCACCGGTGCTGAAAGGCACAGCCTGGGACTGTGCCAGCATGCTGGTACACATTGAACCAGAAAGGCCCAGGGGCACGTGCTGGCCTGCCGTGTGTCCGTCATGGGACACACACCTATCTCTGCCCATTGCAGGCCTTCTATCATCAATGGTGCAGGTACGTGCTACTGCCATGGTCACAGTGTGCTGGCATGCTTGCATGCCAGACTGCTGAGACACAGGCTGTGCACCCCCTGCACCTGTATCACTGACACCAGATTTGTTGGCCCAGCGTGCATGCAGCTGCAGTGCCTGCTGGCTGGTGGTGGAGGTGGATGGTCCCTCCTCCATGTCCAGCAGGTCAGCATCACTGTCTGGACCCACCACTGCCATCTCCTGAAGACGAACAGGATCTGTAACAGAAAGAGAGTACATGTGAGTGCATGTGAACAACTGTCACCCCCCCCAAACACCACCACCATGTCATACCGTGCAGTGATGGGCTTCCACCTGTCTGGAATCCTCCGCCTGGTATGCCCGCAATGGCGCTCGGCTGCATGGCTGCGACCAGTGTCTCCTCATTTGGGGTCAGCTGCAACACCACTGGTGGGCCCCCACCAGTGCCAGCATGTGCCGCCCTGAAGGCTGCCACCTTCTCCTTCAACCTCCTGTGGTCAGTACCCATCTTTTTCTTGCATTCCTGCACGGAGCGCTGGTGGCTTCCGTGCAGGTTAACGGCCTGAGCTACTCCCTCCCATGCAGCCACACAGGACTGAGGGGTACCCCTCCATCCACTCAGTATTGGCTCATCATCCAGGTAGGCCTGGAAGAGGGCCTCCATCTCTGCCGCTGTGAAGTTGGGCCTCCTCCTACGCCCACCGCCCTCACCCTCACCTTGGCTCTACTCGGTCATGGTGATCTGTATGGGTGGAAGTGGACACCTGTCACTGTGCAGTCTACAGCATTTCCCCATGAGCATTGTCCTGAACATCACACAGCATGCAACTCACTTCTTACCTGCAGTAACCGAATCTGGCCAGCACAGCCCAATGTCGCACATTTATAGCGCAACACATGCAAATTAGGAGTGGAGCAACTTTAATGACATGCAAATCGCGCCACTGCGCCCTTGAATGGCTGATCAGATGATTTGCATGTGTTGGCTGAATATCGCGAATCTGCACTTTGCGTAATATGGAAGAGTCAGCTGAGCCAATGGTGCAGATCTGTGCCTGTGTGGTACACTGCATTGCGCATGCCCAGATAGCTTACACATGCATCTGTCGTGCTGCTGACGTGCTGAGCGTGATCAGCAATTCAGGCCATGGCCACCATTGTGCCAGTGGCGCTACAGCACTGGGCACTATATGGCGCTGTGGACTACTGCGCAATAGTCCACTGTGGCACTGGTACGCAGCTGGTCGGTCACGCAGGATGCCTATACATCAGATGGCGTGCGCGTACCGCGCCATTGCTCATGACCTTGTGTATGCCCTTTGCCCCCTGCCGCTGTTCGCCTGCCATGTGTAATCCTTATTGCGCTGTCTGGTGACAGTGCTATGGAGGGACGCGCTGTTCGAACAGCGATTGAGCCTGTGGTGGTCTATTGCACAACATCTCCACATGGGGTTATGGTGCAGCGGGCGCCATATTGCCTGCTGTAAACTGGCTAACATGGCTAGGAGGAGGGCTGTGAGTTGGAGCCCACTGGGGTGGCCAACCTGGTGGCCTAGTGAAAGCCCCACTATGGGCACTCTATGGTGAGGCCCCTCACCATAGCAAACTTGAGAGGTGTGGCAGCAAGTAGCCACTGACTGGTGGGGTCACTGGGCGGTGCCGGTCTGCTGAGCAGTGCCGGCACCGTGTCAGTGACCTCCGCCGGAGGGAGCCAGACATGTTGGCAAGGCTGCAGGCACATGCCAGGTGGGGCGTGGTGCCTAGGCCAGGTGGGTGTACCATCTATGCACCTGTATTCTCTGTAGGGGTGTGTGTGTGCTTTGGTGGCTGTGCATAGGTGATGGCTCGGCCACGGTTGGCTGTGTCAGTGTGTGCAGCTGTGAGATGAATGGGTATGGCTGTGTGGGCAGGCACTCTCACTGGGGCAGGGGGCACTCTGCTTTTGAGTCACACTGATGTTTGTCTCAACATATGTCTCCCACAGGCCGGGATGTGAGGATGCAGGGCCGGGTTGAGGAGGGCTGTGCCAGGGCCCCAGTGGCAGCGGGAGTCGTACCCCGGCAGCAGCAGTAGCAGCAGCAACAGCAGCAGACACAGCTGCTTCAGCAATGTGAGTATCATGACTTCATGGATGCTATTGCATGCTGGGGGGGGAAGACCACGAGCCCTGCACAATACAACCATGCAGGAAAGGGGAGGTCATAATTCCACTATACAAGACACTAGTGAGGCCCCACCTGGAGTACAGTGTACATTTCTGGAGACCATACCTACGTAAGGATGTAGAGTGGGAAGGGAAGGTTCAGAGGAGGGCAACAAAGATGGTGCATGGCTTGCATCACAAGTCCTATGACGACAGGTTGAAGGAACTGAACATGTACTCCCTGGAGGAGAGGAGGGAGAGAGGGGATATGATAGAGACATACAGGTATCTTACAGGGAGGGACAGGGTGCAGAAAACACTATTTTGAAGTGGAAAAGATGTTCCAGGACTAGAGGGCATGGGATGAAGTTGGAGGGAGGACGATTCAGAGGACACACGGAAAAGGATTTCTTCACAGAACGGGTGGTGGACAAGTGGAACACCCTGCCAGAGGAAGTGGTGGGGGCTGAAACAATCACGGGATTTCAGAATGCACAGGACAGACATAAAGGAATTCTGGAGGTCAGGGGTAAGGGGAAACAGACTTCTAGGAAAACAAAGTGAACTTACAGGCTCAAATGGACAGACTGGGTTGGCCATAGGCCCTTATCTGACGACACTGTCTATGTATCTATGTATGTATGCACAACACAGGTGACATGCATCACTGTCCAGTATCACAGCATGTCTGTGTATGTGTCAGTGGTGGTCCAGGCATGCACTGGGCACATAGCTGTGTAACTGGCATCGCACCATGTTGCCATGTCACTGGACAGCCTTGTTTGTGTTGTGATGGACATGCGCAGTGTGTGTGTGTGCAGTGGTGCGCATAGCTGGTGCCGCCTGTTTGTGATGGCCATGTGCATGTTCACTGTGGGTGGGTGCATGCCATCACAGGTGTGGGACATTGGGCTTTATGGCTTGCAGGTTGGGTGGTGTTCAGGGTTGTGGTCAGTCACAGCCATTGACTGTGTTCCCATTTTCCTAGGCCTCGAGGTTCTCCAGCGCATTGGGAGGGATGTCCGGGGCCTGAGACAGCTGCTGGAAGACAACCAGGCCATCCTGCATTCCATTCACAGACATGGCCTTCGGAGGAGGTGGCATGGGACGGGCTGACACCAGCCAGGAGACGGGTGGCCGGCGGGACCATAAATGATCTTACCCTTCCCACTTCTCCCATCCCTACCACCCTGCCTTCCCTCTCCAAGTTTGTAATCCCTACCCCTTGACCAACCCGACCTTGTACCCATCCCCCCCTTGTAAATAGTTGGACTTGTTTTGCTACTGTTTATTGTTGTTTAATACATGTTTATATTTTTATATGAATAATGTGTTGGTCTGTGATTTGCAGCTGCCTATGAGTGCCCAGTTGCAGGGGTGTACATGCCATCTGGGCTGGTATGGTCCTGTGTGTGTGTGTGTGTGTGTGTGTGTGTGTGTGTGTGCATGGGGAGGTATCTCCAGCATGGCAGTGACTTTCGGTTGGTCTTGCCATCTGCTGCCACCCTGCTGGGTGCACAGGGTGTGTCTGGCTTAGGCTTCTGTGCTGCAGGGTTGACGTGTGCTGGGGATGCATGGTTTCCTGCAGTGCCAGTCACTGCACATAGGTGGTGTCTTGGGGTCACAGTGCAGGGTGTGCTGTGCGTACAGGGGGCTGCTGTGCACTGTGGTTGTCAACTCCCTGTGTGTGGCACTCTCAGCATGCCAGTGGTTGTGCTAGGGTGTCATGGCTCCACTATGCTGTGTTGGCTTGTCCCCATGGGCCAGTAGATCATCTGTCACACCCCCAGGGATGCTGTGCTTGGGGTGTGCAGGTGTGGTGTGGGTTCTGCAGTGTGTTCCTGTGCCCATGTGTGACATGGCTGGCGGTGGGCCCCAGCCTGCCTCCCTGGATGTGCAGTTCCATTGCTCTGGGGGGGGTGCTCTGCTTGCGCTATGGCACCTCTGGAATGCTCAGCTGGGCTGCCCTGGTTGCTCCATAGCGCAACATTTCGGCTCAGCTTCTCCTTCCTGGTTGCGCTATGGCGCAGTATGTGCGATATTCAGACGTTGGCTGCTTGCGCAATTTGTTCTGCTCCATGTTTGAATATCGCACCTGTTGCGCATTTGTGCAACTGGTTTGTGCTTGCTCCTGCTGTTGCGCTCATTTTGAGCGCAGTTTGAATATCTGGGCCTCTATGTATTGCACAGTGCACTATGATATTCCTAATTGTCATACTTGATCTGCAATTGTCCACCTTGTACTGTAAATATCTTCCCCTTTGCTGTACATTTACCAATTTTGCACACATGTGCTTTACAATTTATAAGTAATCCTTTTGAACTTTATTCATTTGTACAGCTGCGCAGAATGCGAAATTCTACTGGAGGAATTTGAACAAAATTGCAGTTCCACTTCTGAAATGCATTTTAGAATTTTTTTTAATTCCACAGAATTCTGAAAAATATTTCTGTGGAAAACTGTGTAATGATATTTCAGGTATCGTGTAATCCATGGAATAATATTCCAGGGTGTGCAGAAAATAAATCTGCAGTTTGTATGAACTGCAGGATATCCTTCCATAGTTAGCATTCTTCCTTCAAAATTCTGGAATTCTGCTTCCAATGGAATTCCACAAAATGAGGTGAATTGTTTGGGATTCTATGGAATTCTGACGGAAGCGGGATTTGAAAATTCTGCTCAGCTCTATTCTTCTGTCGTCCCCCCCCCGCGTCACTAATAATGTTATAATAGATCAATTGTTTGTTTTGTCTGCTCTACGTATTGCATAATGCACTAGGGTGTTCCTGCTTGTCATAACTGATCTACTGTTGTCCCCCTAGACACCTTGTAGTTGTACCGAAAATATTTTCCCTCTTACTTGCTCTGTGCTGTGCTTTTACAAATTTTACAGCAATGCATTTGAGCAACCATGTGACCCTGGTGCTCAATGGTTAGAGCCCTGGGATAGTATTCCAGAGGCCTGGGTTCAATACTCAGTAGGTCACATTTCTTTCTTTCTCACTTTAGTTTACAATTTAGGAGTAACCTTGTTGTGCTGTATTCTTTTGTCATCCCCTCCAGGTCACACCTGGAAATGTACCATTACTGGTCAGTATGCCTTTTCTTGCTGAAACTTGTACAGGAAATACTTGGGCACTTTCAGGCCAGTGTGGCACCAAGGAATATATGTCTGGGCATTCAGCAAATGCAGGGCTTTGAAAATCCAATCGGAGTCATCAATTGAATTTAGAGATTAAAATGTTCTCCCATCACCTTTAAAGGAAACTGAGAATAGAGAGGACAGCTGGATAGAATGGCTGTACAAAATAAAGAATATGGGAGGAACTATTGTATACTCGAGTTTCAGTCATTTCTTCATTTGCACCAGGAAGAGGACTATTATGTAAACCATGGTGGTCAGGAGAGAAGAGACACTTGTGATACTGGCACCATTTGTAGAATCATTTACTCTGTTAGCACCCTTTTTGGTGCTTGTAGTGGTTGCACTGGTGATACTGGTAGTCTTGGTGGTACTGGTTGTATTGACGGCACTGGTTATACTGGTAGTACTGGTGGTACTGTTTCTACTGATGGTACTGGTAGTACTGGTGATACTATTTCTACTGATGGTACTGGTAGTACTGGTGGTACTATTGCTACTGATGGTACTGGTAGTACTGGTGGTACTGTTTCTACTGATGGTACTGGTAGTACTGGTGGTACTGTTTCTACTGATGGTGCAACTAGTACTGGTGGCACTGTTTCTAGTGATGGTACTGGTAGCACTGGCGGTACTGGTTGTACTGATGGTACTGGTTGTACTGGTTATGGTAGTTGTTCTGCTGGTGCTGATAATAGTTGGGTCTCCATTGTCCTGAACCTTCACGGCTTTTCCGTTACTTTGGTACACACAGATGCTCTTTACTAGGGTTAACGTGGCTGTCTGGTTGAACTCCATGAACTGTAGTCCAGGCACCTTGCTCTGAAGCCATCCCTGGAATGCTGTGACACGAGAGTACACTCCAGGACGGTTAGGCAGTGCACTTTGATCTCCCCAACTCACAATCCCTGCCAGGACCCAGACGTTACCCTCCTTGCATACCAGGGGTCCCCCAGAGTCTCCCTGCAACACAAAAATGATGTAGTACATTATTCAGCTGGCTGCCAAAAATGACTCACAAATCATCCATTTTGACCAGATGACACTATCAGTACAACTTTTTAGTGCTGTGTGAAATCTTCAAATTCTTTAACTTTTTTTTTTCTGTAAGAAGGACCTTACAAACATTTAGCCACAACTGACACTTTACATGAATTAATAGTGGCATCATACTTATAGTAGGGATCATAAAAGGTGATATTTTCAAACTCTGATGGACTGAAATTCCATGGAATTTCAGAAACCCCCCGAGTTCTGTGGAATTGGCAGCATTTTTATATTTCTAATGCAGAGCATTTTTTGTGGATTAGTAATCCGCAGTTTGCATAAACCACAGATTCGATTTCTGTAACCCATGGAAAATTATCTTACTTAAACTGCAGAATGCTGTTTTGTGCTTTAATTGAATCGTGGATTAAAAACAAAATCTACTTTTGTAATTTCAGAATTCCACTTTCATGGAATTCTGGATGCAGTGGGATTTGAAATTTCCACTCAGCTCTACCCTAGAGCAAACAAAGTACCTCACCTCTGCAATGCACCAGGCCCCCAGTGGACATTAGTGTGGGAAGTTCTAGTGGGGCTCCCATATTTCAGGAGTTCCCTACTCAGTCTGCCTCCTGTCTTTGCTTCTCATTTGCTGGATTTCACTTTGGAGAGTAACCTCGTTGTAATATGAAACCATTTGTTGAAGTTTCTACAAGTTCCAGTGTTGCTTCTTATTATGTGTTGCTTCCCCAGGACACTGGGGTACAGATGAATCTAGACCACCAGACCAGACTCAAAATGTTAAAAGCTGGAGGGCTGGGCTGGCTGGACCAGCTGGACTAGATGCAACTTGTGCAGTTGGCTGTTCCGGACAGACCAGTCTGCCTGTTTTTTTTAACCATGTTAGTCCATCCTTCTTGGCTGGTCCAGAATGTATATAGTATGAGGATATAGGTGCTATCCAGACCACCAACCTAGGACCAGACCAAAATGATAAAAAGGTCCAGTCTGAGTTCGACAGTCCAGGTTTCACTCTTACTTTCACCCTAGATGAAATCTGGACCAGCTGGAACGGACAGCCCAGAACAGTAAAGACCTGACTGATTGGTCCATCTGGAACAGCTGGACTGTACATATATTGCCCAGTCTGCCTGTTGCGCTCAGTCCAGTCAATCCATTTCTTACCGTTTTGGCTCCAGTCTGGTGGCTTGGACTTTACCAGGCTCCCACCATGGGTGAAAAAAATGAACTAGAAAGTATTTTGGTTTCAAAGAGTGATGATTTTGCTAATTTTCACCCCAGCAACTGCAGGGATGTGGGGCGCCTAAAGCTGGCTCTAATTACATTTTCAGGATGGGAAAGCCACAAGAGGTTCTGAGCCTCAGAAAAGTTCTGCTAAGCTATAAAAAGTTCTCATAGTTATCCAGACCTGACCAGAACTTTCCGAACCCTTAGTATAAAGTATATCAACTGTTTTAGCTATTAGTTTCCACCCATGAGCTGCCCTCAGTGGAGGGAAAGGAATCTAAAAAGAAACTGGAGTGGTACAGCAGTAAATATAATTAGTATAGTATGTCATAGCTAGTTAGTACCCTTGTGTAACATCACTGTATCATCACTTGATACAAATCTGGCTTATTAGGTCCTTTCACAGTCTCCAGCCTTCTTTCTGGTCTTTTCACCTCTAGCAGCCTCCTTTTTAGATAAAGACCTGCTAGGTGAGTGTATTACCCTCCAAAATAAATGTTTTAAGAATGATTAGACCCTTACCAGAACCTGAAAGCAAGATCTTCTCCAGAGTATCTCCTCCATTGAGCAACATCTTTGGAACTGTAAGCCGTCTGTGTTTGGACCACTCAGAAACATTTACTAGCTGGAGGCCGCTGATGATGACGTGTAACATTGGCACCTATAATATGTGGGTGGTCCCATTGCTTCTCAGTGCTTCTGTTTGCTGTTGACTGGTTCTTTTACAGAATATGGCATAGGTGCAGGAAGGCTCCAAAGTTTTCTGAACCAGTTCTACCATCCCTAATATGTTTGCTACATTTTTCCTTCCCTGCCCCCACCCGGATAGCAGGAGTGAAGAGAAGTGAGCAATTGCCTTGACAGCTGATAGAGGGAGAGGGAGAGGGTGGTGGAACAGAGGTGCATCCCTCCAGTTGTACCTGTCCACAATTCATATGCTGTTCTGGCAAAGAGTGTTTCCTCTATGGAGGCACCTGCAGTGGAGACCAAGAAGGATGCTGGGAACTTCCACAAAGGAGACCCACAGGAGGGTGGCATAAGACCCCACAGGGGAAGGAAACAACTCCTGGTGGGGGACTCGATCATTAGGGGGGTAGAAATGGTGAGGAAGGGGATAGGGAGATAAGGTGCCTGCCTGGCGTCATGGCTCGGAGGGACAGGAAGCGAATCCTCAGGATCGTGGGAGCAACTGCATGAGGGAGGGAGCTGGATGTCATTCCACCTAGGGACAAATGACCTGGCTGTGAATGGGATCAGAGAGGTGAAAGAGGAGTTTGTGGAGTTGGGGAGGGGCCTTAGACAAGTAGCATGTACGGTAACCTTCTCGGAGGTGCTGCCTGTCTATGGCAAGGATGATGTTAGGGTATTCCACACCATGGTATTCAATGAATGGTTGAGAAACTGGTGTGGAGCTCAGGGTTTTGGCTTCACTGGGGACTGGGGAGCCACCTGGAGGGATGCAGGCTTATATTGGCGTAATGGTCTGCATCTGTCTGGGGGGAACCAGGATCCTAGGTGACAGGTTTAAATGCTCCATTGGCAAGCATTTAAACTAGCCAAGGGGGAGGCACTGAAAAGGAGCAGGGAAATCCCAGCCTTCCCCCGACAAAACACAATAGTTAGAGAGGTAAACACCAAGGTAGAGAAGTCAGTAGGGAGCAGGACAGGGATAAATGCAGAAAAAGGAGGTAAGCACAGGGATGGGGCTAAAAGTTGTAAGGCCATAAAAAATAAATGGAAGGTGATGAGTACAAATGCCCACAGTCTGTGTAACAAGCTAACTGAACTAGTGGCCTTGATGGAAGAGGGATGCCAGGATATTGTGGCAGTCACTGAAACATGGTACACAGAGAACCATGAGTGGGATGTCAACATACCAGGATACACAGTCTACAGGAGGGACAGGGTAGGTAAAAGAGGAGGAGGAGGAGTAACTCTCTATATAAGGGAAGGGATTAAAGCAACAGAACTAAAGAGTAAACAGGAAGTTGATGAGTCACTATTGGTCACCCTGGAGACAGGAAATGGCACCACAATCCGCATGGGGGTTGTGTACAGACCCCCATCTCAGTGGGAGGAAATGGATAAGGAAATGATAGAAGGCATCCTTAAAATGGCAGAAAAAGGGGAGATATTGTTGATGGGGGACCTGAATATGCCAGATGTTAACTGTAGTACCTTTGCTACAGGCACATCCAAGAGCAGGGTCATTCTTAATGCCCTACAGGGGGCATGCCTCAGACAGCTAGAGTTGGAATCCACTCAGGAGGGATCAATCTTAGACCTGGTACTCTCAAATTGGGAAGGAGAAAGGATCTAAAATTTAGAAGTGGGTAGCCATCTGGGAACAAGTGACCACCAAACAGTGTGGTTCACAATAAACACAGCCATAGAGTCAAGCCATACAAAAACAAGAGTATTGGACTTTAGGAAGGCTGACTTTGGGAAAATGAGAGAGTACCTCAGAAAAGCACTAGCAAATGGGCAAGAAGGAGGGGTGGAGGAACAATGGGGAATAATCAAAACAGCCATCGCAAAAGCAACAAGCCTTAGTGTGAAGCAAGTCAACAAAACAAAACGAAGGAAAAAAACACTATGGTTCTCAAAAGAGGCGGCAGGGATGGTTAAGGAGAAAAGGATAGCATTCAGGAAATATAAGGAAACAAAGAAGGAGCAGGACAGAGAAATTTATCAGTTAAAGCAGAAGGAGGCAGGGAAGGCAGTCAGAATAGCAAAGACACAAACTGAGGAAAAGATAGCCAACTCTGTTAAGAACGGGGACAAAACATTTTATAGGTACATTAGGGAGTGAAGAAATACCAAGGGAGGGATACAGAGACTTAATAAAGGGGAGAAAATGTGGGCAGAGGGTGACAGTGAAAAAGCAGGGATACTAAACAAATATTTCTGCTCAGTATTCACAATGGATGATGAGGAGGGGGAGGTACCTAAACCAAACAAGGGAGAAACTCTGAATGGGGGGTCGATACCAGTCCATTCACAGAAGAAAGGGTTTTGAAAAAACTCTTGAAACTGAGGGTGGACAAAGCAATGGGTCCTGATGGGATTCACCCAAGAATTCTAAAAGTACTAAGGGTAGAACTAGTAACACCACTGACTACTCTCTTTAACAAATCTTGGGAGGATGGAGAGGTACCTGAGGACTGGAGGAGGGCAAATGTGATTCCACTTCACAAAAGTGGGAGCAAGGCAGAGGCAGGAAACTACAGACCAGTTAGTTTGACTTCAGTGGTAGGGAAAATGATGAATCACTTCTGAAGGAAAGAATTGTTGAGTACCTAGAGGCCAGTGGGGCACAGGGACCCAAGGCAGCATGGTTTCACAGCAGGAAGGTCATGTCAGATGAACCTAATAGATTTCTTTGACTGGGTGACTAAAGTAGTAGACCAGGGAGGGGCTGTAGATATGGCCTACCTAGATTTTAGCAAGGTATTTGACACAGTCTCACACAAAAGATTAATATACAAGTTAGCCAGCCTTGGAGTGGGTCCCAAGGTGGTAGCCTGGATAAAAAACTGGCTGAACAACAGGAGACAAAGGATAATAGTAAACTGAGTCCACAATGAAGAAAGGAGGGTAACTAGCGGGGTACCGCTGGGTTCGGTACTGGGACCGGTCCTCTTTAATGTCTTTATAAGTGACATTGGAGAGCACCTGGAAGGAAAGGTATATCTCTTTGCAGATGACACAAAGATCTGCAACAGGGTTGATACACAAGGTGGGGTGGAAAGAATGAAAAGGGACTTGGCAAGGTTGGAGGAATGGTCAAATATGTGGCAGCTCAGATTCAATGCAAAGAAGTGCAAGGTAATGCATCTGGGACACAAAAACCCAGGGGAAGAGTACACAATGGGGGGAGAGTTAATAACAACAAAAATCGAAAGAGACCTAGGAGCAATTATATCAGAAGACTTAAAGGTGGGCAAGCAATGTGAGAAGGGATTAAGGAAGGTTGGGGGGATACTGGGATGTATAGGGAGAGGCATCAATAGTAGAAAACAGGAAGTTGTTATCCCTCTGTACAGACAGTTGATGAGACCCCATCTGGAGTACTGCATGCAATTCTGGAGACCTCATCTCCGCAAAGACATAGACAGAATGGAGGCTGTTCAGAGGAGGGCAACCAAAATTGGGCAAGGTGTGCACCAGAAGACATATGAGGAGAGACTAAAGCAGCTTAATATGTATACCCTTGAGGAAAGGGGGGGGACATGATAGAAACTTTCAAGTATCTCAAGGGAATTAACAAAGTACAAGAGGGTAGTATCTTCCAGAAGAAGAGATGTGCAAGAACAAGGGGGCACAATTTGAAGATAGAGGGGGGATGGCTCAGAGGTAATGTTTAAAAGTATTTTTTCACAGACAGGGTTATGGATGCATGGAACAGCCTTCCTGAGGAGGTTGTGGAGTCAGGAACAGTGGGAGAATTCAAGAATGCATGGGACAGGCATAAGACAATTCTAGTGGGGGGGTAGGAGGAAGTAAGCTGTTGATTAACTAGAATTTGCAGCTTATCCATCAGGTAGGGAAATGGGCAGACTAGGTGGGCCAAGCGGTCCTAATCTGCCATCAAATTCTATGTCTCTATGTTTCACTTCCTGATAGACCTGCTAGGGTGTACAAACATGCAGATGATCTATGACATCCCTATGGGTGGGGAGCTCCTTGACCTTCATGAATGACTGAGTGTCCACTAACTGGCTATGTCTCAAACCCAGCAAGACAGAGATTATGGTGATCGAGCCTGATCCTGAGGGTATTTTTGCTGATGGGAGACTGCCTGCCCTTGTGGTTGATGGTCATGCCCTGATGGTGATAAAGGTGGTCCAGGATCTTGGCATTATTCTTGATGATCAGCTTGACCTTGAAAAACAGGTCTCGTCAGTCACTAGGGTTGGCTTTTTCCATCTCAAGAATATTGCCAGGATCTGTGCATTCTTGACTCACATTGACCTGGCTATGGTTATCCATGCCCTTGTTAGTAGCTGACTTGATTACTGTAACGCTCCATTCCTGGAGTTGTCTGGAGGCTTGATGTGTCACCTACAGCTAGTACAGAATGCTGTGACCAGGATGTTGACTGGCACCTCTATGAGGGATCATGTCACTCCTGCCCTGCACTCTCTGCATTGGCTGCCTGTGAGCTCACACATTGCCATCAAGATAGGCTTGTTAACATACAAAGCCCTGCGCAGTCTGGGACCTGACTACCTTAAAGAGCTCCTGATTCCATACTCACCTATCCGCCCCCTACACTCCACCAAAGCTGGCTTATTAGTTGTACCATCCTCCCATCTAAAAAGATCAGGAGATAGGGCCTTTGGAGTGGCTGCGTCATTTCAGTGGAGGGTAGTACACTCACCTAGCAGGTCTTTATCTAAAAAGAAGGCTTTTTGTGTCAGAAAGACCAGGAAGAAGGCTGGAGGATGTGAAAGGACCTAGTAAGCCAGAAGTGTATTAAGTAATGATACAGTGATGTTACACAAGTGTACTAACTATACTAACTAGCTATAACATACTATACTGATTATATTTACTGCCGTACCACTCCAATTTCTTTTTAGATTCCTTTCCCTTCACTGATGATAGCTCATGGGTGGAAATTGATTGCTAAACAGTTTATATACTCTTCCACCATATATAAAGGCTGCCATCTAGGTGGAGGCCTTTAAAACCTCTCTTGAAACGTATATATTTGATAAAGCTTTTAATCTGATCTGAATTCATTTATTCTGGGGTTGTTTTATTACATTTTATTATTATTTTGTTAAGCGCTCTGAGCTCTTGGATAGAGCGCTATAAAATAACATTTGCCATGCCTTGCCTTCATGAGATGTTCTGCCCCCTTTAGAGGTCATTCGAAGTGCCAGCATAGCTCATTTTGTAGCACATCTGTTTTTGGAACAGAGGATCATGGATTCTAGTCCCACTGGCTCATTCCATAAATGTTGGCACCCAGTGCAGCACTAGGGGGATACTGTACTATTTTTATGTATTTTTTTCTAAAACTTCAGATTTGTAATCCACCGTTTCCATAATCTGAGCAATAATGTTCAGAGGTTTACATAAACAGTGGATTCACTTCTCTGAGCTGCAGAATACTATTCAATGGATTACATCATCTATAGAATTGAATTCCACATTTTTGCATAGAAATATTTTTCAGAATTTTGAGGAATTAAAAATGAAATTACAAAAAAAAACATAACATTTTGGACACAGAATTGCCATGTTACATGAATTCCACTGGCAGAATATTGCATTCCGCACAGTTCTTGTGTCTATGCAACCGCTTGCTGATACCTACAACAAGGAGTACCATTTTACCCACTGCCTCCTTTTCTCCTGGCTAAAGGGACATCGTCAACCCTCTCAGACCTCACAGTGTCTCCAGTTTAAAAAACACCTGGTATGATTGGTTACATTCTGTAGAGACTGCTGATGGAGCTTGTAGTGTGATTCTGATAACTTTATTCTTTTTAAAAGTGAAAAACAGATAGCCCAGCATACTGGTGTTACCCCACAAAAATGTGCTTGTTTCTAGTCCTTGATCGACTCCCAATACATCTTTCCTGGTTTTGTGAACACCCTGAACACAGTCTAACCACTCATGATGCAGTGGGGAAAGAGGTGCCTATTGCATCATGAATGGCTGCACTGTGTGTGGGTGTTCCTAATGTTTAGGAAGTATGCAAAAAGAGTAGATGAAGGATTTGAAATAAAACAAAGCTAGGTATAATAACACCATTAGCATACATTTCTGCAACATCAATTCATTTTACAGAAGATAAGTAATGAAAAAATATGGGTTTTCAATTAGAAATAGTGAGACACAAAACAGGATTCACAATGTCTCTTTAAACTGGATTGGGATAGGGCGCAGGCTTCGTGGACAGAAACAAGTAGCGTGACTCAATAATTGATTTTCTTTATAGTCCACAATTGATTTCAGAAGTGGTTTTCTTCATAGGCAGGACACTTTACATACAGTGTACATCATCCAATTCATAACACTGGAGCACTTCCTCAGTTCATACCTTTCTTGGAATTGGCATCGCTCCCTGGAGTTCCCTCCAGACCTTAATCCTCTCTGCTTACTCTCTGGATCACATCTAAAATTTTGAAGTGCTTTCGTCCCTTTTATAGTACTCAGTGCCCATGTGACATGGTAACTCCACCCATCTAAACATTTCAAGCATAATATCTTTACATACAAAACATTTTATTTATGTCACAATTTCTAAACACCCTAAATACAGTTACATTCAATACTGGGACTTTCATCTAATCCCTACAGTAACTTTATAGATTTCTAAATGTTTTAATCAATCTCCCAATATCAGGTATCACCACCCACCTCTGACTACAGCATAAACGTAGACTAAAGATGGCTGGCTGGCTCTTAGAAGAGAGCTGGAGCCAACAGGGATCAAACTTGGGGCTTCACAGTGCCAGGAGAAGCAACCTTCGCTCCACAAAAATCCCAGCCCCAGCCCAGAAACACTTGCATTCAACCCATGGGGTATGTCACAGTAAATTCTCTTCATTTTATATAAAAGATGTTCTGGGAAACCAAAGCAGAAGGCAAAATGCCTTTGCAACAGTGTGCACGAGCGAGCAAGCAAACCAATTACCGGTGCTCGCAACAGCACTGTTGCATGGAAAAACAGCAGTCCAAATTAACTAAAAATGCTGCTTTTTCCACAAATTTTATTTTAAGAAAACATTACAGGGGAACAAGAAAGGGAACCAGAAGGTTTCCAACATTAATGTATTCTTCCTTTCACAGTTTCAAATGTACTCTATGCCTTAACTTACTACAAGCAGGAAAAAAGTAGTTACAAGACAAAACAACCTTCCTTTAGTAGCATTTTTACAGCCCATTGCAGAAACCCCAAAACTGGAGCACCAAACAAGCGAGGGCATGGCAGAAAACAAAAACCACAAGTTCAAAGCAAATACAGAGAATCCTCTTTTTAAGTCAATTACGGCATACAGAGCATTTCCCTAAACCACTCTTACCTACAGCTTATACCTTCATCATTTCTAATCTAAAACGCTAAATGTTTGCCCTGATTATTACTTTACTGGAAACTTGATTACAAACAGGGGAGGGTTTCTTTCTTTCTAGCGAGTGGTTTACAACGGAAACAAAAACGTGCTAGCAGAGCTCCGTTGAGTGAATGTATAGCTGAATACACAACTTTGTATAAACAAAACGAGAGCACTTCCCTTTGGCTTTACACTGCTAAAACTAGCATTGAAACACCTTTACCCTTTTTATCACTGCAGAAGTTCAGTCAGATTAGAAAACCTGAAAATAACCTGCCATTCCACTTTTATACGACAGGGAACAAGGAAGGGAACTAGGAGGTCCCCAAACATTATTTTTAAAGACTACTAAACACAAGCAAGCCCACAGAAACACCGCAAGGCAAAACAAGGCATTATTAAAATATTTTAAAGATATTCCCTCAGTATTCTCACCCGAAGGGCTTTCTACATCACCCCTCACACAATGGGCATGTAGGAGCGGCAGCTGCAATTAACCAACAAAGAGCAGCTGCTGACTCCTCTAATATTTCTTTCAAGATACCTAGTCCTTAAACGAGACAACTGGTTCCTGTATAAATCCGAATTGACAATATTTTTCTTTCATGAATGGCAGAGTCCTTTTTACGTTAAAGCGCGCTGAACAAGGAGCGTTTTGGGAGAATGCAGCACAATTTGGGTGTTGTCTCCCTTGCAATCCAGTGCCCCATTGAGCAGGGCGTGGCGGTCCTGCGCAATGGGTGCGGAACTCTGTATGACAGCGGTGGTCTTCTGCTTCAAAGAAAACCACCACTGTCATACTGACCACCGCATCACGCCGCCCCTCACATCACGCGCTCCCCGAGTCACGCCACCCCAAAGTTTTGGTGCCATGCTGGGAGCCCACCCCAGCGTGGCAAACTTGTTGCTGGCGGGGATGCCCAATCCCGTCGGCTCCACGGCCCCAAGCCATCCCTTCTGCCACTGGGAGCCCGCCCCCAGCGTGACAAGCGATCCGTTTTTGCCGGCCAGGGGTGCCCAATCCCCGTAAAACCTCGGCCCCCCAGCCATCACCTGCCATGCTGTGAGCCCACCCCAGTGTGGCAAATGTCCCACGTAGTCCTCTTTTTTTTTAAAACCTGTAAAGAAAAAAATGGTCCCACGTAGTCTCCCAGTCCCCCCTCCCACAACCAGTACCCACCCACTGCACACCCAGCCTCCCCACACCCCCCCTCACCCCATACTTACCTCTGGAGCTCGACGTGATGATCTTTGGTGTACTGGGAACACATCTGCACTCTTCAAAGCCAACCGTGAACAGAGGAAATGCCGGTAAGCTGTATAATGGGCTAGATAAGGGGGTTTCAACTTTATTGCATATCTCAGGCATTTTTTTGAATTTTGCACCAAATTTTCAACATGGGGTTTTTGGGACTCCTTCTCATGAATGATGTCACTGTCCTTGGCATTATTCGGGCCGAAGGTGATTTGCAGTCATTGCACAGTCACTGCGGCGAAATCACCCTTCGAACCTGAATAACACCGTGACAGTGATATCATTCATGAGAAGGGGTCCCAAAAACCCCATGTTGAAAATTTGGTGCAAAAATTCCAAAAAATGACTGTTTTACGAGCATGCATTTTGCAGTTCCTACACAGGTTCGTAAGTTCACGAATTTTCAATATTTCCACTCCAGATTTTCAACATTGCCATTTTACCACACCTTCTTATGAGTAGTATAGCTGTCATTTTTCACATCTCACCTAAAATGTGTTTTCGCCCATGTAGCACACAATGGCGCAGTTGGTGTGCAAAATCAATGTGTGGGACACATTAAGAAAATCACAGTGACACTGTTCATGAGCAGAGATCTTAAAATGGCTGTGTTGAAAATTTGGTGAAAAAATTTCTAAAAATGACTGTTTTACGAGTCTGCGTTGAGCAGTTCCTACTGCGGCTAGTAAGTTTGTGAATTTTCAATATTTTCACTCCAGATTTTCAACATTGCCATTTTACCACACCTCCTCATGAGAAGTACAGCTGTCATTTTCATATCCTGCCCAAAACATGTTTCCGTCCTTGTAGCACAATGGCACAGTCGTGTCGAACTCAATGTATGGGGCACATTAAGAAAATCACAGTGACACTGTTTGTGAGCAGAGGTCTTAAAATGGCTGTGTTGAAAATTTGGTGACAAAATTCCTAAAAATGACTGTTTTACGAGCGTTCATTGCGCAGTTCCTATGCACGCTCGTAAGTTTGCGAATTTTCAATATTTTCACTCCACATTTTCAACATTGCCATTTTACCACACCTCCTTATGAGCAGTGCAGCTGTCATTTTTCACATCTTGCCCAAAATGTGTTTCCGCCCATGTAGCGCACAATGTCACAGTTGCTGTGTGAACTCAGTGTATGGGACACATTAAGAAAAGCACAGTGTCACTGTTCATGAGCAGAGATCTTAAAATGGCTATGTTGAAACTTTGGTGAACAAATTCCTAAAAATAACTGTTTTACGAGCATGCATTGTGCAGTTCCCATGCACGCTCGTAGGTTTGCGAATTTTCAATATTTTCACTCTAGATTTTCAACATTGCCATTTTACCACACCTCCTAATGAGCAGTACAGCTGTCATTTTTCACATCTTGCCCAAAACGTGTTTCCGCACAATGGGGGTAACAAAAAGGTCATGCTGAAAACTTATTGTGCAAATACCAGCAATCGCACAGGGCATTAGGGTAAAGCACCATACGTGCCAAACACCACTGCAAATACCTGCAAGCGAACGTTCGGCATTGACAAATGCTTGTTATTTTACTGATACATTGCCACAGCAAGTAAAGAGAACATTCCCTTTTCTTTTATGCCAGACAGGATGGCTGTTACATTTTCAAGGGAATGCAATGAAGCGCACAAACCCAAAAATCTATATAAAACATATACCAGCTGTTCTATATAGCCTAACTGTGCAGCGTTACCCAATAGCGTAGTATATCAAGGCAATAACCAGCAGGGCTGCCTACCTAGAAAGGGGAGGAGGGGAAAGAAAACATAGCCTGCAACCTACTCCCTTACCAATTAATTTATTAATGATTTTCCCTACCTAACGGAATAAAACTAATAATTCCAAATCCCCCCCAATCCTTCACAGAGCCGCTCTGTGACATGGATCCCACATGAGACCAAACACACCTATATCTTTTTACAAATCACTTGAGTTTAGCTCTTATTGTGCCATCCTTCTGTCTGGGGCTTAAATGGATTGCTCTCTTGTAACAGCCTGGCATGAGAGCAGACCGTAGGGCAGCAACTTTCCCTGGTGAGCTACCAGCTGCCAGATGGAGTGGGTGCAAGGTGGCTATGGCAGTGTGCCTTTGGGTGCGCACTGCACCCCCTCCACTGTCAGTCTGCACCATCGTGCAGGGCATCGGGTTTGGCCAATCCCCCACTACTCGGGAAAGGGTCCTAAAGGAACTGGAAGGAATAAGAGTTAATAAAGCAATGGGTCAGACGGGGTGCACCCCAGGGTCCTAAAGGAACTAAGAGAGATGGTGGCTGAAGCTCTGGCAAGGCACGGGGTCAAAATGTCGCATGGCAGAATGCCATGCATCTTAATCGTGCTGCGTGATTTCTTGTTAACTTTTGTTCTGTGGGGGGCTCTGCCCCCACACTCCCTGTTATGGGGGGGCTGACCCCTCCAGACCCCCACACCAAAGATTCTAAGTCCGGGGTCCAACTCGGAGACCACATTGGTCCAGGTTTCGCTGTAATGCGGTACGCTATTAAGCATACAACATTATGATCCGGTACGTCTGGCAATCCTGTTTAGCTGATCACTGGAAACAGAGGAGATACCCAAAGACTAGTGGACAGCAGATGTAGTCCCCTTATACAAAAGCAGGAACAAAGAGGAAGTGGGAACTATAGACCAGTAAGCCTGACCTCGGAAGTGGGGAAGTTCATGGAAGCACTACTGAAGGAGAGATTGGTGGAACATCTGGTTGCCAGTGGACTACAGGACACAAAGCAGTATGGTTTCACAGGGGGGAGGTCATGCCAGACCAACCTCATTTAATTTTTTGACTGAGTGACAAGGGAGGTGGATCAGGGACAGGTGGTGGATGTGGTCTATCCGGACGTCAGCAAGGCCTTTGACACTGTGCCACATAGAAAGCTATTAAACAAACTGGGGAATATGGGAGTGGGCAGGAAAGTAGTACAGTGGGTGGGTAATTTGCTGGGCGGCAGGACACAGAGGGTGGTGGTGGTAAATGGCAGAGGGAAGAGTAACCAGTGGGGTACCACAGGGATCAGTGCTGGGACAGGTCCTATTCAACGTCTTCATCAGTGAAATTGCGCAGAACCTAGAAGGTAGAATTTCCCTGTTAGCTGATGACATGAAGCTCTGTAACAGAGTGGACATGCCAGAGGGTGTAGTCAGAATGAGAGGGACCTTCAGAAGCCTGAAGAATGATCAAGGGTTTGGCAGCTGAAATTTAATGCAAAGAACTGCAAGATAATACATAGGGGCACAAAAACCCTGGAATAACATATCAGTTGGGGGTGAGTATATAGCATGCATGGGGTTATTATCGCTGATGACCTCAAGGTAGGGAAACAGTGCGACAAGGCAGCAGGTAAAGCAAATAGGATTCTGGGATGCATAGGAAGGGGCATCACCAGCAGGAAATGGGAGGTCATAATTCCACTATACAACAAACTAGTGAGGCCCCACTTGGAGTACAATGTACAGTTCTGGAGATCTTACCTATGTAAGAACATAGACAGGGTAAAGAAGGTTCAGAGGAGGGCAACAGTGATTGCATCACAAGTCCTATGAGGACAGGCTGAAGGACTTGAATATGTAATCCTTGGAGGAAAGCACAGAGAGAGGGGATATGATAGAGACATACAAGTATCTTACAGGGAGGAATGTAATTATAGGAATACACTATTTTTCAGTGAAAAAGATGTTCCAGGACTAGAGAGCATGGGATGAAGTTGGAGGTAGGATGATTCAGAGGAAACGTGAGGAAGAATTTCTTCACAGAAAGAGTGGTGGACAAGTGGAACACCCTGCCAGAGGAAGAGATGGGGACTGAAACAATCATAGGATTTAAGAATGCATGGGATAGACAAAAGGAAATTCTGGAGGTAATGGGCAACAGAGCTCTAGAAAAACATAAAGGGAATTTACAAGTTCAAATGGGCAGCCTGAGTGGGCCATAGGCCCTTATCTGCCAACAGTGTCTATGTATCTATGTACTCACCGTCCCATGGCCTGGCATGCAACTCTACCTGGGACCAGGAGCCAGTGCGTATAAGAGACACCCCCCACCCATTTTGTTCATGTCACCAGAGTTGGGTCAGACATCCACTGCATGGCTCTGGCAGTTAGAGATGCTTTTGCACTGCAGGTATATGGCATGTAGGCATACAGCATAGGTCCTATTGCCTTCAACGCAAAACTCAGGGAACCTCTGTCTGTGAAAACTGTAACTGGTTTACTAATTGTACATTACTGCTTAATGTAGCCTATGCAAACATTGTTTGTGAACATTTCTTGTGCTTATCCATTTTCTCTGCTCTGTATGTCCTGTACTCTTGTATGCATTGTGCCTAGGTCTCCCCTGTGAAAAGGACCTGGTCCCAATGTGACTTCTCAGTTAGCAAACTAACTAACTAACTAACTCATTAAAAAATATCCAACCAGCTAACTAATGAACTACCTAACTGGCTGACTAACTAACCAGCTAATTAACCAGCTAACTAATGAAATAGCTAACCAGCTCACTAACTAACTTACCAACTAATTTATTGTTGTAGACAGTAGATGTTTACTTTACTAACTAACTAACTAACTAAATTTACCTGACAGGAGTCCTTTTTACCCAGTGTGTAACCAGCACAAAAGGAAGTTGGTGCAATTATCAGCTGATTCTTGCTTATGGAAGTATCCACATGATAAAGGCAGTCACACTGTGCTTGGCTTATGATGGGCACTTCCACTTCCTGCAGGGTGTGAGGGCTTGGAAGTTGCACTGAAAAACAAACAAATAATTGTGGGTAACGGATACAGGCATCCTGTCTGTACAAACAGAGAGTAGGACCACTACAATATCATCAGTCTCCAGAATATAATTTCTCAGGGTGTGTTACAGGATAAACAAAGAATGGGTTCAGGTTGTCTATTTTACTGTTGTGGAACATGAGTTTTCTTTTAAGGCAGTTAGCTGCAAAAGTAATAAGAAAATAGTAAATCTACTGGCTGGCTGTTGATGTTCCAGGACAGTAGAAATTAGGCAATTGTTACCATGAGTGTTTAACTGAAATGCACATATTAGCATACCTGATACATCTACTTTTCTAGGTACTTCCTATACTGCAAACAATGGAGCCTATGCACGAATCTGCAGAGTGCCTACGCACCACATATCCATGCTGCACAGCCACTCCGCACTTATTGCACCCACAACACGGGATGCATGAAATGGGGGATGCAGCCCCTATGCACCCAATTCCCCGGCTGCATGAACAGCAATGTGATGGGGGCATGCCAGCACTATATGCCATGCACCAAAGTGAGTAGTGCTGTGCACCAGGGGGTGTAGGAGGGCACCTGCTATGCCAGGGGGAACTCTGTCATAAGTGCCCTATGTGCCCAGTCCCATGCTCACAGCCCACCCGTCCTGTGCAGGCAATGGACTGGGAACCCCCCCCATGCACACACCTCTCCATGCCCCTGCCTGTCCTGGCAGCAGATTCTCCCCTCCCCAAACACAGGCTCATGGGGCTGTATCCTCCCACCACCTGTGTAGTGGGAGGATACAGCCCCATGAGCTGTATCCTCCCACCACGCAGGTGAGCTGCATCCCCAGGGTGGTACCCGGTGAAGACCTTCCCAACATACACAGTTGCCCCATCCCAGTATTGACAGAGGCTCCCCTCCCACATGGTGTACCCCCCAAAAAACCAGTGTCCCTCAATGACCCTCCATTGAAGCAGCTGTGATGGTCACAGGTGCAGCATATGGCTGTGTGGTATGGTGCCTCCCAACCCCCTGACAGCCAATCACAGAACCCATGCCAAGACATTGCTGGTCAGTGGCCACACCCCCACCCCAGTGGCACTGACCCCCATACCCAGCTGTCAGTTCTGGTGCACCGGATGGCCAACGGCACAGCCCTCCTCACAATGCCTCAGCTGCCGGCCAGCTAAGTGATGCTGGGAGAGTGCCCCTTTATACAGGCAGTGTACTCCCAGCATCACTTACATGGCCAGTGGCTGAGGAAATGTGAGGAGGGCTGCACCACTAGCCATCCTGGGGAGCGCCACCGACTCGCAGGTACAGGGGGTAATGGTGTTGGTGCTGTGAGGGGAACTGTATGCCTACAAGGGGGCCGGGGTATGGGACAGAGGTTGGGGTGGGGCTATACATTGCACCACAGTGTGTTGGGGGGGTATCATGCCTTGCAAGGGGATCGGGAAGCCACCTGCTGGGGGATGCGGGCTATGCTGTTTGTGGACTGGGACCTGACTGCCTGTTGTCGGGGGTTGGGGGCATGTTGCAGATACCAGGAGACTGGGCAGACTCCTGTGGGAGGGTGACCTGTATGTCCATGTGTGGAGTAGTGCTGCTGTGGGAGGGGGGATCTTTGGTGCAGTGTGCACCACGGCATTGACACCTGGATGGCCAGTGTGCTCCACTGGACTGCACGACAGGGCAGCACAAGTCTGGGTGCCTGTGGGAGCTATTCATGCACCTGGACCCACGTCACCCTACACAAGTAATCCACTCTGGGTCCCAGGACCGGCATTCCATTTGATGCCCGTCTGGGTCAGCAACCTCACCCCTGGCTGCCCAGTGGAGTCTTCTGCACTGGGGGGGGCAGAACCATGGACAAGTGGTGATTGTTGGTGAATACCAGCCTGTGTGCACCTGTCTGCAGGTGCTGAGCTACGCAGGCAGGATATGCGCCTCTGGCGCATATTTCACACCCATTTATACATAGGCACAATGAGTTTTTTTAATCTTCTCAGTCCTAACTTTTACCAAGTTTACAAAGCTGTTTCAAAGCCAAATGTGGGGGACATCTTTTTTTCTTGAGAAAAAAAACTAAATTGAAACATTTATAAAATACTCAAATTTGGTGGAACTAAAACATTTTACTACAAAATAAAACTGGAATGATAAAAGAAAAAATAGGATCAAATGTTTTCCAAATTTTGTTGTACTCTTGCTTAATAGAATTGAAATAAGAAATTATATCTAATGTTGACAAGAACGTACAAAAGGTGGCACATGACAACTTCTGCTGTGGGAACGTTCACGTAGTAAAGTTGTGTGAAATTTTTAAAAATTCCGCTTCTGTTGGAATTCCACAGAATTTTTGGGACTTCTGCCTAATACAATGGAATTCTGTCACAAGCAGAATCCTGAAATTCTAAAGGAGATTTTTTTTTAAGAATGTGGGTAAGAAATCCCCCCTTTACATAAAAACCAAAGATTCATGTTCCAGTAATCCATGGAATAGTCTTCCAGGGTTCACATAGAAGCGCATTTTTGGAATTCTAGAGAATTAAGAGAGGAATACTGAAAACCATTTGTGAATCAGAATTGCTATTCTCCAGGAATTACACACTCTATCAATTAGTAAACAATTTTTAGTAAAGGGTACCGATTCTGAGATATTGGAAAGAATGATTACAATCTGCCATTCTAATTGTATGTGTATGTGAGGGGTTTCTATTTAGTGCCCAGAGTGTCAGACTTCGATGAGAAAAAATGGTGTCTGTTTTCATCCTCCTGGTGCTGTATATTCAGTCCTCAGGCCAATTCCCCTTTGACCTCTAAGCCTTGTCTTATGCTAGCCCCTTGTGATGATGCCTGCAAGGGGTTCACTGTTTATACCAGTATTTCAATAGTTTGATACCTCAGCACTCCACATTTGAGTCAGTATTGTTCCAACTTGTGCAGAATATGGAACTCCACCTACAGAATTTGTGTGCAATAGAAATTAGATGTCTGAATTATTTGTGTAACCTTGCTTATCTCTGTTTCTGTGGTGGGACTGTACCCTGTATTTTGTCCAGTCTGCCCTCACTTCCCCCCCACCCAGCATCCCCAGTTTGCATGCACAAGGTGGATTGCAACTTTCCCTCACAGAAAAGCTCCTTAGGGGTCAGGGAAGAGACCAAGATCAACCTAGGAACCTCGATATGCTGACTGGGCATCATCCAGGAGAGGGTCATCGTGGTTCCTCAGCGTTCATGCTGCTCACTAGAAGGGGGGTTTTCTTCCCCGCTGGTTGCCACCCTCTGATGGAGGTGGATGTGCGATGATGTCAACGCACGTTGGGAATGTTCCCACCCCCAAAGTGCAGACGTCTGCTGCCCCACCAATCTTGTGTCTCAGCGCTGGTCCCAAGTGCACATATCCCCTAGTGATCACCAGGGATCAGTAGTCTATGAGGCATCAGGACCCTCCCCACCCTGAAGAAGTAGAGCAGTCCTTGGGGACACTCATCTTTCTCCCCCCAGCCAGCCCTCCGATGATCCAAGTTTGCTCCTGAACTTGGATAATTGGCATCGCAAGAGGTAGTGCTACCACTGTGTTGGTGGGCTTGCTTTACTTCAAAAATCTTTCCAGAATGTCTTATTTAATTCCTTGGAATTATGAAAATCATTTCTATGTAAACTACAAAAATATATATTCCACAGATTATGTAATCTGTAGGATATCATTCTGCAGTTCGTGGAAAATGAATCAGCAGTTAATGTAAACTGCTGACTGTGATTCCATGGTTTATGTAAACCACAGATTAGTAATTTACTGTTTATAAAGAAGTATTCTGCTTTTGGAATTACAGAATTCTGCTTCTACTGGAATTACAGAGAATTAGGTAGAATTCCCTAAATTTCATGGATTTCCATCAGAAGCAGTATTTGAAAATTCTACACAGTTCTAATCCAGCTAGTTACCCCCGTCACTCACCTCCTGTCTGGATATTGCCCCAGCCAGTGACCCAGCACATCATGCCATCAGGGAACTGGACAGTGGAACTGGGCAGGCAGATTGGCAGGATGCGGTTTGTGAATGTCATGCTTTGGCTCAGTTGCAGGAGGGCGATGTCATTGTTCAACGTTGTGTTAAAGTAGTTCTCATGGATGATGATCCGATTAACTCCAGTCAAAATCTCATTTGGGCTGGGATTTGACAGCTGATACCTCCCCAGCAGGATCTTGTATGAGCTTGTGTTGTACAAGCTGAAAGGTATAAGATATGGAATGGATTACTTGAAAGAGAGAACAATGTCTAAGGACTTCCATGCTCAGTTATAAATCAAGGCATCATTATTCACCAGTCAGGATTGTGCACTGTGTGTTAATACTAGTGATGAGACTACTCTTATGGTTGTAAGAATGGTCTCAGACAAATGTATAGGGTAAGAGAATCATGACCCAAAGGTGAGTGGTTCTGACTGAATGTAAGTGAGACCCTCTTACAACTGTAAGAGTGGTCTTATCACCCATATTTTTATATTATTCATCAACCTTGATCAATAATATATTAAATGGAGGATTTTAACTTACCAAATATCTACTGGGACAGTCCATCGGGAACATCTAATTTTGAAAATAGACTGAAGGATATTTTCATTACAAATTATCTAGAACAACATGTACACCATAAAACAAGAGGGCAAAATACTGTACATGGGACCTTGATATTAGCAACATGGAAGATGTCATCAGTACATGTGTAGTAAGAGAACCATTGAGTACAAGTGATCAGACTGTGGTACAGTTTAAAATATTATGCAAATATATTGATGGAAAAGGAACAACTAAAATCAGATGTTTAAACAATGCAAATTTCTCAGGAATGTTAAATTTCCTAAAACAATGGGGTTAGGAAACTGAGTTAATGGAACTAGATGTACACGGAACATGGGATAAAATCAATTGTGCATTAGAACACTCTACAGAAATGTTCATACCACTAAGGACTAAATATAATCAAAAAGGGAAAATCCCATCTTGGTTCAATAGCAAAATTAAAAACAGTATAAGTAGGAAAAAAGAAGCCTACAAAAAATATAAAAATAATCCAACACCAGGCAGATGGCACAGGTTTAAGGAAAGAGCTAAAGAATGTAAAATCTCTATTAAAAAATAGTGAAGAGGATAGAATTGCATCCAAACAAAAGGTAACCAGAAGGCATTCTTCTGTTACATAAACAACAACAATATACAATGCATCAGATCGGACCATTAGAGACAGATAAAAAAATTAATTACAGATGAAAAGGTTATGGTTGATATTTTCAATAATCACTTTTTGAGTATAAACCAACAGAATGAGATGGTTGCTATCATAATAGAATCATCAGCAGGTGAAAACAGAGACACTACTATCATTGAATCTCAGAATATTATAGATAAGTAAAAAACTTAAAGGTAGATAAATTTCCAGGATCTAATGGACTGCATCCATGGGTGTTGAGGGAGCTGGAAGTGGAATTGGCAGGGCCTCAGACCATCGTATTCAATAGATCCTTGGAAGATGGGGACATTCCGAATGACTGGAGAACTGCAACTGTGATCCCCTTATTTAAAAAGGGAGTTAGAAGTGATGGCAAAAATTGCAGCCCAATTAGCTTAACTTGCGTAGTCAGTAAAATATTGGATGAATATAAATAGGGACTGCTTGACAGACATTTAAGTGAAACTGGTCAGACTGATATAACAAACATGGTTTTGTTCCCAGATGATGTTGCCAGAACAATCTTATAATTTTTTTGACCATGTAAGTAAGGCTCTGGATGAGGGCCTATCAGTTGAAGAGGTACATTTATATTTTTCCAAAGTCTTTGACCTTGTCCCACATAAAGAATTAATTGATAAACTAATGGAATTGAGAACTGACCCAAAAACTGTCAGATGGATTGCAGCATGGTTAAAAGACAGGAAACAGCATGTATGCATTAGAAGATTTACATATGACTGGGGTGATGTTATGAGCAGAGTCCACCAGGGATCTGTTTTGGGACTGATACTTTTCAATATTTTTATATCTTTGCTTGAAGTATCAGACAGGTTATGGATGTGCAAATTTGCAGGTGACTGCAAAAGTGGGGCAATAGTAAACAACACAAAAGCTATGGAAGACCTCCAAAGATATCTACATATCATCGGAGCATAGGAACTTGAGCACAGGATGGCTTTTAATATCGATAAATGTAGAGTCATGCACTTTGGAAAAAGAAATGGTTGCCATAAATATTACTTAAATGCTAAAGAATTAAAAAGTGCAGAGAGTGAAAAAGATCTGGGTATACTCATTAAAAATGATTTGACATTTCACCATCATGTTATTGATGTTACTAAGAGAGCAAATATAATGTTAAATTACATACTTAGGAATATTCGTAGTAGAAGTAGTTCAGTTTTGATGCCACTGTATGGGTCAATGGTTTGGCCTTTGACAGAGTATTGCATTCAGTTTTGGAACCCATATCACAAAAGAGATATTGGGCAACTAGAGGGTGTGCAGAGAAAGACAACCATAAATATATATAAACTTAAACATCTATGTTATGAACATAGATTACAGGAACTTGGAATGTTCACCTTGGAGTATAGAAGGTTAAGAGGTGATTTGTGCCTAATATACTTGGTGTTCAATAATATGAACCCATGGAAATGTCTATAATGGGGAAAAAAGGATATGTAATAAAACAGAGCACACGGTTACCAACTCAGAGGTGAGAACTATAAAACTAACAAAAGGGGGGTTGGTAAATCAGAGGGTGGTAACCTGCTAGAATGGTTTACCAGACTGGGTGGTAACCAGTGTTAACATGGCTACTTTTAAAAAGTAACTCGATAACTGCACGAGGAGTTTTTCTGTCCATTGAAAAATGGTGAGTCTCATTGGCACAAGCTATGGACTTGTATCTAGCCTATGAATCTTATGAAATACTTAAAAGACCTTGCTTGAACATGCCTATTTCCACGGTAGCTACAAGTAAGACTCCTTTTTTTAAGCTTTATTTTAGCTTTTTAAACATAGAGCAGGTCACAGACTTATATAGTAATTGTTGTCAAGTACAATTTGGTTACATTAGAGAGCATGGTAGGCTCACAGGCCTCTTCAGGACACTATTAAGTACAGATATCTTTTAGATTATACATGTACATATCAGCATCTGGTATAACGGGAGAATGTGTGTGTACGGGTAATTCCTAGTATTTATGTTTTCCCTTTTCCCCTAGCGTGATTCTTAAGTGAGTTTAATCTATATTTAAATTTAGGTTACCCTAAGAAATATACCTCATGTTAGTTGTCATAATTAAGCGTACATGTGCTCCATCAAGAGAGACATTTCAGGGTTACCTTCTAAGGAAAAGAAGATACTGAGTTACAGTGGAAACCATAGAGTACCCAATGATTGCTCTAAAGGGCCTATATCTAATTGTATTTGGCCTGCTGATCTGAGACAGTGTATTGAGTCTTCTCTATTTGCATCGATTCTAGTACGGTATTGCTCCACTGGGCTATAGCTGGAGGGGACCTCTTAAGCCAGTTTTGGGCTAAGACTTTTTTCCTATTACTAATCTCAAAGGCCGTAGTGGATGTCAGTAATGCTTTTTGTTCTGCAGTGCACCTTGTGCTTTCAATAGCAATACTATTTGTAGAGAGATTTGGTAGTTGTGGTGTAACCCCTTATTAAGAATGTAGACTGTTTCCCTCCAGTAGTTTATTATTATTAGGGGGCACTCCCAGGCCAAAGGGGTGAATGATCCCTCGCCTACTTTACATCTCAGGCAACAATCTAATTGTGTTGGGTCAATTTTGTGGGCTAACATCAGAGTGAAGTATACTAAATTGTATTTGCCGCAGTCTGTTTTTTTGAGCCGTTTACCAATAAATACTTAACTTCACACCAGCTTTCCTCAGGAAACTGCTTCTCTTCCAGTTCTTCTGCCCATTTAGTTTTTAAGTTAGACATTGGGTCAGAAAGACTGTTGATTAACAACATATAAAATTTTTTTAGTGGGTGGAAATCTTACTTTTTTTGTAGACATAACTTCTTCAATAGGGGACAACAGGGGAGTTCTATGCAAAGTTCCTTGAATTTGCATCACTTTGTGTCTAATTTGTAAATATCTGAAAAAGTCTTTGGGATTGAGAAGAAATTCAGAAGTTAATTGTTGAAAATTAGCCAATATTCCCCAATCGTAGAGATCTGTAACTGTTTTCAGACCCTTGCCCCTTATTCTGAGCTGTGTAGTCACTACTTGCCCTGGAGGGGAAGACAATCTCCATAGGCCTTGTAAGATATCCACCCTCAGGGAAAGCTCTCTACAATGACTTATGTTTAATTAGGCAGTAAGCCAGACTCTGGCCAATATCCTGGTAAAATGACTGATTATGTGTTTTGAAACTCTGGTGCTTAAGTCTGGGGTCAAAATAGGGGAATTGAGGGGTTCTATCAATTCTCTGACTACCAGATCTACCCAGGTTGCTTGAAGCTCCAAAGAGCTAATCATATCTATGAGAAACGAGATCTGGGCTGCTTGAATAATAACATTTGAAATTAGGTAAACCGAGTCCCCCCTCCTTCGTAGGCCTCTATAATAGCAGGTAGCTCACCTTTGCTTTTTTCCTCTCTCCATAAGAATGATGTTGGATATCCATTTTCACTTTCAAGATTTCAGTGAGCCATTTACTTGTGTACTTAATAGGGTCTGTACCCCCTCAACTCCCTCTGGTAGACCTACGAGTCACACATTTTTGTGATGCTCACAGTTTTCACGATCACCTGCTATGTATTTCAGTTCTGAGATAAATTTTTTATGTACACTGGAGGTGCTGAGAAAGGGTCGCTACTCTTTCTTTCTGATCTGCAACCCTTGTTTCAAGTTAGTTGAGTCACTTAGGGTATGACAGCACCACAGTGACAACTTTACAGTGATGTTGTCGACAGCAACAACATCAACGCATCACTGTGAAGTCCGCTTTGGACCCTGACATGGCTTCCCAGTGTCCTGCACCCCCTCCCCAAATCAGCTCCAACTTGGAGTTGATTATATTAAATAAGGGGGGGTATGGGGGCACAGCCCCCTGCAAAAAAAACCTTATTTTTCCAATGGCACAATGCCAACCACAATTGCAGTCGGCATGCAGCTGTTGCTGTAACGTCAGGTCAACATATTTGTGTTGAACTGGCATCATAGATCCGCTGTTTTGTTTGGGAACTGACTATTGCCCCCAAGTCATTCACTGTTTTCTGCAGATGTGTATAGGGAGCATTTAGATTCTCAAATCCAGCCCGTATTTATTTTTGCATGGTAAAGAGAAGGGCTGATAAAGTTTTTATAGTCAGTGTTTCAGTTGATTCACTGGGGCCTCTGCTGCTTGTTCCAGGGTGGTCTCTGCGCTGGTATTATTGTGGCATATAGCATCTCCAGGCCCATCCACTTTGCTTGATGTTTTAGCTGTCTGGAATGGCAGCTGCATTTGTTTTTTCCTAGAATTTCTTCCAGTTACCATGAAGGATGCTTGGTATGTAAGACTGAACGCAGAAAACAGGTTCTTTTAGGTAGAACTGCCAAGATAAAAGCTGGATTACTCAGAGATAGTCTAAAAGCCCACCATCTTATCTCACAGACAGGCAATGCCCCAGGTGAGACACTCTTGAGAGAATAAGAGTGTCTCAAGTGCAGAGCAAAGGAGTGCTTCAACTGGTTGGGAACATTCCCTCGATCTATAATTCTAAACGTTCCAAGTACCCTTTTCCTCCATGAGAGGTTTTCTCATGTAAGCAATTCTAAAATGTTATAGTTCTAAAGTCAGCTAGCATTCTCCATTTCATCATGCAGGGTTTTTTTGTAATTTTTTGCAAAATCCAACAGTTTTATTTTCAATTCAAGTTGCATTCAAAAAAAAAAAAACAGTCATCTTCAACGTGATTTATCATATGTTTATATGTACAGTTACTGTGTCTCCTCTGGTTACTAGAGTTTCTTCTCAAGCCCTTTGTGTGCCAGAACTGCTCAGCTTCACTTTGCAGTACTCTTGCCTAACAACTCGAGAATGCCCTCTTTTAACCATAAGAGACATAGTAACTGTACACACAAACATATAACATTTATTTTGCTTTTACTTTATTTAGAATTTACTAACTGGGTAAAACCCCAATAGATGCATACACTCAGCGTACATCCACAGTGAAAAAAAAGAGCCATGTTGTCAGACAGTTGGCACAGGAGAGTTTAAAATCCACTCTTTCCCTTTGCAATAATTCCCCAGGACTGTATAATGTGCTTCTTCTCTCAGCTCACCCAGAAATGTCTATCAGAAATAGAGGGGTGGATCATAGACTGGCATAAGGTTTTGCTTCAGACCCCTGTGTCATAGCTGAAGTATTATATATATGTCCTTAGCAGGATGATATAGTGTGCTGAGTTTGCTGCAAGGGATTGGGGGATTCTCATTATTATTGGTTTGTTTTCAGTTTTTTTTTACCCTGCATTTTTCAATTGTGATTAACCCTCCTGTTTTTTTTCCTATTATTAGATTGACTGAGTGACTGATAACACTTGGACAATATACATTTAGACTGTACAGCTCTGTTTTCAAGCAAAAGTCTATAGTATACAAAATGTTATACAGATGTCATTTGTTAGCATACAAAACATATAAAAAAAATGCCACAAATTACTACAATAACAAAAGTACAATAATGACAGACTATCAACAATAGTTATAGATATGAAACAGTTCTAGGGCTATCAGTTTAAAATGTGTCAAGTGAACCAGAATTTCAGGATCATACTAAGATCCAGTTCCAGGACCTGGCAGGACTAGCTACAGGAGTCCTGGGAACAAATCTCATGACAATTGTAGAAATACCTTGGTCCCTCTCATATTTTTTTCTCTCTGGGGGTATCTAGATGGTACTGTCAGGCTTAGAGCAAGAAGAAGATTAACTGGGTGAACTGAAACAGAATTTAGGATATTATATATCATGTACAATAACCAATGTATTTCTCTTTGTATGGTCAGAGATTACCGACCAAATTTTTTGTGCAGTATGCAGTGATGTTTAGTTGGTTTGCAGCAAGATATAACGCATGCAGTTTTGATATACAACACATAAAACTTTGCTAAGGATAATCTGTTGACAAACTGGTATATTAAACTACCATATACTGTCGTGGGTAATTTTGGGTGGAAACTATGAATCCTGATTTTGTGATAAAAAGTGAAATTTAGCAAATTTTGCAAAAGTTTCTAAAATTTAATGTTTGGTGAAATCCAGATTCTCTGAATGCTTTCTCTAATTTTTCATCTTTCTCTGCAAATTATTTGGGCTGATTTGTGGAGTGATACATATGAACTGTGGCATGACAGTTCCATTCCACAATTTAATATATCAGTCCACAATACACGCAGTCATTCCACAACAGATAACAGAGTGATAAGTTCTGTGGAATTCTGTTCTGTGGTTTAATATGTCAGTCTGCAATCCATCCATTCATTGTAAGTCAGAATTTTGTGCAAGTTGCCAAAGTACATTCTGAAATTTCTGGAAATGAAATTCTGACTTTTGGGTAATCTGCCACTGTAATTTTATTTTTGTTTAGTACTAAATGTGACTAATAATTATGTGGTTTGGACTAATTTAAGTCTACCTACCTGCAGGGGACAAAATGCTGCCCTGTTTATGGTGCCTAGGTTTTTGTTTATCTTAGGAACACAGTCTTTATGTGAAATGAAAAACTCAACATAGTATCTAAATAAGACAGTTCCTTGACGTTTAATGTCTTTGAGAGAAGTAATGTTTATTTCAGGGGAATTTATGGCCAAAGTTTAAAGTACATACACAGACTTTTTCTGTCATTAAGGACTAGGCCTGATTCCTCAAACCAGTTTTGGATATTTAAAAAGTCCCTCTTCAATTTCTGTTCCATTTTGCCAAAGTTGTTTTCTTAAGCAACAATCACTGTGTCATTTGGCATATGTTCTAATACAAAGGGTTATTTAAAGTCTGAGGGAATGAGTTAACAAAAAACAAAGTAGAAGCAGAACCAGTATGAAGCCCTGGGGGACCCCCACTCGAGACCCTAAATGTACCATAAATGACTTGACAATTAATATTGTTTGGACTCTATCTGTTAAATAACATTCTACTTTCCTAGCCACTCCTGTTGACCCCGGTTTACCTGTAACATGCTCACCACTGTCGCCAGCACTTCCCCGCTCCCCTGGTAGCAGTCATTTCTCACCGTTCCTTATTTTGTTGTGTTGCCTACTGTTTATTGTTCTTATGTTTGTTCCACAATTTACTGTTTGGCAATTTATTCTTTAAACATTCTTGAATTGTATTTTGTGATATTCTTATATCCATATTCTTTGTCATTTTCATCTTACTGCTGAGGTCATTGCTCTTTGGTGTGCACCAGCGGTCGAGCATCTCTTCCATGTTCTTTGTGGTGTGCATGCTGTCCTGGGAGGGATCAATAGATGCTATGAACTGGGTTTGTTTTTTTTTTTACATTTTTTGGTAGTTTTTTTCTCCTGGTTTTTCCCTCACATGTTCCTGGTGCGAGTGCGCACATGTGGAGGCATGTGCATGTCACACACTACAGAACACCCCACCCTACCATTCGCCTGTACCCACCTGCACTGCCACTGGACCTCCACCTGGTCTACAGGAGGGTGAAATCCAGATCTTCTACCCCTGAAGAGGAGAGCCGTTAGGCTTGATCCTGCTCCATCCCCCCCCGCTGGCATCCCAACGACCCAAGGTCATCCCTGAATCTGGGTTGCTGGTGTAGCATGAGGTGTTGCATCCAGCACCTCAAACCTCGGTGCCACTGGGCTCTTTTAGCTCACCCAGCAGTGTCACTGCTTTGTGGTGGTCTGGTTGAATATACAAGAAACTCCCTGTAGCTGAGCTGGTGGAGCTGTTCCTTTAGCTCACCTTGTAGAGTCCCTGCTCTGTGATGGTCTGGTTGAGTATATGAGACTCTCCATGTAGCTGAGCTGGTGGGGCTGCTTCTCTAGCTCATCTGGTAGAATCCCTGTTTAGCGAGACCCATCCATACTTGGTGCTGTTGCTATGTTAGTTTCTCTCGTTACTTCTGTTTTTTCTATGTGCGTAACACTGATTCAGATCCGTGCATTTCAATGACAGGCTTTAAATCTGTTATACTTACACACTGAAACAGCTGGCAGCTGTGACAACCCAGCTGTCTGCTATGAGGGACCCTCCACATATAAAAAAATAATCTCTGAGTAAGGTGACTTGCCAAGGCCACGCTCCATCTTGTGCATCAGACCCACCCACGATCCTGCTATTAAACTGCGGTCTTCCACACACTGAAAAACAATAAACATGACAGTGACTGTAGAAAAACCATAAAATAGAAAAACTGGTTACCAAGAAACTAATAATCTCTTAAACAGCAGCTGACATCTTTCAAAAAACTTTTAAAAACATAATATTCAAACACAGTTCAGCTGTTATTTAATATATCTCCTACACATCTCTGTGGATTTCTCTTGTTTATGTTTCATTATTGAAGAAATCCCTGCAGAAACAAGATCTGTACCCCTTTTATCCCTACATAAAATTATAATGCTCTGTTGTGCGGAATGTGGAATTTCACAAGGGAATTTTTGTGGAGAGGCAATTATGATTTCAAAATTGTTTTTGAGATTGCATTTTAATCCCACTGAATTTCAAAATGCATTTCCAGTCTATGTAAACCACAGTGTAATATTCTTTGGACTATGTAATCTGCAGAATACTATACAGTGGTTTGCAGAAAATGAATCAGTGGTTTAGATAGCAGTGTCAGTGGCTCAGCAGGTTGCACACTTGCCTCTGAGGCCAGAAGATCAGAAAGTTGTGGGTTCCATCCCCACCCCAAGCACTTGGGTTAAATCCCAATACTGACTCTGTTATGCACATGAGGGGGGTGCTGTACTTCTGAGGTGCCCTCTTTGGATGAGACATTAAACCGAGGGCCCATCTGTGCCCTGGCCAAATTCCCTCCATTCACTAAAAATACTACCAATAGCTTAATCTGGTTCAGTGTCAGTTGTCATACATCTGTATTCCCCCTCCCCTGGGATGAGACTGAAAATAAGCAGAATTGTTTAGTCTTTCTT
Source organism: Neoceratodus forsteri (assembly GCA_016271365.2). Taxonomy (NCBI): domain Eukaryota; kingdom Metazoa; phylum Chordata; order Ceratodontiformes; family Ceratodontidae; genus Neoceratodus; species Neoceratodus forsteri. Next base: position 325,433,959 of record JADMNL010000026.1, read on the forward strand.
TCCTAGTCAACAAAAAGTACCCCCCCCCCAAAAAAAAAATGCAGAATATAATTCCATGGTTAACATTGCACTTTTGGAATTTCAAAAGTCTGCCAGAGGCAAAATTCCTGAGAGTCTGTGGAGTTCTTGCAGAAACAGACTTGAAAAATTCCACACACCACTCTACTGCTAAGATGTGTTTTCTTTTTTTATTAGCTGGGAAAAAGACCAAGTTTTGAAGACAATTTTATAGTAGATACTGGTTAACAAGTGGAAAATCACTTGCTTACTTTAGGATATTTCATAGTTCTGTTCAGTGTATACTTCTGGGGAAGGGTAATCATTTAACTTTATAAAATATTTAATACGTGGATAAAATAAATGCCTCTGTACTATAACATGAGTGAACCCCTGCATACATATTTTACAGTCACTTAGGTTAACCGACCACCATTTGTGTGGCTTTATCTGGTTATAATTTAGATTAATAATATAACAAATTACTTGCTTTACTGATTGATTGATTGATTGGTTAGAAGATTCAGATGATACCTTTGAGCACAAATGTTCTTTTACAAAGGTCCCACATCAGAGTTACAAGTTTTACAACAAATGACACAACAGAATTACCGTAGATGTTTATAATTAACTAAGAGACAGGGTGAATGAACACATTCCAGAGGGCAAGCTTGTCTAACGAAACAAGAAACATCAAGTCATGGCAGTGCAAAGCTGACTGAACAAGAACAAGTTCCAGCATGAGGCTACTAGAGTCAGCAGGGCACAACGATGATGATTATGGCTAGTTCAATGACAAATTGCACTTGCAATTACCTGCTAGGGCAGCCCTCAGGGATTTTTTGAGCTGGGCACACCTGGGGAGGTTCAGCATGGATTCTGGCATAATGCTTTATCTTTCGACTGGCCCCAGCATCAGGACTCCATGTCATATAGATTTACTAGCTGCATCTTTGGCATTTGGGAGATATATTCCCCCACTGTGTATATCTCGAGCTCTTCTAGATGTAGGGTAAGGCTAGTAAAGTGAGACTCTCAGTAAAAGCCTCATCTCCAGGATGTTTGGTCTGCATTGCCATGTCACGGTTGGCCCCAACCACTCAAATGTAACACTTTTTGTTTCTTTGTAGAGCATACTAGTATAAAAGACTAATGGCTGTCAAGTAAACACACTGTACTTACTCTGGGTAACCTGTGGAGGGTTATAACACCCATACTCTTCCTATATGGTTATTTTGCAATTACCAAACCAGCCTATGCTATGCCGTGTTTTAGTTTCTCCCCCTTTCTCTTCTGTTTCAATTTCTATTCTCTCTCCATCCAAGGTCCTCAAGAGAACAGGCTCTGACCAACTTGTCACATACCTCAAAAAATATAGCGTCCAGTGTGTACAGTGCATGGCTTCTAGAAACTCCACAGCACCAAGATGGCGCTGTTGGAATATACCAACTATGTTCATGAGGCCCTTAACACCAGTGACCTCATCAGAGTTACATATATTGGCCTTGCTAAGGCCTTCAACCTGATCAGCCATAAGCTCTTACTTAACAAACTCCTTGGCCTGGGTTTGTCACAGAACACAGTTGACTGGTTTTACAGCTATCTCATCAATCGCTCCCAGCATGTAAAGATCAATAAATCCTTGTCTGACACTAGGGGAGTATCTATTGGTGTCCCTCAGGGCTCCATCTTGGGTCCACTCCTATTTGGCCTCTTCATAAATCAACTGTCTGATGCCTGTCAGACAGCCAACATACTCCTCTATGCCGATGATGCTGTCATCTATTCCAAAAAACCCTGCCCTTGACTGCCTCACCACAACTCTCCAAAGTCTCTTCAGGACACTAGAAAGCTGATTCTCCAACAACAAACCGGTCCTCAATCCACAGAAGAGGAAAGTTCCACCTTATGTCATCAGAAATAGTCAGGATCAAAACCCTGAGCAGGTAAAGACCTTCAAATACCACCACACATGTGTTGCAAACAATTGGTGCAGGGTGGTGCTGCTGCCAGGGCAGCTTGCCTGACTATACCAGCAAACCAGACAACACACAAATGAAGGTTCATGGACTGGAGAGTTTGAGGCTAAATTAAATTTATTGAACAGATTCCAAAGCCTCGAGCACAGTAAAAATATTCAGCAGTGAAAATAACAAAGCACACCACCCCCAGGGGAAGGCTCATTCACAAGCTGAAGCGTTGGGGAATAGGCTGACTCACTGGGCTTGCAGACTGTTTTGTAACTTTGTTATTTTCACTGTTGAATGTTTCTACTGTGGTTGAAGCTTTGGAATCTGTTCAATAAAAACAATTTTGCCTCAAACTCTCCAGTCCGTGGACCTTAATTTGTGCTCTGTCTTTGGTTTGTTGATAGAGACCGACAAATATCTTTGAGTAACTCTGAATGACACCTTAGGTCTGATTCACCAAAAATTGCAAAGTGCTACAACAAAAGTTTACATTGCAATTTGCAATTGTCCAGGGTGCAAAAGTTACTAGTCATGATCGGATAGCACACTGCACTATCCAACTGTGAACAGGGGCCAGGTAGAGCCACGTTAATGCCTGTAGTGCTGCCCTGACCTGGAGAAAGGAATTATTTATTTATTTATTGAAAAGCTTCACCAGGAAAGGCACACAGAACAATTTAAAATGGCTCGTCTCATGGCGCATCCTGGGTGGAAGGGGAACAATTGGAGTACATGATGATATAACATTTACATGAACTTTGCAATACATCAGGACAAGGATATACAATACATCATTTGAAAGCATCACAACATAGAAGCTATGCATTTAATTTAGGCTGTACAAGAGTGCAAATAGATAAATTATAATTGCTATACAGAAGTGCATGTGCAAGAATCACAGAGAAGTTAGCACTCGTTAAGTGCTGTGCAGGCTGGGGAAAGGGGGAGAGGGAACAAGGGAGCTAGGAACAGTTGCAAGACAGAGAGAGGAAGTTGTGAAGGGAAGATGAGATGGAACATGGAGAGGAAAAGTGACTGATTTGATGAAGCATTGAATTCCAGAATTTTGGGAACCTGTGAGAGAAGGCCGATTGGCCTACTGAGGTGGAATGCTGGGTGATAGCTAGAGTGCGGTCGTCACTTGATCTGAGGGAGTGAGAGGTAGAGGGCCAGGAGGATAGTGCGGAGGAGTGGTAGGAGAGTAGAAAACCAAACCAGAATATAGAAACAAAATTTGTGAAATGGGCTAGATGGCGGTTTTCCAGTGAAGGAAGAGCTAATGACCAATAGAGATCACAGTGGTGAGTGAGGGGAGGGGCTTGGCTTCCAGAGCGAAGCGACAGTAATTATTGAAGAGGGTGTCCAATCTGGCTAAGGAAGACTTTGGTGCAGCACTGTAGACTACATCACAGTAGTCAAAAATACATAGGTACATAGATACATAGACAGTGTCAGCAGATAAGGGCCTATGGCCCACCCAGTCTGCCCATTTGAGCTTGTAAGTTCAGTTTGTTTTCCTAGAAGTCTGTTGCCCCTTACCCCTGACCTCCAGAATTCCTTTATGTCTATCCCATGCATTCTTAAATCCTGTGATTGTTTCAGCCCCCACAACTTCCTCTGGCAGGGTGTTCCACTTGTCCACCACCCGTTCTGTGAAGAAATTCTTTCTCATGTTTCCTCTGAATCATCCTCCTCCAACTTCATCCCATGCCCTCTAGTCCTGGAACATCTTTTCGCTTAAAATAGTGTTTTCCTGCACCCTGTTCCTCCCTGTAAGATACTTGTATGTCTCTATCATATCCCCTCTCTCCCTCCTCTCCTCCTCTCTCCAGGGAGTACATGTTCAGTTCCTTCAACCTGTCTTCATAGGACTTGTGATGCAATCCATGCACCATCTTTGTTGCCCTCCTCTGAACCTTCTCTACCCTGTCTATGTCCTTACGTAGGTATGGTCTCCAGAACTGTACACTGTACTCCAGGTGGGGCCTCACTAGTGTCTTGTATAGCGGAATTATGACCTCCCTTTTCCTGCTGGTGATGCCCCTGCCTATACATCCCAGCATCCTATTTGCTTTACCTGTTGCCTTGTCACACTGTTTCCCTACCTTGAGGTCATCAGAGATGATAACCCCAAGATCCCTTTCCTGCTTGGTGCATGCTATATCCTCACCCCAACTGATATATTGTGCCAGGTTTTTGTGCCCATATGCATTATCTTGCACTTCTTTGCATTGAATTTCAACTGCCAAACCCTGACCATTCTTCAAGTTTCTGCAGGTCGCTTCTCATTCTGTCTACACCCTCTGGTGTGTCTGCTCTGTTACAGAGCTTTGTGTCATCAGCGAACAGTGAAATTCTGCCTTCTAGGTCCTGTGCAATGTCACTGATGAAGATGTTGAATAGGACCGGTCCCAGCACTGATCCCTGTGGTACCCCACTGGTCACTCTTCCCTCTGTGGAGTGACAGCCATTTACCACCACACTCTGTGTCCTGCCACCCAGCCAGTTACCTACCCACCACACTACTGTCCTGCCCACACCCATATTCCCCAGTTTGTGTAATAGTCTTCTATGTGGCACAGTGTCAAAGGCCTTGCTGAAGTCCAGATAGGCCATGTCCACTGCCCTCCCCTGATCCACCTCCCTAGTCACCCAGTCAAAAAATTCAACGAGGTTGGTCTGACATGACCTCCCCTGGTGAAACCATGCTGCCTTGGGTCCTGTAGTCCATTGACAACCAGATGTTCCACCAATCTCTCCTTCAGTAGTGCTTCCATGATCTTCCCCACTACCGAGGTGAGGCTGACTGGTCTGTAGTTCCCTGCTTCCTCTTTGTTCCCACTTTGTATAAGGGACTACATCTGCTGTCCTCCAGTCTTTGGGTACCTCCCTGTTTCCAGTGATCGGCTAAACAGGATAGCCAGAGGTTCAGCCACCACCTCTTAGTTCTTTAAGGACCTGGGTGCACCCCATCTGGCCCCATTGCTTTATCAACTCTTATTACTTCCAGTTCCTTCAGGACCCTTTCTCGTGTAAAGGGACTTGTGTCCATTTCTGCACCATTCTCACCCCTTGTACTCCCTTCAGACCCATTACCCTCCTCTTCCTCAGTAAAGACTGAGCAGAAATATCTGTTCAATATGTCAGCTTTACTGTTGTCATCCTCCACGCGGCCCCATCCTCCCCCTTCAGTCTCACTATCCCTCCCTTTGTCTTTCTTTTTTCACTTATGTACCTGTAAAAGGTTTTGTCCCCTCTACCCACTGATTTTGCAATGTGTTCTTCTGTCTGAGCTTTGGCTTCCCTTCCTGACCTCCCTGCCTCCCTTGCTTCTCCTGGTACTTCTCCTATCCCCTTCTGCCTGTGTCTTTTGTATTGGCTGAATGCAATCTTTTGGCTTTCACTTTCTTTGCTACCTCTTTGGAAAACCATAATGGTCTCCTCTTCCTTTTCCTCTTGCTAACCTGCTTAATGCATAATTCTGTTGTTCTTGTAATCCCCATTTTAAATACTGCCCACTGTTCCTCAACCCCTGATTCCTGTCCCATTCCCCTTAATGCCTCTTTCAAGTATCTCCCCATTTTCCCAAAGTCTGCCCCCTAATATCCAGGATACGTGTTTTTGTGTGGTTTGGTTCTGCTCTTTCTGTGATTTCAAACCACAATGACTGGTGGTCACTGTTTCCCAGGTGCTCCCCCACTGTTACCCCCATCACACTGTCCCTGTTTGTGAGCACAAGGTCCAGTATTGCCTTCTGCCGAGTTGGTTCCATGACCAGTTGCTTGAGGAAGGCACCCTGAAGGGAGTCCAGGATAAATCTGCTCTAGTTGATGCTGCTGCTGGGATGCTCCAGTCCACGCCTGGAATATTGAAGTCTCCAACCAGTACTACTCACTTTGTCTGCCATCCTTGGATGGCAAGCATCAGCTCCCTATCTGTTTCTTCCTCCTGGGCTGGTGGTCTATAGACCACACCTGTGTGGATGGCTGTCCCCATTTTCCTTTCCAGCTTAACCCATAGTATCTCTCCCCCATTTTGTTCCTCCTGGATCTCTGTGGCCCTTATGTCATTTTTCACATACAGTGCCACTCCTTCTCCCTTCCTGCCTGCTCTGTCTCTTCTGAATATGTTGTAGCCAGGTATGGCCATCTCCCAGTCGTGGTTATCATTACACCAGGTTTCAGTGATGGCCACAATGTCCAGGTCTGACTGCACCATGACAGCCTCCAGATCTTCCATCTTGTTGCTAAGGCTCCTGGCATTTGCACACATGGCTTTCCATGATTTGACCTCCCTAGACTGTTTCACTCTTCTACTCCAGCCCCTTCCTTGGTTGTCATTTATCCCTGGTTCTCTTGCTGTCTGCCCTTCTGCTGCATTTTGCCCCTTTTCTGCTTATCCACCTCTTGGGCACTAATCTCCATCTTTTGCACACTGCTTTGCAGAGATAGCCACTCCTCTGGTTCACTGGTTCCACTGCTAGCTGTGGGGGTGAGCAAGTAGGTACCTCCTTGCTGGCCTGCCACCCCTTTGCTAGTTTAAATGCTTGTCAATGTAGCATTTAAACTTATCATTGAATGCTTGATTCCCTCCAGGATGGATGCAGGCCGTCAGGCTTGAACAAACCTCCATCCTCCAGGTGGGTCCCAGTCACCAATGAATCCAAACCTTTCTCACAGCACCAGTTCTTCAACCATGAGTTAAAGTTCCTGTGCATGCACTCTATATTCTCCCTTGCCTCTCACAGGTAGTACTTCTGAGAAAGTGACAGAAGTAGCTACTTGCTTGAGACCCTCCCAGTTTCCTAAATTCTTCCTGAACTTCCTTTGGCTCCCCATTTGCCAGGTCATTAGTACCTAGGTGGATAATGACATCCAGCTCATCCTCCCGTCTTGCCTTCCCAGTGATCCCAGGATCTTCCTTCCATCCTCCATGCCGTGGCACCTGGTAGGCACCTCACCTCCCTGTCCTCCCCCTCCTGTGTTCCTAGCTGGATCCCTCTTATGATGGAGTCCCCCAGCAGGATTCACTTCCTCCTCCTCCTCCTCCTCTGGGGTCCACTGCTTTCCCCGCTGAGGTCACCTTGGCTAACCTCCACATCCTTTCCTTCCACTTCTCTGGGTACCTCTATTTGGTTGTCCTCATTTGCCAGTGTGGCATATGAGTTCTTGAGTGGAATAGGATCTGGAATGTGCCTCTGCCTGACTGCTCTAACCCTCCCTGAGCCCACTGTCATCCAAGTGCTCCTCGTTCTCGGCATCCTTTGAGGCAGTTGCATTGGACTGGGTGGTCCCTGGATAGGGGTGATGGTACTCCTGACCCAGTTTACTTCCGCTCCGAGTCTGGCTGCCTCCTCCCGCAGTCCACAGAGATGCATGCAGATAGGGCAGCACCTCAATGTCCAGAAGGTCTGCCTGAATATGGCTGCCCCACAGCCATTGCATTGCACCACTCCCCACATTATACTGCAATTTCACTACTTGTCTGCTACTGAAGCTCTCCTAGTTCCCTTTTTATTAATTTACTGTCCTAAAAATCCTGCCACTGATCCTCAGATAATTTTTTTTTTAAAGAAAAAGAAACCAATAAATAAATAAATGAATCAAAACACTTGTCGTGCTGAGGGTGGGCTTCTTCCCCCTTATGCCCCTCCTACTTCACACCCCTTACTATACCCTGTGTTTAGCTCCTGTCAATCAGATTTAACAGGGCATATAATTAAGAGTTGGAGGAAGGGGGGGGCGAAAGTTTGCAGCAATTAAAGACAGCACAGAATTACACCACCACTATGTTTTAAATTTTCAACAGCCCAAAAACAATTATAAGTAAAGACAACAAGAAAGTATAGTGTCACTAAAAGCCCACAATCTAAGTTTAAAAGAAAAATAGCAATTACCAGTTACTCTAAAGCACTGAATTGAATATGTTTCCTTCCTTCCCCTTCTGGCTTCTTCTGGTAGTATAGGTAGTATCATAGGTAGTATCATTTTCTGGACAAGCTCCTGCCTAGCTGGTAGAGGTAGGCAGCTTTGGTTCCTGAAAAGGACTCCTAATTTGGGGCACAGCTCTTCCAGGATGGAGTCAATGTGCCCAGCAAAGTTGAGGTGTTGCATTCCAATGTATAACACTGATGCACTATTTGCAATTCACAAAGGCAGTCATGCAAATGAGCCCACTGGGCATGCAAGGTGCTAGGTGTCCATTTGCATACCCAATATGGGCCCATTTGCATAGGCTGTGGGTGACTTAGCGTGCCCTCCCCAGCCCACAGCTGATACGCAGTCACAGTCCATAGTGGTTCATGCCCCCCATCGCTGGCCCAAGAAATAAAAAGTCTGCCTCTGTGGCAGCCTAGTGGTCACCCCTCCCCCATTCTCCAATCGTCCTCCCCATAGTACAGTTGTTTCCCTGGTAGTCCAGTGGTCCCTTCTCTATTCATTGATCACCATCTCATGATAGTAAAAATAATGACCTGGAAGTCTAATGGTCCCTCCCCCTCCTCAATTGCTAACTGTCACCCAATATAAAGAATGAATAATCCCTAGTGGCATTTTTCCACACCTCTTAATGAACAGTACAGCTGTCATTTCACATATCTGGCCCAAAATGTGTTTTAGCACGTCCGACGCAGAATGGCGCTTGCTGTGCGAAATCACTTTTTGGGACAGTTTGAGGAAATAACAGTGACAATGTACATGAGCAGAGGTGCTAAAATGCCTATGTTGAAAATTTGGTGCCGAGCGTCCATAAAATGACTGTGTTACAAGCGTGCGTTGCACATTTCCCACGCACCCTTGTAACTTTGCAAATTTGCAATATTTACATGCCACATTTTCAACACTGGCATTTTTTTTACACCTCCTTATGAACTGTACAGCTGTCATTTTTCACATCCTGCCCAAAATGTTTTCCCGCACTGCACTACCAAAGCCAATGCCAACGCGACAACATTCGGCATTGACAAATGCTTGTTGTTCTTCTTGTGAAGTACGTATTTTGTCTGTATGCCTAATCTCTCATTTCTTACCCTCCAGATTGCACCTGGAAATGAGCCTCAGCTCAGTGTGCCTTTCCCAGTTATCAAATTTTAAATAAATAAAGACATACTACACAGGACTGTAAGCCATCAGCAGCAGCAGGACCTCGCAGGAAGCTTTTGCACGATGGGGCTGCCCACGTAAATCATGTCAGAAACATATTATTGTTAAAATAAATATATGAAGATCCCCCTTGAATAACAAATCCTGATGCTTTAAATTGGAAATGCTTATGAATTCCCCATGTATTTTCCAGGTGGGCCACCAGTATACATTTTTCAGGTGGGCTCCTTGAACGGCAATCTGACCCCCACATGCAATTAAGCAGTAATGACCGAGAAGCCAATAATTTCTGAGGGGTTAACGGATGGTTGGGGAGATAGGTGGCCTGAGGTGCTGCTGAAGGACAGCTCCCTCCAGCCAGTAAATAATCCAAGGGAATGTCCGACTTTGAGGTTGTTATCACAATTATAAGTCTAGTCAGAATGACAACTTTCCATCTTGCAGTTACACTTGCTTACTCTTCCTGTTCTAGTGGTGCTGGTACAAGCTGGGCAGCATGAGTACATCTACAGTGTGTGCCACACAGTGTCAGCTGGCAGCCCGATTGGTCATTTCTAAAATGCTAATGACCAATCCAGTGGCCAATTAAGAACCTTGCTGGGCTCGTAAATATTTATTTAGACTTAAAATACTTCTTAAAATACACATTTACAAGTCAAGGATGAAAGCAAGTATTCAGGAAACCAGTGAGCCTGTACGAGGGCACTATACTGGAGTCAAATTGCAGCAGATTTATGAGTCCAGAGAATATATTGAAAACTCACTGTTTACAACTGTGATAATTATTTTATTTGTTTAAAAACTGGTAACCAAGAAAGGCACACTGAGCCAAGGCTCATTTCCAGGTGTGATCTGGTGGAGGGGAGAGAGGAAAACATTGAGTTAATACAGTGGAATAGATGCTTATATGCAAATAAGGTGCAAAAATAGTAGTGTAACATAACAAGAGTGCAATATTCTGAGAAACAGTTATCTGGAAAATGACATGCTCAACAACATCAATCAACAGATAGAAACAATTATAGAGCAGAGAAATGGGATGACACACTCAGCAACATCTGTCAACAGACAGAAACAGCTGTAGCACAGGATGCCATGCTCAACAGAATCTGTCAACAGACAGAAACAGCTGTAATGCAGAGAAATGGGATGCCACACTCAACAAAATCTATCAACAGATAGAAACAATTGTAGTGCAGAGAAATGGGATGCCACGCTCAACAACATCTATCAACAGATAGAAACAACTGTAGTGCAGAGAAATGGGATGCCATGTGCAACAAAATCTGTCAACAGATACAAACAACTGTAGTGCAGAGAAATGGGATGACACGTGCAACAAAATCTGTCAACAGATAGAAACAAATACAATGTGGAGAAATGGGAGGCTTAAAGCTGATCCAGGGGAAGGGGGTCAAAAACTGAGAGAGAGAGGGAGTTGGGAAAGGAAGGTCAGATAGGGAGTTGACAGGTGCAAGACTACTTGGTAATATTCATTTTTACGAAACAAAGTAGGCTTAAAGCCCATTTAATTGTCTCTTACTTTTATTAGGTTTATTCTTTAAGGAATGTTAATAACAATAACTCATCCAGTAATTTTTAAAAAGTTTTATAGGTACGTTTCCTGGTATAATGTCCTTGTCCATGTCCTAGACTGGAAATACTGGCTGTGATTCTTGGATGTACTCATTTGAGTTATTCAGAGATTTAAACTATTAAAAATTTAGTTTTGGATATTAATCATATGCTAATTTTCTTTTAATTGGTCTCATTTGCATTTAAACCTCACAAAATGCTGTTTAAAAAAAAAAACGTTTTTGTTCTCCAGCCTGGTGGCCCAGAGAGCTGTGGCAGTGCAAGCACCTTACCTCACACCATGCTGTCAACCTGAGTTTGGGTAGGAGCTCAGGGAGCTGGTGGGGTGGGTGGGGTGGGTTGGGAGAGGATCTTGCAGCCATCAGAAGGCTCTCCTTTCCTGAACTGGAGTAGTGTGCCTTCCCAGCTCTTTGCTGCCACCTGGTGGAGGCCTGGGGGTGGTGCTGATGCTTGGGGACAGACATGAGTCAGGGGTGGGTGGAAGGAGACATGGTTCTGGAATGCATACATGCCCCCACACACATCCATCCTTCATGCTGTTGCAGCTCCGGGCTGTGAGGAGAAAAATCCAGTGGAAAAATAGGGGAATTAAGGCTAGGGGAACTTCTGGACAAGAGACACCACATAGGATGGCCCCTTTCAGCCCCACCACAGGTGGCAACCCACAGGGGATCAAACCCCCTCTGATGAGGAGAGAGGCAAGGGACGGTTGACGGTACCCAGGGATGAGGCTGAGTAGCCACCTGGTATGCCCTGGAGAGATAAAAATCTTTACAATAAAAAAACAAACAAAAAAAAAGCTATTTTGTTGGGCCGGTCCAGTAACATGGTGGTAGCACTACTGGTCGCTATGTGGGTGATCTGGGTTCAGGATCAGACTTGGTCACATGGGGATCAGCCAGTGGAGAGGATGGAGCATCCCAAGAAGTGCTCTTGTTTCTCAGGAAGGGGGACAAGTGGCACCAGTACTTGCCTGCCCCCTGGTGGATGCTGAGTAGCAGCACAGTGGAAGCATCCACTTGGGGGAGAGACCACTGCCAGATGCGGATGCATGCATGCATGCATGCTTCCACATGCAGGTGCAGTGTGTCATTGCTTGATCAGCGAGCCTGGGGAAAAAAATGGAGGCACTGCCTCCCCTGGCTGACACGGATGGTGCTGTGGTCCACTGCAGACACTGCTCCACTGACTAGGCTCCTTCTCTGTAGCTATCTGGATTTTACTCTGGAGGGGCTTGTGCGGTCATGCCAGCTGCATCGTGTGGGGTAATCTATGAGTGACTTTTCAGGAGAGTGGCATGTCCTACAGAAGGTGTGTGGTGGGGTTGAGTGAACCAGGGCTGATTGGTGCCAGTCCTCAAACAGGAGCAAACACACCTTGATTACAGACTATTTTGTTTTCCCAATTTTCCAACCATCCTCCATACCTGACAGTGGGATCACTGCAGCTGTACCCTCCTTCCAGCTGGGAGGACAAGTCATCATGTGCCTTCATAGCTGACATCAATGCTGCTTCATGGTCTGCTGGGAAAAAGTGTGCAACTGGAGGGTCTCCCTTGTCCGAGGAGGGGTAAGGGTGGGTTCTGGCATCACACTGACACCCTACTGCTGGGCCAGGGAGCTTGCCTCTAGCCATAGGGGTGATGCGGCATAGGTTGATGGTGGCATTGCCCACATTAATGAGGTGGAAGGTGGGTTGGAGAAGAAATACCAGGAAGAAAACTCTCTCTGCTGTCTCCATGACAGCTCACAAAGCCTGAACAGGGTATATTCATGACTGCAGGCTAGATCCCTGGATGGATGGCTGGGAGGGAAAAACAATAAAATAAAATAAAAAGTTCAGGGCAGAGCCACAGTGGCTGCTAATGCATTAATGTGATGAAGAGATTTATGTATGTACATACATATGTATGTATGTATGTATGTATGTATGTATGTATATGTGTGTGTGTGTGTATGTATGAATGTATGTATGTGTGTGTACGTACGTATGTATGTATGTGTGTGTATGTATGTATGCACGTACGTGTGTGTGTGTGTGTATGTACATACATATGTATGTATGTATGTATATATGTATGTATGTATGTATTTATTGAAAAGTTTTTACCAGAAAAGACATACTGAGCTGTTAGCAGCTCATTTTCTGATGTGTCCTGGGGAATAGGGAAATATAACAGATACAAAAATACAGAATATAAAATACATTGAAATGGAATGTGTATAACAAAAATGAACAGGACAAATATGCCTAAGAATAAATTGACAGAAAATAAGTTACGAAGCAATAGGTTGTGGAACTGACCACAGAGCAATTAAATAGTTATCAGATTAATAAAATAAAAACTAAAGGAATGCCTGATACTGCAGAGTCGATCTTGAAATTCATGTGTGAGTTAGTTTTACTTGTATGGGTGGGGGGGTTTTTTCATGCATGGGATCGGGACTTTGGCAGGGGACATCAGTGGTGAGGTGGTGGTACTAAGATGAATTGGGGGAGGGTTTTGTAGTACATGGGATCAGGGCTATTATGAGCTGGAATATCTCTTAACCTTTTGTCACTGAAATGTGGGACATAGGCCTCAAAGTGAGGGACACATGAATATAAATGCTCAGAACACTTTGGAAAACCATTGCAGGTACTTGAATAAAGCTTTTTGTTTAATGCAGCATTTTAGAATATTATGAGATTTTACATTAAAGCCTGAATTTGTGTGGACAGTACATTTTTGTGAGGAAGGAGTGAGGGACAAATCATTTTTTAAGGGGTAAAGTGAGGGATATCCCTCATAATCAGGGACGGTTGAGAGATACATTAGCTGGTACCTCGTTTGATGGGGTACCTGAAAGCAGTCTGCATCTCCCTGAAAGATAAATACAGGTAAGAGTGAGTGATCGAGTGAGTGAGTGTGTGAAGGTGAGGTTACTGAAACAGATGAAGCAAAGACAGAACTCATTTCAATAAAGGATTTTATTCAAGTTAAAATATATTTTTTTTAATTGTATGTATATACATTTTAGTATTTTTTATTTTGCTAATTAAATTAAGGCAATTGCTACATGTCTACACAACTGATTAGCTCTTCGACGTGCAAAACTGCTAATTAGTTTTTGAAGCTTATTTAAAGAGCGGCCGATGCCTCCAGAAGAACTTCGAAAAATATAACATTTAGATTCAATTCAGCTTATATCTTACATTAGTTCTGCAGTTTTCCTGTCAGTTATTTATTACTAGGGTCCCTAGTGCTCTGTGGCAGTATTTTCTAATTTCTGTGGCAGGGCTCCTATGCTTCTGCCGCAGCATTTTCTGATTTCTGCAGCATGATTTATTAATTTCTGTTGCAGAATGCAGTCATGCCATTGGCTAAAGTATGATGTGATGTCATTGATGGCATTACATGCCACACTTGGAGGAGGGGCTTCAGGATAAACAAGACAGGTATGGGAACCTGGCACTATGGAAAAACTGTATATTTGAAGGAAAATGCACCAAAAACAATGAATTCTGAGGCACTATATGAATTCTGTAGCATGATGCAAATTCTGTGGAAAATTCTGCAACTGCAGAATCACAGAATTCCAAGGGCTTTGTTTATTACCACGGTCATATGCATGAAAACTGGATCTTTGTTCCTTGGGAGTTCATCAGCTCCTGTTGCTTATTCCCTTCCTGATAGCATAATGCTTCTCTGCTTGTGACATCACAGTTAGTCTCTTGACAACAGACTGTGATGTCACAAAAAAGGATTTGGAGTTCAACTTGGGAATAAGCTGTAGGGCAAGCAAACTCTCCAGGATGAAGTCCTTTTTTAGTGTGAAAGGTTCCTCAGTAATACATAAGTGGTAGGAGAAATATATGAATACCCTGCAGCGGCAGAAAAAAAAAAACTAGAAACATAAAGGCAGTGAACAGTGTTTTTGGTTCTGGACATACTCAACTCCTTGAAAATACACACACACATGCGTGTGCATGTACAAACACACACACACACACACTGTTACAGCAGTTGTGCACACACAAATGGTGAGAGTGTGATTAGCAGGATTGGGCAGCTGAGAGACAGCTGTTGAGAGTGTGTTACTTAGCGACACACTGATGGGCTATTACATAAGATTGTAATAAAACTAGCTAACTTGTAACAGAGTGAGTTTTAACTGTCAGTCCCAATGCCTCCCTCCCTGCTCTGTTCTCCACTGGGGACTCTTGCTGCTGCACAGGTTCATGGGGCTAGTCTGTCCCAGAGCCATGTCTGCTTCATTACTCTGTAATGCGCATGCTCTGTTTCATAGCTTCACATTTTCAAGAGCAAATTTCTACACGAAAATGCCCTCATTTAAAAAAAATACTTATATTGTGAAACTCAGTTAGGCACAGTTATCAAAGGGGCTCTAAAAATGGCTTACAAGGAACTGATAGTTGAAGTATCTAACTGAAACTCACAGCCCAGCAATGAAATAGTGCAATCTAGTGCAGGCAGGGGTGGGGTGGGGGAGACACAAACAGATCACTGTTATAAATGGATATAACGCAAAGAGTTGTGAGTGATGTCCTATCTGAAGACTCAGAGGAAGAAGGCAGTCTACCAATCCTGTCACAGTCCCCTCTCTCCTGCTCATAGCAGTATGTCAGCATAGTGACTTCACCATGCAGCTGTAAAAAGAGCTTCTATAAAAAATTCAAGCTTGCATGTTAATTGCAGTTCTTTTTTAACAAGACATGTTAATGGTTTGAAATGCAGATTAGCCACCAGTGTGTAGTTAGCTTATAATTAATATGCCAATATGCGTAAATTGCAAGAATTACTGAAAGGTTCAAGGAGAAGCATCCGTTAATGGTCCAGGTATGCTGTAACTGAATGGGATGTGTATTGCACTACCATTTGCTTGGGCTTCATCTGGTTTATATGGTTGTAACCTGTCTGTTTTTTACCTGGTAAACTGGTTTCCATTGTCCCTATCTGGTAATCTGGTTTTACTCAGTACTGGTGAGGTTTTTGAGACATTTTGAGTGCTTACATACTTTTGAAACAGATTCTGTCATATCATTCATTGTTTCAGCTGCAAGTACAGGTGAAAAACAAGTTGCATTGCAAAATATAACTCTTTTTAGGGCTGCAGGTAGGTGGAGCATTACGTCAGCTCTACAAAATGAGCTACAGGATTCAGACCGAAGAACACTTCCTTTGGAGTTTTCCAATGATCCTTTCACTACTTTGCAGCCCTTCAATGTAACCCTTGCAGTGCTGCAGGCTAAACATCAGTGCAGAGTTCAGTCAAATAGATTAATTCTAGTTCTTTTGGCAGCCTTGTAGGTCTTCAGTGACTGAAAGAATCACTTTTTTTTTCAATCTGCTTGGCAAGCAGCATTTGTAGAGATACT